>CM076577.1:879827476-880344247 GCA_034641835.2 Pinus albicaulis
TTCTTGATGAAATAGAATCTGTTCTTCCCATAGAAAACATTCTGTTATAGTCATTATAGCCACTAAATCCACTCATACTCTTCCAATCTCAAGATTAAAATAAATCTTAATAATAAAAGCATAAAAATATACCCAAGCACTTCTTCCCAAACAGAAATAACTCATTGTTAGCACTTAAAACTGGATCAACTTTTATTCAGTCTTATTACAACCTTAAATATTGATTTGACATAATTAGCATACTCTTAATTAATAGCAATTTTAAGATGAAAACGTATCGATGTCTTATTTCTGGCTGGAATGGAATATGTCATTCCCAGAGAAAACATACTGTCAGAGTAATTAAATCGACTCATACTCTACAAATCTGAAGATCAAAATAAATCATCAGATTGAAATAAATCTTAATAATTAAAGCATAAAAGTATAACCAGCCCTTCTTCCCAAACTAATTCTTACCACTTGAAACTGGACCGACTTTTATTTAATATTATGATGACCTAAATTCAGCATGGTGAATCATTTCGAAAACTGACATGGAATAAGCTGCTGTACAGTTCTCTTGTCATTTAAGAAGACAATTAGTCCCCAGTAGCATCCCTCTTAATAAACTTGCTAGTGGAACATGGAGGTGGAGTTGGTACATGGTTGTTGCATTCAGATTTGGGCGGGCTGTGTGCACTGGAAGGATAAACGTGTGGCGGTGGGGGCATCGGAACATGATGATTGTGATGCGGTCCGGGAGAAGCTGCCAGAACCAGTATTGGCACTTCCTTGCACAACAATGAACCCATAAGTAGGGAGAGAGTAGCAACCGCCAGAGAAGACACATCTTAAATTGTGAGATTGCTTAACAAATGAAAATGCACCCCAGTTTATTTTTATATTTCCACGTTTAAATTATGAGGTTAAAACTGAATCTATGCTAACATTC
The DNA here is from genome assembly GCA_034641835.2 of Pinus albicaulis. Lineage (NCBI taxonomy): Eukaryota > Viridiplantae > Streptophyta > Pinopsida > Pinales > Pinaceae > Pinus > Pinus albicaulis. Next base: position 879,828,411 of record CM076577.1, read on the forward strand.
AAAATCGTCCTCCCATCAGTGATGAACAGCACTGAGAGCAGCAACCAAAGTTAAAATTGAATGTATACAAATATCTAAATCAAAATCGTGTGATGGCAGTGATGGGAATCAAATTAGACATATCTGAACTTCAACTTGTTGATCTAAGAGATTTATTTTATAAAGAGATTTATTTTACAAACTGGTGTGAAGGCAATGTGTAATTTTCATCTTAAAATTAAAATGAAATATTCCTTAAATAGAAAACAATATCAGCTATAATAAAAAAGAAAAAAAAATATATTATACATATTTAATTAGTTTTACATGATATAATTTTAAATAAAACATTAATTTCATATATATATATATATATATATATATATATATATATATATTTTGTTAATCATATCATATAAGATATTCATTATGAGTAAAATATTTTAATATAAATTAATATTCACATATATTTAAAAATATAGTAATAATTAAAAAAATCAATTTAATATATGCTTATAAAATGGGTCAATACACATCTTATGTAATTTCTATAAAATTAAGAAATACAATTTAAAAAATAAAATATTATACATTATTTTTGCATTTTAAAATAAATTTTAACCTAAAAATAATATTTTATCTCTCTAAAAGTTCTTAAAATAACTCTATATTGATTTTCTCTCTTTAAAGGAAGACACTTAAGCTAATTTCGTTTATGACAATAGCTAAGTGTCTTCTTACAAGTACTTGGGAATTGATTTATCACAAGCTCAACTCGAACTATAGCATTGAGAAAAGGATTAATTGATGGTGGAAAGCTTATTTTGGTCTTGAAAATAAGTGTGTGGGATAAAAATAAGCTCCTCTTTGAAACATTAGTCACCCATGTTATCTTGTTTGGATCTGAGGTTCTGGGTTGCAGCATCTCTAGAGAATCCTGGAGAAAGATTGAGGCATTTTATAACATATAACCTCAAAATTAAAAGCAATAGACCCTATCCTATTCTCCTTATAGAAGTGGGTTTTTCCCCTATCGAGATCCTAGGTATGACTAAGCTTCTTTTGTACAAGCACAATATCAATAACATGGGAGACCATAGGCTTCCTAAGGTAGCTTTAAATTCCAGCCAAAACCAACTAAGGCTCAAAAGAAGTTGGTATGTTGCATGGAAAAATATTAATAATATTAAAAATATTGTTACTTTAAGTTTAAACAGAAAATGTGGTGTGAGAATGATTCAGAGGCTAAAAGAAAATTAAGATATTATAAGGAGGTCATCAACCCTATTCTAGTAGATCAAAAGTATCAAAATACCATTGGTGGAAAGGATCCTACCATTATGAACATTGAGGATGAAAATCACTTCTTCTTAGAATGTGGTGCTTACACCCACATTAGATATCAGTTTCATAATCTTTGTTGCAATACCAGCTTTCCTAGAATTTTAACATGTCAAAATTATAGTGAGCTCACGAGGCTTCTCTCCAACCTCTTTGAGCATAAGAGTACAATTTTAAAACAAACTAAATAATAGTAATCCAATTTTAAAACAAACTAAATAATTCGTTTATTTAGGTCCGATAAACTAAAATTTGATTTCAGTAAACATTAACCATCAATATCATTATTATCAAAATTCATCATAAATCTCCTTCTATTATCTATATTCATTAAAAAAAAAAAAAAATCAACCTTTATTTTGATCGTTCACCCTTTAAACTCTAATCACTAAGTTAACACTGAACGGTACCAGCATGCAAAAGGATGAGAACCCTTACTTTTAATAGTAATAATCATAGATATCTTAGAACTGTCACTGCGCATTGCTGTATCAAACAGTCCAAAACTAACCAGTAAGGCCAAGGTGATAATTCGAAAGCGCCGAAGCTGAAACGCCATGATATGTCAAGCTATTACAAACTCTCTTGTTTAGGTGGCTGAGTGATAGCCAAGAGAGCCAGCGAATTTAAATGCAAAAATAGCACCAGGTATGATGGATGTCATCGTCAAATTTCAATGAGTACCTATAGTGAAACGACGAACACTTTCACTTTTTTAGCCTACGGCGAAATACAATGTTAGTGCAAGACCGTTGATATTTGCCTTCCTTTTTCCCTACAAATCTGACGCATACCCACTAATGCATCTGCCGCCACCCTTTCACCATAAATATATTACTGCCAGTCTGCCACTCTTTCCCATAAATAATATGAACTATATTGACTAATGCATATCCACTCTTATAACAGGTCCATTTTCCCTACAATCGAGGCATTTAGAGGCTCCCACGTAATGTGGAAAAGCGGCTGCCATTATAAATTATTCACTGAAACCACCTTTCAGTATTGTTATAAATTATTCGCTGCAAGTCCAACCTCTTTTGGTATAAATTATTCATTAGAAGTATATAGCATATTTGGAAATTTATTTTCAAATGATTTATGGTTTTTAAAGATGTGGTATTCATAAGTGATGATATTAAATTATGATAGTGTAACAAAATTTATTTATAAATTAAGAATTTTGATTGAAAAGTGACGTTGAATCTCTATAATTAAGAATCTTGTTATATGTTTATGATTTTTAAACGATGGTACTCATAAGTTATGATATTAGATTATGATAGTGTAACAAGGCTTCTTTATAAATTAAGAATCTTCATTAAAAAATGAGATTAAATCTCTATAGTTAAGAATCTTGTTATATGTTTTAAAAAATGTTTATATGCGAAACTGAAATATTATGTTTTTTTTACTAACAATAACAATAATAATAATGTTATGATTTAATTAAATTTTTATAACTTTTTAAATTTTAGCAACTTGAATTGTATGAGTTGTATGATAATGTAGCTATTTTGATATTTATTATAGAATTCTATTTTATTTACTCTTAAGTTGACCTAACATTTTCTTATACGGATTATTTAATATTTATTTATATAATTTGATGATCTCTTAAACCTAGTATTCTTTCGTGGATCTCTTCTTGATGATGGGCTACTATACTTGGTTCGAGACTTCGAAAAATAGTAAAGAGTCATTCCTTCTACAATACTAATAAAGTTTTGGTTTAATTAAAATTTTATGATTTTTTAAATTTTAGCAACTTGAATTATATGATAATATGGCTATTTGATATTTATTATTCATTGATGTGTCTTGACAATTATTAGGATTTTAATTCATATATTTGTGCAACTAAATTGTTCAATTCAGAACTCAAGTAATTTTTATAAATAAATAAATTAGTTTTAGTTAGATTATTTGTCTTTGATTCATTCAATAAAATAGATGTGAATGTGTATGATAGGGATTTGATCTCCATAAAATAGTTTTAGTGGTACATAAAGAAATAAAAAATGGATTTATTTTCAAATGAGTTATGTTTTTCTTTAACCTTGTGGTATTGATAAGCCATGGTATTGATAAGTCATGGTATTGGCTCATAGTATTGAAACAAAGCTTATTTATAGATTGATGCGTACATCCTCAGGGCGGCAACCTGGCCGACGGTAACAGGTTTTCAGTTTCGAGTCATTTTACAGGTCTCAAAACCTGTTCCTGTTTTAATTTATTTCTTTCTTTAGGACAAAAGAGACTAGCTGTCAGTAGAGTTGTTTTAGTTTAGTTGTTTTATTTAAATTTTGATTTAAACAACTGTGGTAGTTTTGTTAGGTGAAGTAAAACAGTTCAATGAGTAAAAAGTGAATTAACCATAATGTAAAAACATGTAACTGTGTAACCAACTGGTGACAGTTATCAGTTGGAACGAATTAGCCTGCAGGGAGGACTACAAAAGAAACGCAGAGATGACTATAAAAGGGTTCTGCAATTTAATACACAGAATGGAGTAATGAAACAGAGTTTTTATACTCCTCAGAAATATACCAATTGTACTGTATGTAGGAACACTGAAATGAAATACATATCCAAAATTCACTGTCAAAATATTTGCATGCACATTCTAAATCAAATATAAGTAAATGTCTATTTATTTCTATTAGAGGAATATAGTTATCCGTGAACAGGCATAAATTGAAATACGAGGACGTGGTCAATACACGTGAGAGCTGAAGAGAGGCGCAGAAGAATACAACACAAACAGAGAAGTTGTATTAAGATGGCGAGGTCCGAACAGCCAACAAACAAAACGAAGAACACTGAACTTACAGGTATTTACCATTAAACTGAGCCATTGTATTTTTAAACAAACTGAAAATAGATTAAGCCCTCTGACAGGGTCTTAATAAAGAGACAGTCCATACTGAAATGTATATAATTACATATTGAAACCGCCGGAGAAAACAAGACAAGACTAGTAACCTAGGGTTACAGCCAGGAGGCCTACAGTCACAGGCGAGAATTCCAGATAGCAACCGAGGGGTACAGGAGGGGTTTTGAAACCCAAACCAATTTGAAAGCCGAACTCTATCCGAGAGACAATACTTGCAAAAGAGACAGAGTAACCATAGCGTGACAACGTCACGACAACACCTGAAAGCGAAAACTGACAGAGTCAACTATGATACTTTCACACAGACTTCTACAGTGAGAATGGTGCGAGCCATACGGTGACTTACCACTGAAAAACTGAAGCGGAATGAAACCCTGACAGAAGTCTGGAAGCCGACGGGGTTCGAGAAACCAGTGTAAGAAAACACAAACAGTCAGTTAAAAACCTGTGCAACCATAATTGTTGAATCGACGAAATTAACAGTGGGAAGAATCATTTGGGAATTTACCTTGTGGAGAGGGAGAGTCGTTCTTTTCCGAGAAATCGAGCAACCACCAAGAGCCATTTGAACCTGCTCGCAAGGAGCAACGAGATCAGTATGGAAACAAAGCCATCGGGGTTTTGAAACAGAGAAGGATAACTTACCAATACCGACGCCAACTGGAGCGGAATTGACCGGAGGAAGCTCAGGGCCGAGAGCCAAAGAACCTGTACAAATTGTCACGAGACAACGATTAGCCTGAAGCAAAACCACAAACGCAAACAACCAGAATAGATTGGCATGTCGAAGAACCTGTAAGTGTCGAGCGAAGAACAGAGGGACAAACCAGTCTCGGTGGGAAGAAAACGAACCAACAAGGAGATTGGAAACCAGAACACCATTGCAGCCGCATTGATTCACAAGCACAGCCACCGTTGCTGTGACCAGATTCCACAGGGTAGCACAAACCCTTGTCACCAAGGCGCAGGGTCGAAACCCTCACACCTTACGCAGAGCACAAACACCAAGTGACAAACGAAACAATGAACCAAGTGAAAGAGTAAGGCGGGATGGCCATATGCGTCGGCAAGTGGGCCGAGTGATCCATTCGAGGTCAATAACTGTGCCATTAATCCAAGTACCGGAAAGCAGCGTAAGGCTCGAGGCTCGTGGTGAGTTTCAAGGGCGCGAAACCGACGTGTAATGCCACGTAACCATAGTTGTTAAATATTGTGTTTTAAAAGTTGTGACATTGTTCAGCTGACCGGGCACGTGGGCTGGTGACCCCATCAAGTGGTATCGGAGCATAAGTTTGAAGTAGCAAGAAGATGGAAGTTGGCAGAAGAGGAAGAGGAAGAGGTAGAGCAATCCGGAGAGTGGCAGAAGAAGGACTGCGAGATGAAATTCGGATTCTAAATCAGAGATTGGCAGCAGTAGAAGCTGGGGGAAGGAGAGACCCAGCAGATGACAGTGACGAGGAAATTGCAGAACCGGAAGATGAGTTTGAAGGAGTGACACCTGAACTGAGATTGTTGAAATCAGTTCTGTTGTCCCGTCATAAGCCGAAGCATGAGCTTTCCACTTATGACGGCAGTTTGTCGGCAGATGTGTTGCTGGACTGGTTAAGTGAAGTAAATAAATACTTCGAATTTGAGGAGACCAGCGAGGACAAACAGGTGAAGTTTGCTGCCACCAAGCTGAAGGGACATGCGTCCTTATGGTGGGACAGCGTACAGGCGGAGAGAAAAAGACTACATAAACAGCCTATACGGAAATGGACCAGAATGGAGGCGAAAATGAAGGAGAAGTTTTTGCCTAAAGATTACCAAATAATGTTGTATAGACAGGTACAAAACCTGAGACAGAGGGGAATGACGATTAAGGAGTATACAGAAGAATTCTATAAACTGAATTTGAGAGCAGGTTATGTGGAGGAAACCCCAGAAAAGACTGCAAGGTTCGTGAATGGACTGAGGGGAGAGATATTAGACGAAATTAGTATTCTTTCACCCAGAACCTTGGAAGAAGCATATCAGTTTGCATTAAAGGCAGAAGAAAAAATAAACAGGAAACAAAATGCCAGAAGAGGAGGCGGATCTGGCAGAGGAAAGGGAAAAGCTTTTGGTAAAGGTAGAGGAACGGGTTCCAATGAGGAAGGCAGCAGTTCCAAATCTGCAAGAACAGCAGAAAAGGACAACAGCACTAGAGGAGGACGACCAGCCCAGCGGGGGAGAGGAAATGGTCGGGGCAGAGGAACTGTCCAGTGCTACAGGTGCCACAAGTGGGGGCACAAATCGTATGAGTGTCCTGAAGGCGAACCAGCAGGTGGAAGAGGAGCTTATGTTGCTCAGCCAGAGGAAGCGGAAGCACCCCCTCAGGAAGTGGAAGATACACCGGAGACAGGGGAAGCCCTGGTGTTGAACAAGGTGCTGTTAAAACCAGCCAAGGAGGTTGTGGACCCAGGCCAGAGAAAGACCTTGTTCAGGACAGTTTGCAAGTCACAGGGAAAGTGCTGCAAACTGATCATTGACAGTGGAAGCACTGATAATTTAGTGGCCACGGAAATGGTGGAGAAGCTGGGCTTGAAAAAGCTGAAACACCCCACTCCATACAAGGTGTCGTGGCTGCAGAAAGGGCATCAGTTGTTGGTTGATGAACAATGCGAGGTGGAGTTCCAGATAGGCAGGTATAAAGACAAGATTGTCTGTGATGTTATGCCAATGGATGTCTGTCACATACTGTTGGGAAGGCCCTGGCAGTTTGACAGAAAGGTAGTGCATGACGGGAGAACAAACTGTTACAAGTTTGTTAAAGATGGAGTCAAGCACACACTCGTTCCCATCAAGGAGGAAGGTACAACAGAGGCTAGTGGAGAAAAAACACTGCTGTTGGGTGGAAAGGAATTCCTGAAACAGATTGAAGACAGTGAAGTGAATTTTGCTGTTGTAAGGAGACCAAGAACAGTGGTACTACACACTAAAATTTCAGATTTACCTGAAGAGATACAAGAGATGTTACAGGAATTTGGGGATATTGTGGTGGATGATCTTCCAGACGAACTACCTCCCAAGAGAGGCATCAGCCACTGCATTGATTTTATACCAGGAGCCAGCTTGCCAAACAAGGCAGCTTATCGTATGAGTCCGAAAGATCATGAAGAAATTCGGAAACAGGTGTTGGAATTGCTGGATAAAGGATTGATCAGAGAAAGTATGAGTCCTTGTGCAGTTCCGACAGTATTGGCTCCTAAGAAAGGTGGCGAATGGCGAATGTGTACAGATTCGAGAGCCATCAACAAAATTACGATTCGGTACAGGTTTCCATTACCAAGGATGGATGACATGATGGACTGTTTGAGTGGGGCAGCATATTTTTCGAAGATTGACTTGAAAAGTGGCTACCACCAGATCCGAATCAGGGAAGGGGATGAGTGGAAGACAACCTTCAAGACAAATGAAGGACTGTATGAATGGCTGGTGATGCCATTCGGATTGAGTAATGCTCCCAGTACTTTCATGCGCTTAATGAATGAAGTACTGAAGGAATTCATTGGAAAATTCGTGATTGTGTATCTAGATGATATACTAATCTTCAGCAAAACAAAAGAGGAACACTTTCGACATATTCGAAGTGTATTGAGGAGTTTGCAGCAGAACAAGCTGCTGATAAATCTAAAAAAATGTACTTTTTTCCAAAAAGAACTAGTATATCTGGGTTTTGTGATTGCAGAGAATGAGCTGAAGATGGATCCGGAAAAGATTGCAGCAATTGTGAGCTGGCCATCTCCAAAGAACTTGTTTGAAGTTCGGAGTTTTCATGGTTTAGCGAGTTTTTACAGGAAGTTCATCAAGAATTTCAGTGGGATTTGTGCACCTATGTTGGACACGATTAAGAAGGCAAATCAGCCTTTTCGTTGGACTGAAGCAGCAGAAAGCAGTTTCCAGACTTTGAAGAAAAAGATCACTGAGAGGCCAATTTTGAGATTACCGGATTTCAACAAACTTTTTCAAGTTCGTTGCGATGCCAGCGGTACAACCATTGGGGCAGTACTCAGCCAGGAAGATAGACCGGTTGCTTACTTCAGTGAGAAGTTGAACGAAAGCAGGCAGAAGTATTCGTCCTATGACAAGGAATTTTATGCGGTCGTTCAAGCCTTAAAACACTGGAGGCACTACTTACTAGGTAATGAATTCGTGTTATTTTCTGACAATTCTGCTTTACAATATATTATGCCGCAGCACAAGTTGAATCACAAGCATGCAGAGTGGGTGGAATATCTGCAGAGCTTTACTTTCGTATTGAAGCATATCAGCGGACAGTCCAACAAGGTAGCAGATGCATTAAGCAGAAGAGCTCTGCTTATACAGGAGAGTACAGTGCAAGTACTGGGTTTCGAACACTTGAAGGATCTGTATCAAACAGACACAGACTTCAGGGAGGCACATGAAGCATGTCAGAACCCTTTACTGCGGAATCACAGTCCATGGTTGGACTACAATTTGCAAGAAGGATTACTGTTCAAAGGAGGGCAGTTGTGTATTCCCGATTGTTCAATGCGGGAAAACATTATTCGTGAGAAACACAGTGGAGGTCTAGCCGGACATTTCGGTATAGACAAAACGCTATCTCAGATAGAGCATTTCTACTATTGGCCAAAGTTGCGGCGGGATGTGCAGAGGCATGTGAGCCGATGCAAAATGTGTCAGTTGGCAAAAGGTCACAGCCAGAATGCAGGACTCTATACGCCGTTACCCACACCAAGTAGACCGTGGGACTCAGTCAGTTTGGACTTTGTCCTAGGTTTACCAAAGACACAACGGGGATTCGATTCAGTGATGGTAGTAGTGGACAGATTCTCGAAGATGGCGCATTTCATACCCTGTCGAAAAACCAGTGATGCTACTCACGTAGCCCACTTGTTCTTCACAGAAATTGTTCGACTGCATGGTTTACCGAGATCTATTATTTCAGACCGGGATGTACGATTCACAGGACACTTCTGGCGTACCCTGTGGAAAAATTTGGACACCCAACTAAATTTCAGCTCCGCTTATCACCCACAGACTGATGGGCAAACAGAGGTGGTAAACAGGAGTTTGGGAAACCTGCTAAGAAGCTTAGTCGGAGAAAATTCGCGGATGTGGGATCGTGTACTTGCCCAAGCGGAATTTGCATACAATGATTCTCCCAATCGCAGTACCGGACATAGTCCTTTTCAGGTTCTGTACGGCATGCATCCTCGCAGAGTGCATGAACTGCGGGATTTGGGGAAGCTAGAGAAACGAAGCGCCGATGGTGAAGATTTCGCTCAAGCAATGAATGATCTGCATGAGCAGGTAAAATTGAAGTTGGTGGACAGCAGTCAAAGGTATAAACAACAGGCAGATTTGAAGAGGCGGGAAGTTCAGTTCAACATCGGGGATGAAGTCCTTGCCCACTTGCGCAAGGAACGCTTTCCCAGAGGGCAGTATAACAAGTTAAAGTTTAAGAAAATTGGCCCCTGCAGAATTCTCCGCAAGTTTTCAGCCAATGCCTATGAGATACAGCTGCCACCCGGAATAGGCATTTCACCCATCTTTAATCTGGAAGACTTGTTCCCTTACCCTACCAATCCCGGAGAAGAAGAGGCAACAAGGCCAGAGCGGACTACCCCAGGTGAAGAGGATGTTTGGTTGAAGCAGATGCCTGCAGCGCAGCCCCTTGAGATCGAGGGTATCCTCGACACGCAAGTAGCGAAACGCACACGCAGGAAGGACTACTTACAGTACCTGGTCAAGTGGAAGGACCGTCCTATTGAGGACAGTACCTGGCTTGACACGGCACAGATTCAGAAAATTGGCTACTCAGTGGATGACCTCATGGAGCGGAGCCATGACTTTTTGTTACCCCCGGAGCCTGATGCAGGAGCATCTGACTAGGGTGGAAACCAGTCAGACAGGTGTTTCAGGTTTTCAGTTTTGAGTTATTTTACAGGTCTCAAAACCTGTTACTGTTTTAATTTATTTCTTTCCTTAGGACAAGGAACTAGCTGTCAGTAGAGTTGTTTTAGTTTACTTGTTTTTATTTAATTTTTGATTTAAACAACTGTGGTAGTTTTGTTAGGTGAAGTAAAACAGTTCAGTGGGTAAAAAGTGAATTAACCATAATGTAAAAACATGTAACTGTGTAACCAACTGGAGACAGCTATCAGTTGGAACGAATTGGCATGCAGGAGGCTACAAAGGAAACGAAAATATGACTGTACAGGGGTTCTGCAAATTTACACACAGAGTGGAGTAATGAAATAGAGTTTTTTAATACTCCTCAGAAATATACCAATTGTATTGTATGTAGAAATACTGAAATGTAATTCATATTCAAAATTCACTGTCAAAATATTTGCATGCACATTCTGAATCAAACATAGTTAAATGTCTATTTCTTTTCTATTAGAGGAATATTATTATCAGTGAACAGGCATATTGCAACACGAGGGCGTGGTCAACGCACGCGAGAGCTGAAGAGAGGTGCAGGAGAATACAACACAAACAGAGAAGTTGTATACTGACGGCGAAGTCCAAACAGTCAACAAACAAAACGAAGAACACTGAACTTACAGGTATTTACCATTAAACTGAGCCATTGCATTTTTTAACAAACTGAGAATAGAGTAAACCCTCTGACAGGGTCGTAATAACAAGACAGTCCATACTGAAATGAATATAATTACATATTGAAACCGCCGGAGAAAACAAGACAAGACTAGTAACCTAGGGTTACAGCCAGAAGGCCTACAGTCACAGGCGAGAATTCCAGATAGCAACCGAGGGGTACAGGTGGGGTTTTAAAACCCAAGCCAATTTGAAAGCCGAACTCTGTCCGAGAGACAGTACTTGCAAAAGAGATAGAGTAACCATAGCGTGACAACGTCACGACAACACCTGAAAGCGAAAACTGACAGAGTCAACTACGACACTCCCAAACAGACTTCTACAGTGAGAATGGTGCGAGTCATATGGTGACTTACCACTGAAAACAGAAGCGGAGTGAAACCCTGATAGAAGTCTGGGAAGCCGACGGGGTTCGTGAAACTTGTGCAAGAAACACAAACAGTCAGTTACAAACCTGTGCAACCAAAATCGTTGAATCAACGAGACTAACAATTCAGCGCAACTCATTAACGCGGACAGACGACTGAGAGACAGAAATTTCTTTCTCGAGAAATCGAGCTGACCACCATTAAGACATTTGATCCCTCGCTTCGCAAGGAGCAACTAGATCGCAGGAAACAAAGCCGGCTGAACAGATGAGGTTAACTACCAATACCGGGACGCTAACCGGAGCGAATCAATCGAGGAAGCTCAGTGGCCGAGAGCCAAAGAACCTGTAGAAATTGTCACGGAACAACGATTAGCCTGAGAAAAAACCACAAACGCAAACAACCAGAATAAATTAGCATGACGAAGAACCTGTAAGTGTCGAGCGAAGAACAGAGGAACAAACCGGTCTCGGTGGGACGAAAACGAACCAACAAGGAGGTTGGAAACCAGAACACCCTCGCAGCCGCATTGATTCACAAGCACGCCCACCATTAAGTATGGATTATATTCCTCCACAGTAAGACACAAACCCTTGTCACCGAGGCGCAGGGTCGAAACCCTCTCACCCTATGCAGAGCACAAACACCAAGTGACCAACAAAAAAATGAACCGAGCGAAAGAGTAAGGCGGGATGGCCATATGCGTCGGCAAGTGGGCCGAGTGATCCATTCGAGGTCAATAACTGTGCCATTAATCCAAGTACCGGGAAGCAGCGTAAGGCTCGAGGCTAGTGGTGAGTAGCAAGGGCGCGAAACCGACGTGTAATGCCACGTAACCATAGTTGTTAAATATTGTGTTTTAAAAGTTGTGACATTGTTCAAGCTGACCGGGCACGTGGGGGCAGTGAACCTATCATAGGATGAAGAATCTCCATGGTAAAGTGGGGTTGGATATCCATGAGTAAGAATCTTGTTATATTTTTTTAAAAAGGTTTATATGTTTAACTTCTCTATCTTATATAATAATAATAATAATAATAATAATAATAAAAGTTGAGTTGGATATCCATGGGTAAGAATCTTGTTATATGTTTTAAAAATGTTTATATGTTTAACTTATATCTTATTTAATAATTATAATAATAATAATGGTTTGTTTCCCTCCACCAAACACCTTGAAAAAAAATTGGACCACTCAAATGACCTAAGTAATCCTAAAAAGAAGAAAGGTGTTTATTTGATCCTCTGTGGTTATGAAAAGGTATACATTAGTGAGACTCACACTTCAATCCATTCTAGACTAAAAAAACATGTGATTAACCTTACTCAAAATAGATCTATGAAATCATCATTGCAAAAGAATCTAAACACCATATATAATTTGAGAATGCAAGGTCATTACCACCAATAATCATTATTATAAAAAAAAAAAAATCTAGAGGCCATTGAGATTAAAGAAAACAACAACAACATTAATAGAGACGATGGATGGAATATTAGAAAATCCTAGATTTCCATTATCAACTAATTCGCTATTGGTTAATATAATAAATCTAATAGGGTGATAATTAAAATCTCATATTTAATCAAATTAAGAGAATAAATTTATTAAATTTATTAATTAAATATAAAGAAAGATAATTTAAAGTGTGGGTGTGTGTGTGTATATATATATATATATATATATATATATTTGTTAAATGAATACAAATAATGGATTATGTCATATTTATTATATCTAATAAATCAATTAAGCGAACATAACCTCTTTAATGTAGATTAATTAATATTTATTTATATCATATTAGGGTTAGTTAAACCAAACATTATTTTACAAATCTCCTCCTCATGAAGGACGGTGATACAGGACTATGATACTTAGTCGAAAACATTGAAAAATAATAAACCCACCCAAGATTTCATCCCTCTAGAATAATTATAAAGTTATTATTTAATTAAAATTTTCTGATTCTTTTAATTTTAGCAACTTGAGAATATGTTTTTGCTACTACAACACCCTCCAAAATTTCACTAGATTCAAATTTTGGAGCCTAATTCATTGTCATATCAAGTGTCTCCTTGGTCGTCAAGTGTCATTTTATGTTGTTTTATATGTCTTAACTGGTATTGAGGGTTCTCAAGTGTCATGACATTTTTTTTTCCTAAGTAAGCTTAACTCTATTAATAAAACATATAATACATCGAGATCAAGGCGTCAGGAGCGCCATACAGTCAGCAAAATATCAAAAAATTGAACCACCCTCTGGGGGAAATCGGTCCGAGAATTGTTTGAGAGCTGCCTCAGGAGAGGAAACCAGCTTTTACATGCCAAAATTGAGCTGAAAATAGAGTCGCCCGCGTGGGGAAACTGGCTCACACCATGATTTAGAGCAGACTCAACATAGGACATCATCTTGGACAGACTGAGAATTGTAGCAGACAAACCTAACAAAATGTCACAAAAATTAGACATAGTAACTGGAGCACAAACTGAAACGCTAGAGCCCATAGTCACCCGAGGGAGATTCCTCCACTATTCTGCACCAGCCATCTCCATCGTCGTCAGGAACTGGGACATTTTGACTGGCGGTGGCTTCTACATCGCAACCATCAGCCGACGGCACCAGGTTCTGGAGGAGACTTGAGCCACCATCGACCTCTTTCTGAGAGGAAACAATTTCCATCATCTGATAATCATGCTGACAGGCAGGAGGGGCCGGCAGAGAGACAGGGGATGCAGAAGGAAGGGGTCAGGGGCAGCTTCAGGGATTTCCTTGAAAGAGACAGAAACTGTAGCAATAACCAAGGGGCGAGAGGAATTACATTGAAAGTGGAAGATGGCAGTGGACGGATTGCGCGCGGGAGCAGAGACAGCAGGTAGGGGATTAGGGGATTGCTGAGAGGCAGTGGCGCCAAGCCGCGTGGAGGGAGGAAAACGATGCACACGACCCCTGCTGCGAAGATTGTGTGAGGGAGGAGGGCTTTCACTGAGACTATGCGAGGACAGAAGGGAATCAGAGGAAGGGGAGCGGCCACGTCTGGAGGAGCTGGGGCGAGAAGTTCCCCTACGACAACGCAGGCGATGCCTTAAGCGCGGCATAGCAACGGTGGTATGATGAGAGAAGGCGGAGAATTCGGGCAACACAAGTGGGTGAAACGGAGCGAACAAGCCAGGCGAAGCAAAATGCAGAGTGCAGAAAGGACTGTGAGTGTAATGAAAACCAGGGGAAAAAATAACGCAACAGCCCAGAGGGAAACGCTTACCCAAAGCAGTGCGGAGGCTGTGAACGTCAGCCTCAGGAGAGCAATTGGAACCCACGGGCAGGAGCTGCAGCGACATGGAGACCTGCAAGCTAACGCATATCCAAACCAGAAACGCCGAAACCACATTCGAATGCAGGGACAGAGGACCAGAGTAGGTCATTTTGAAGCAAGCGGTGTCTCGACCTCCCCACCGGCATAAATGCCGCGTAGGGTGACGGCCTGCAACATTTAAGAAACCCAGGGAGAGTAAATGCGAGCCTTGGGTGGCCATGTGGGCTAGCCACGCGCCCGCTCGCAGATTCATAACTGTCAATTCTTTAATAACCACCCACATCCGGGAAGTTGCATTCCTGGTGCACCAACATAGTGCATTCCTGAATGAGTTTACTATCATGGAGACTGGAGAGGGGCCCTGCTGAAAGAGGTTGAGCACACAACACACCTTTGTTAGCCAGAAGTTCTGCCACTTTGTTCCCAGATCTTTTAGTATGTTTGAGAAGAATGGCTCTGTGCTCTTGCAACCACCCAGCGATGAGCTCCAGACGAGCCATGAGCCTCCAGCTATTAGCTAAATGAGATGGAGGGGAGCCTGAGAGAAGCCTGCTTACCATATTGATAAGAATTTGAGAGTCGCCCTCAATCTCAATAGGGAAGAAGTTGTGGAGCTGGGCAAGCTGCATGCCTTGCCAAAGACCTTCCAGCTCAGCAGAATTATTGGTATCCCGCCCTATAGATCCAAAGAAAATAAGCAACGGGTTACCTTTATGGTCACGAAATATTTCTCCAAAGCCCGCTTCCCCTGGATTGCCTTTGGAGGCTCCGTCAAAGTTAAGCTTCAGGAAGCTAGCTGGGGGGGGGGGCCCAAGTATCATGAATTTCTTTCTGTGGCCCCCTAGAGCCAATTGGCCCAGGTTCAAGATGAATCTCAAGCTGCCAATTATGCCAAATTTGTTGCTCAAGAGTCAGAGTCGGGAGGTCCCCCTGCTGCCATTTTTGAAGAGCCAGCATTTCCTGAAGGTTACTGCAAAAATTGCTCCAAAGAATGTCCGGTGGAGTGGACTGATTTTTGAAGATACACCTGTTCCTCTCCTTCCAGATATTCCACAAGGTAAGCCCTGGGATGATCCTCCAGAGAGAGTTTAGAAGATGGCATTTGTAAGGCGCAACGGGCCAATTTCGTATGATGTAGTTCAAGTCCCTCGAATTGCGCCCATCCCTCCTACACTTGGTGCTTATGTTCTCCCAAAAGAATGCAGCCAACGTGCATGTTATCATGAGATGTTGGGTGGTTTCCTCCTGGCTATAACAATTGGGGCATCGGGAAGGCCCAGTGAAGCCTCTTTTCATTAGATTATCCCAGGTAAGAACTTTTTTATGACAGAGAAGCCACAAGAAAGTGGTCACCTTCGGCCATAGTTGTGCTGACCATAGCTCTTTCCAGTAAGGATCAATGGGATCTTGAGATTGGGTCATCAGATCATAGGCTTCCTAAGTGGTGAACTTGCCTTTAGAGGTGTGCCCCCATCGAAGGATGTCCTGCTTATCAGATAATCTTATTTTCCTGCTTATTAATTCCGCTTCCAAAGCGGGATGAGCCTGTACCTGCTGGTTGTTCAGACAGTAAGCTGCCGTTTTCCATTGCCTGTATCCTTGCTCGTGGTTTTCTTCCCAAAAGTGGTGAACCGTGGCCTCTAGAGGAGCTATCATGTCAAGTTGGAGGGGAGACTTGATGACAAATAGTAAATTGGGCAGTTGTTGCCAAGAATCTTTCCAGAAGTGAGCAGTGCGACCATTGCATACTTCCCAGAAGCTATGTTCTTGAATAAGGAGCCAGTGTTGTTTTGCAGCATTCCAGATCAGCGAGCCGGCTTCAGCGATGGTCAATCTAATGAGCTCTGTAGAGGGCCTATGGTTTGCATATTTGGCCATCCAAATTCTCGCCCAGGGGTTAGAAGGGGAAGACAGCCACCGCCACCAAATATTAGCCCCCATTATTTCATTGCTGTGCTGAGGATCGCGGAGTCCTAAACCCCCAGCAATCTTTGGCTTGCAGATCGTGGTCCATTTGACCAAGGCCCATTTTCTGTTCTGTCCTGATGCCCCCCACAGGAAGTTGCACTGAAGAGACTTGATTTGCTTGAGGACCCACTTGGGGGCCGCTAAAACAGAGAAAAGGTATAGAGGCATGGATTGCAGGACAAATTAGACTAGAATGAGTCTACTGGGGAGGTTAAGGGGGCAAAAATTCCAAGAGGATAATCTGGCTTCGAGCTTGTCCAGGAGGGATCTCCATGAAGAGTGCTTGAGGGCCGAATCGATCAAGGGAGCACCAAGGTATTTAGCTGGCAATTTGGCAATGGAAAAACCAAGGATTCTGGCAATGCGGTGCTGAATGGGAAGAGCGGTGTTGAAGAAGAAAATTTGTGACTTGGAGGCGTTAACAATCATACCTGAGGCTTCCGCAAACAAGTCCAAAAATACTTTAAAAGTGGAGGCTTCTTGAGCAGAAGGATGCCCAAAGAGCATGTTGTCATCCAAAAATTGCTGATGTGTGAAAGCAGGCGAGTCATGGATGGCAAGGCCACGGATCCGATGTAAATGAAGAGCATGATTGATAGAGTGACCAAGACCCTCAGCCATAAGCACAAAGAGGAAGGGGGACAGAGGATCACCCTGGCGGATTCCTTGAAACAGGGAGAAAGGATTAGAGGGGAAGCCATTTACAAGGACAGAGAAGAAGGAAGAGGAGATAAGGCTCATGACCCATCTGATCCATGGAGGGCTGAATCCGAAGGCATCAAGCATCTGATGAATATAATTCCAGTTTAGTTTATCAAAGGCTTTAGATAAATCAATTTTGAGGAGCATACCTGGCTTTTTGGTTTTCTTCAACGAGTGGATGACCTCATGCATGAGTATAATGCCATCCAATATTTTTCGGCCCTCCACGTACCCAGTTTTCTCCGGTGAGATGAGCAGAGGAAGCAAAGGCTTGAGCCTATCGGCGATGACCTTTGAGATGATCTTGTAGATGATGTTACATAGTGCAATAGGTCGAAATTTGTCAGGCGTGACAGCTTGGTCTTCCTTAGGGACCAAAGTTATAAAAGTGGCATTGATTGACGGGAGAAGCCAGTGCATGGATCTGGATTCCTCCACTAGTTGCCAAACATCATTTTTGATCAGATCCCAGAAGTGATGGAAGAAATTAGAAGTGAAGCCATCAGGCCCTGGAGCTTTGCCTTCCTTGTTTTGGGTAACTACCTATTTTACTTCCAGAAGAGTGATGGGGCGCAGTAAAAGTTGATTATTCTCCTCTGTGATGAGTTTCAGTATATGTTGCAGAACTTTGTTGATGGCAGGCTGCCTATCGATCTGGTCTTCTTGCAGCACCGATTTGAAGTGAGCGACTAGTTCCACTTCAATGTCCTGATGGCTCTCCAGTATTTCCCCTGAAGGGCTGTGGAGGAAGCTAATGTTGTTATTCATCCGTCATTGAATGGTGGAACGATGGAAAAATTTTGTATTTCGTTCCCCTTCCTTTAGCCATCTGATCCTGGATTTTTGTTTCCAAAAAATTTCCTCTTGATGCCTTCTTTCCTCCAGCTATTTGAGTAAGGACTGCTCTTTCATATCTAGTTTGTCATTGCGTCCTTCTTGTATGATACGAAGCTAGATTTCTACCATTTCCTTTTCAATGAGATTTTTCTATTGGAAAATGTTTCTGAAGGTGGAATGATTCCAGTCTTTGATACGAGTTTTAAGATCTTTGAGATGCTGTTGGAATTGAAACATTTTGGAGCCTGGAGGAGGAGAGAAGGCACGCCAGGCAGCATGGACCATTTCCTTGAAGTCTGGGTGGGTGAGCCAGAAAGCTTCGAAGCGAAAAGTTCATTTGATATGATCTCCCGGTCTGGACCATTGGAGGGAGATGGGCCAGTGGTCTGAACCAGTGTAAGGAAGAATAGCTGCCTGGAAGTCCCCCCCAATGTGTATGGCATTATCAGATAAAAGAAATCTATCCAATTTGGAGGTGATTTGTTGTGAGCCCTTTCTCTTGTTATTCCATGTGTGATTGCCATTGGCAAAGGGAAGGTCAATCAACCAATTTCATTGTATGAAGTATTTGAAGTGGTCGCTGTCTGCCTCGAGTTTTTCTCTGCCACCTCTTTTCTCGTCCAAGTTGGTTATCATATTGAAGTCGCCCCCCATTATCCACAAAGGGTAGGCTCTGGTCGAGTTGAGAAGCTCTACCGTATTTAGCAGATCAATTTTTCTTGCTATCTCCTGAGGAAAATAGGCATTAGAAAGATGCCCATGTAGATTGGTGCCATGGATGTGGAAGGAGGCCTGGATTAAGTTGTGAGCAGCATGCGCATCGCTTATAGAGACTGCTCTCAGATCCCAAGCAATGGCTAGCCCGCCTGAGGCTCCAGAGGCATCAACCATAATAGAATGACAGCTTGGCCAGGCCCGTGAGAGAATAGGACCTAGGGTATTACTCGTGCATTTGGTTTCCTGCAGGAAAAAAACTTGAGGTCTTTCCCTCTGTATCATGTTCTTGATCATTCGGACTTTTGAGGGGCTGTTGAGACCCCTTATGTTCCAGGATATGAGCTTCATTGGGAACTACCTTCACGAGGTGGGAAAAACTTGGTAAGTTTAGGATACCTACCAAATTCAACAAGCAACTCCCCAAAGAGGATAGTCCTTTGAAGGTCAGATTTCCTTCCTCTTTTCTTTGAGTCTTTAAAGAGTTTCTTTCCATCCCATGTGCTTCCCTGATGAATGCCCAGAGATTTTTGGTGCTGCTGCACTCGAGAGAGGGCAACAGTGAGGTTCTCGATCTGTTTTTCTGAGATCTGGTGAAACTCCTTCCTTTTGCAAGCTTGCTTCAGGGTAAAGATATCCAGTTCTCCGATATCAACCATTTCAGTTTCGTCCTCCATAAGACTGATCTGACTCTCATAGCACCAGCATTGTCGACCTCCATGTTAATGAGAGGGCCAGAACTGGAATCAGGCACCGAGTTAGGCAGAGGATTGGTCAAGGCTTCCGTCTACGTGGTTTCAGAGTCAGGATTAGCGAGGGTGCCGAAGCTATTCCTGGTGGAGGGGGGATTCAGGGTTTGAGAGTGGGGCTTAGAGCTCGAGGGAGGGGTTTTATTGTTATGTCGGTGATGGTTCTGGACTTTAGTAAAGCCATCAGCATTAGTTGGAGAGGAAGCATCAGAGGATTTGTTGGGAGGCGCATTCAGAGGGAAATCACAGAAGAGATGGTCGTGGGTGTGGAATTTCCGACAGCGAAAAGGCATGTGTTCATAGTCGATGGTCTGCACCCATTCAAAATCATCATGATAGAGACTGACCGAATCTGGGAGAGCTTGGGCAAGATGCATGAAGACGCAGATGCAAGCATAGGAAGTGTAACGCCTAAGCTTTGTTTCCTATGTGATTTTTATGAATTCGCCAAGGCCGTTACCAATATCCTTTAGTGATTCTTCATCCCAATATTCTAGAGGCAGGGAGTAAAGTCTGATCCAGACTGGTGCCCAGCTGAAGTCCTCTTTTTCCGGGTTAAATCTTTCGATCCAGTCCCGTAGGTAGAGGCCTGAGGAGTTGAAAAAATAGGGGCCCTCATCCATGACTTGGTTTCTGTCCTCGAGACAGTTGAAAATGGCAGTGAAAAACCCTTTGGGTCCTATTTGTAGAGTGACCTGACCTTTCGGATTCCATTTGGACTTGATCCATCCGTGCAGGGCCTTCTCAGTTGGCCAAAACCCAACGAACTTGCCAATCAACGCGTGGTCTCTCATGTACTGGATCTGGGCATTGATCATGTGACCTGGGAGCTCGATTTTGGGGCAATTTGTAGCAATCGTCTTGCAGGTAGCAGAGGAGACTTTTGGTGCTGCCGTAGTGTCCTTCGCATCTGTCATTTTGTTTTCTTGCCCTCCTGGTGTGTCTCCCGGGGGTGGAGTTTGTGTATTATTACCCAGCAGGTCTTTCCCTGTGACAGAGCACTGTGCAGTGCCAAAATCTGGAAGCGTTGTGTCAGTTGAGGTCTTTGGCATGACGGCAGCCGCACTGACAATGGGGGAGGCTGAATGAGCCCCCCCCCCTTTGATGAAGCCATTGGAGAGGATCAGCAGGCGATAGAGCCTGAAGAAAGCCGAGCTCAAACGTCTTTTGCAGGGGTCAAAACAGAGAGCGGCGCCATTGCAAGAAGGCTAGAAACCCTAGCCCAGAAAGTTGCAGAGCGCTTCCTCCAAAACTGAAATGCACCATGTTAGATATTTCAAGTGTCGTAACATTGATTGTAACATCTCTAATGAATTTCATAGTCATAACACCTTTTTTGTTGTAAAATGACACTTTTGGGTCGCAATCACAAACACTTCACTGTTTATACTTCGAGAATGTGCGTAAAGTGGTGTTTTGATGTATATCCATGGTTGATCATGCTTGTCTAAGTTTTCTCGATGAGCTATTATGTGTCGCATATGGTTTCATGTCTAGAACTAATCTTGCTTAGCCCTTAACTAATCATCTAGACTTAGACAAATTTTGGTTGCAAAATGACCCCAATAAGGCCAAGAGAACATGAGCACACTTCGAATCCTTTATGGGAGATCCTTCCTTGTTCACAAGTGCACCATCCACCATCCTTAAGAGTTGGGAACACACCAAAATCACGAAACCCCTTCCCTGTTTCGGACTTCGCCCTTTAAAAAAGACTAAGTCTTCCTTGCGCGCACTCCTTCGACTCAAATAAGCGCGTCCTCCTTGGGTGTAATACCATATGCTAAGTATTTTAAGCTCAATCCTTCAACCTTCCCCTATGTTTCATATGCCTTCATGAGCTTCTTGAGCCCACTAGCGCACCCTAAAGGTACAAATCCCCAACCTTCAGCCTTTAAGAGTGTGCCTTGCACCCTTCCTAAGGACTCTTAAGTGCATAAGCACACCTTGAAGGTATGAAGCCTTACCCTTCTCCCTTCAGGAATGCACCCTAGTCCTTCGTTATCTCCCATGAGTACATAACACACTTGTGAAGCCCAAATCTTTCCCCTTCGTCATTCGGACTCGCAACATGCACCACGTCTTTACTGTTTTCTTCCCTATGGTGCATGAGGGCATGCTAAAGCCTCAAAGCTCATCCTCCCCGATCCTTCAGTCATTTAGAGTGTGCCCTTGCACCTTGAAGCTTCTTTGACCATTTTAAGTGCATATAAAAGGCATGGACTCAAAAATTTGCATAAAATATTGTAGAGAAGCATATTTTCAAATTGATAGTTTCCCATCATAAATGTTTGCAGAAAAAAATATTCCAAAAACCTCATGGAAAGCACACACAAGAAAGATTGGGAAAAGAGGATAAATAAAGGAAGAAAATAGAGAAATAAGAAGACACTTAATGCTTGATGATTAAAGCACCACAACTACTCCAAGATCGAAGATCCTTTGGAGGGTGGAAGCTCTATTATTAGAAAATGAACAAATAATGGATACAGTGGCAGCTATATCACCACTAAAGTGAGCCCATGTCATCAATCATTGTCAGTCCTAAACATAAAAGATAGTGACATGTCTATTTTCATCGTATGATGATGTGGAAACTGGGGATGTATTATTGTGATTATTTTAAGAGAAAAACCAGTAGAAGTCTAAGAGTCATGTGTAAACTCAAAAGACATGGAGCTCCAAATAGCATGTAATATCAAAAGTCATAAGTAATTCCAAAATTCATTTGGAACTCCAAAGGTCACTAGAAGTTATAAAGTCAAGAGTCATGAGGATATGAAATTTCACTCCTCAATTTATAAATACATCCTCATTTCCCATGTAAAGGAATTTTAACCTTGGCTTCTCCCATAAGGCGCAAGAGTGATAAGTTCGTAATTTTGGGGAGAAAGTAGTGGCTCTAATTCTCCACTATTGGAGCAAGTGATGTTTGTTGTATTGATTCATCTTGGGAATTTTAATTAATATTTTAAGCTTAATGGCCAACACATTTTAATACATGGGTAATGAATGTTTTTAATACTATTATGTGAATGTTTACTATTTGTGTTTGTTTTCACCAGTGCTAAAATAGTTGAACTATTTTGGTTATTTTAGTACTTGTCTTATTGGGAATGTTTTTTAATGGTTGTAACGATCATCACATATTTATGGACTATTATGTTGGATGTTAGATGAAATATTTTCCTTTTACATGTGTTTTTATTAGAGTGGTACAATTACCTCTCTCTTAGAGGCTCACTTTCTCTTCCCATTATAGTAGGAGAACCTTGATGCATCTGCAACTGAAACATTCACTAGGAACACTTTATTCCCTTCAAAGTGCACATAAGATATTATCTCTCCTGTTGAAAGCTAAATCCAAAGAAAATATTTAATTAGACAACAACCAGGTCATATTCTGGATTGGGGCTCCTATACCAAACAATGTGAGGTGTAACTGAGATTGCTTATCAGGGAGACCCCTTTGAATGCTGGCAGGTATAGCATGTCAACATTTTTGGCACTAAAAGGAGGTTTGAAATATTTTTATGGTTGAAAAATCCTCCCACCCACATCATACTTCTTCTAGACAAGGCAACAAGATTCCCATCACATCTCCGACTCATATTCCTGAAGTAGGTAGATCTTATCATCCCAGTTCATAACAAACTTGTGATATTTCATACGAGCCCATCAAGGAAATTCAACCTATAACTCGTCATGTTGTGAAGGCTATTGGATTAATTTTGGATAGCATAATATTCCTTATTTTTTGAAGAAGAAAGAAGGAACTCCTACTAGGATAGTAGTTTCTACAATGGAAGATCTAGTTTTTCCTACCCTTGAAGAAATGGTGGAATATGGAGACAACACAAAAGAACCAAAGCGTACTCCACCATTTAATGGAGGGGAAAAACAAAAAATTGTACTCTCAAATGAAACTTTCCATGTGTTTGGTAGTCACATAGAAGATTCCTCATATTTTGAAGAAGAGGAGGAGCATAGAGATGAAAACGTGATATACCAAGATCTGCATTGGATGTCTCAGAGCCCACTTTCTCTTTCAGTTATTTTACTGAAGATGACAAGATACCTAAAAAAGTTATTAAAAAAATATGACCCTAAGAAGGTGATCAACGAGGAGGAACATTTGGATAAATTCTACCTACACCTATAAATTCTTAAGGTACGTTATGACCATGTTGCATGTAGACTCTATCATTATACCATAGATGGTAGAGCAGTTTTTTGGTACCATAGTCTTCATGCAAATTCAATTTAGAATTAGAAGATGTTTAAAAGGTTATTACTTGAAAAGTTCATTAATGTAAAAACCCCAACCATGTTATTTAAGGAGTCAGTAAGTCTAAATATGGAGTAGAAATAAAAGGTTAAATATTCCAATCAGAGGTTAAATCAGATATTGAGCAAATTTCCCAGAAATATGAAACCTCGTGACTCCATCAAAATTGATTATTATACTTATGCCTTGCCGAAAAGTATTACCTAGTTCTTGAAGAGAACTGTGAAAGAAACTTTGGCATAAAACTTTGAAGAAGTTATTACAATTGAAAAGGAATTGCATGCAATCAGAGTCATTATCGACGATGATTCATCTAATTACTCGAAGGAGACAAGAAAAATTTCTTAGGCATCTTTGATCAAGGCAAAGGAGAAAGAAGCTACATATCTAGAAATCTTGACATGGACTATCAATATTCTATCCAATGAATTCACAAAATTGAAACAGAGGAAAAGCAAGACCGCTGTCAAGAGCAAGCCCCAAAAATTTAACTTTCTCAAAAGGGATAGAAACAACAACAACAACAACATTCAACTGACTAAGTCTACATAGAGCTCGAACATCATGCTGAATTTTGAAAGCATGGGCATAGACCAACACTACTTTTTCATCAATAATATCATTCAAAAAATTCATTCCCACAGTGGAATCACAACGCAAACACTCTGGTTGTGCACATTATTGACTACATACTTTCAACTAAGTAGACTGAGCAAACAAAACAAAAATTGGAATCCACTGCAGCTAAAGAAACTGTGGGTGTCAGAGACAGAGTAAATACTTTCAGTTGTGTGTTCACTGTTGGGAAGAAAAAAATTGAATAACCTCCAATGATTAAAACCTTGACATAAAAAAAAAAAAAAAAAATTGATATAAGTTGAGGAGTTAGGGGCTTGTTCCTGAATAAGAGATGATGAGGAAAAATTGAAGGAACATCTTTTAAGAAAAATCACACCACCTGTCAACCAAGTTCAGAACAATTCTGAAGATTCTACCACAACAAAGAACACTTTCTCTAGCAGTAAAAGAAAGTCTACCATTCCAAAAGTGATGAAAACGTTTACCCCTCTAGATACTCCATCCATGCCTGTTGCGCTAGATTAATTCATGCATGTAATCAATCTTTAATATTATAACATTAGAATATAATACGCATTTCCCCCCATTCTTATTGACTTTTGAAAATTTTAATTAAAATTTTCAGAATTGCTTAGTTGATTATGGTGCATCTGTAAACGTAATGCAATTATCTTTTTACAAGAAAAAAAATGCGAGATGGGATAAGACTGATGCAAAAAATATTTATTTGGATAGGCCACTTGTCCAAGCTATTGATGAACTAATAAATTTTCTCATTCCCTTATCATATGATCACTTAATTCACTAATGTATAAACATAGTGATCGTGGACATCCCGGAAGCTTACAGTGTGTTGTGGTACTCAACAACCCCCCATTTTCCTTGGAAGTCTTAGAAGGAATAATGGGGACCATTTAAATTTTTAGGATAAAGTCCTTTTGTTTGAAATAAGTTAGGCTTATTTTCTCTTATCTTTCCAATTCAAACAAGAAAATTAAAGAAGAAAAAACACTTTTCTATAATCATAAAAGTCTTATGAAAACATTGAAAATCAAAGCAGAACCTCAAAAGGGACAATCGTATTAAAAAACACACATGAATGTCAGAATAGGTGGAAACACACTAAAAGAGAATTGTCGAAATGTGAAATGCCGAATTGCGAAAGTTTCGATCTACCAAAAAACCAAAGCTCTGATTTCCCGAAATTTTGATGCTCCAATGAATTGAAATGTAGATACATCGAAAGGTCGAAGTTATGTCAATTGAAAAATATCCAATATTATGTTTCATCAAGTGATATATACCTATATTTCATTTTTTCATCATCACGTTATTTCACTATTTCACATATCTCGTCATTACAAAGCGTGTCACAACGCCCGATATCAAAAGGTGGATAAGCAAAACTATGAAATAATGCAAACTGCTATAATCACATCAAAAAAAAATTAAAATTAAATTACCACCTTTTGTGTTTCTAATATAGAGGTTTCAAATGACTTGTAATGATTGTAAGTTAATACGAAGGGATTTTCCATAATTCCTACATTGAATAGATATGACTCTTGCATATTTCGAGTGATTTTCTACTTATCTCAGTTTTTTTCTTGACAAGTAAATCCTAATAAAGAGAAACATAAATATATGACCAAGTTAATCAAATCACATAGAGAGTCTGAAATTCAGCAAGAATCAGTCTTGCCACCTGAAGAAACTCAATAAATAGCTCCTCTGTTTAGAGATACTAAATGCACCCAAGATGCATGTTCCTCTACTTGGGAACCACTCTATAAGTTATTTGAAGATAAAAGTCCAAAAATAACTGAGAAGTGAAGAGATACTACTAATGAGTATCTGCCGAGAGATATGGGTGTATTGAGTGAAGTAGCTAATTCAATTCTTCATAGAATTTCCGCTCGTTCAAAAATTCTCCCATACACAAACATGGTGAGATGAGTTGCGGACCATGTAGACATTACAGATAAATTGTTTATAACTTCAAAAAAGATAATAATCGATTCTTTGAAGCCATAGGACCTAAGGATAACGTACCTGTTACCACAACCCAAAAATAAGTACGATACACAATTCATCCAGAGAGTCATTCACAAAAATTCAAACTCTATGGAAATTAACAAAGAAAGGAGAAAAGACCCAAATAAACACAAGAGATAGGACAAGGGTATGTATTCGTTAGCTTCTCTTGTTGGCCCTTTCTCCCAAATTGCTACTATGTTTTGTCGTCTTTATGGTTATCCAAATACTCAAAATGTTTATGAAGAATGGATATCTTTAATTGAGGTTGCCTCTAATGGCTACATTATGGATTGAACAACCATTTTGTAAAATAATTTGGGAACTCAAAATCGTAATTATAGGAAAAAGCGTAATGTAGTGAAAAGGACAACTCATCCCATTTTCATGAGTGCCTACATTATGGATACCATATGCTTTTCCTATGAATTTCCATCCTTGGGATGGAAATGGACTATTTTTCATGCCACCCTTATTCATGTTTCCTTTGAAATTATATCGGAATATAAGTACCATTCAAGTTTCTATAATATTTTTCATGAAGTGATGCTTCCCATCCATCAAGAAGTCTTTGGGAATAAAGAATCGATACTTTCTGTTGAAGCCAATAGAAAAATGGTTCGAAGAAGAAAATTTTACATATGTTCAAGTTTTCGATAGCCTAGCCCATCCCCATGTTTTGTCGCTATATGTTCCAAAGTTGTTGGAAAAATAAATTTCTTATTAGACAGTTGGAAAAGGCCTATCCAAAGTCCTCAGAGATGCAAAGAAAATCATCTGGCCATGTTTCCCTATTTCTTGTGGCTCACATACTTTAGAAAATTTCAAGCATTCATTGCTTTGTAGGTTTTAACCATGTACAAAAATTATCTGCAAACGAATATTAAAAACATAAAATAAATAATAGCGAGAGCATACAACATAAAACAAATATACACAAATATTTTCCCTAGATCCCAAATTGGGACTACCAGCTTGATTTTTCATTATGTTCCTTTTAGTTTTACAACACATATATATACATGCCGAAGAATTCATAAACCCCAATCCATTAACCTTGGATTAGAACATAATCGTAGTTCCCTTGACCGGATCTACAAAATACCAAGGGCCGAAAACCATCATGCCCCAAAACCATGTGCAAACCCATGCACAAAACCATGGGTAGGTCTGCGTGTGACTAATTGTGGAAAGAATATAACACATACCCAACATTCTCCCACTTGTTTTTTTGCTTCCACAGGGGGGCATAGGAGAGCTTAGTCATTAGTCCATCTCTGCAAAACCCATTGTTTCTCTACACCTGAGAACTTCTGAGTGCTCACAGACTTCGTCAATGCATCTGAAAAATTCTTCAAAGTGTCCACCTTTACCAGCAACACCCTTTTATCCTCAACCATATCTCTCAAAAAGTGATATTGAAGGTCAATATTCTTTATCTTTGAATGATAAGCAAGGTTCTCAGGAAAGAAAATTGCACTTTAGCTATCACAGTCTATCCTTATAGCTCGGTGCATCAACCCCATACTTGAACACAATCTCTGAAACCAAAATGCTTCATTTCTTGCATGAGTGGTTGCCATGTATTCTGCCTCTATAGTTGAAAGAGCCACTATAGACTTCCTTTTACTCATCCAACTAACTGCACCTCCAAATAGGCTAAACACATGCCAACTTGTAGATCTTATTTGTTCCACATATCCAGCTCAGTCTACATCAACACAACCATGGATGTCAAAAACTTTGTCCAATCCTAGTCTTCCCTGGTAGCATAGACCATAATCACTAGTGCCACACAAATATCTGAAAACCTGCATCACGGTTGTCCAATTCCCCTTCCCTGGTTTTTACATAAACCTGATTAATACTCCCACTGCATGTGCAATGTCTGGCCTAACATAGACCATTTCATCCATCAAGCTACCCACTACACTTGCATATGGAATGTGGTACATATCCTCCTCTTCTTCTTGTGTCTTGGGACACTGTTTAGCAAATAGATTTACACCTACAGGAATAGGAACATTCACCGATTTACTATCCTGCATACTAAACCACTACAATATTGTCTCGACATACTTCCTCTAGTTGAACAAGAGCTTCATCTTTTCTCGATCTCTCTCAATTTCCATGCCTAAATTATAGTTTGCAGCACCAAGATTATTCATGTCGAATTTGGGGAACATTTGGGTCTTCAAATATTGGATAATTTCTTTGTCATTTCCAATCAGCATCATATCATCCACATACAATACGCAATAAATAATACGGTCAACAGTTAATTTAAAATAAAAATAATGATCCTCTTTTCTTGTGGTGAAGCCAAGTCCTCGTAAATAGGTATCAAATTTCTGATACCACATCCTTGGTGAATGTTTTAACCCATACATAGAATTTTTTAACCTGCATACAAGTTCTTTCTTACCCTTCACCATAAATCCTTTAGGTTGCTTCATGTAGATCTCCTCTTCCAGATCCCTGTGAAGAAATGACGTCTTCATATCCATCTATTCTACCTCAAAATCAAATTCAACAGCCATAGATAAAAGTAATATAATAGAAGTAACCTTGGAAACATGAGAAAAGATATCACCAAAATCAATTCCTAGCACCTGGGAATAACCTTTTTCTACCAATCAAGCTTTATATTTCTCCACCTTGCCTTCTAAATTCATTTTCTTCTTAAATATCCATTTTCTCCTGATGAGCTTCCTTCTAGCCAGCAACTCCACCACATCCCATGTTGTGTAACCAGCTCCAAAAATAGAAGAAAAGAGATATCAACGCCTTAGAAATAAGCCACTTCGAGGGGGAAACCTCCAATACATTACATAAATGAACAATTCTTGGATGATACAATTTACAAACCTCCTTTCTATATATAGGAGTCCATGGGGCCATAATGTAATCCTAGTGGGCCACAATGTAATCCTAGCCGACCTAACAATAATAATTTAAGGGCACAATAATAGCAAAATGGTGGTTACAAGGGTACAATAATAACAATAAGGGCGTTACACTAACAAAAATAAGGGACTATACTAGTAATATAGGGACCTAACATGCCCCTCTCCTTCAAAAAAGTGTTGTCCTCAACACTTGAGTAGCTCGGGGTGCTTCTGTATAAAATTCTCATCCTCCCATGTAGAATCTTCAGTGGGTAAGTTCTTCCACTTGATGAGATACTCTGAAATTGATCGATTCCGTAGTTGTCGAGTTCTTGTTTCTGTGATCGCTTCAGGTTCCAATATGATTTTTCCTTCCTCATCAAGTTTTGGAAATATTGTTTGAACTGGAAGATTTTCACCTATAACCTTCTTTAAGCATGAAACATGGAAAATTGGATGCACTCGTGAAGAAGCAGGAAGCTCCAATTTGTATGCCATAGTACCAATCTTTTGCAACACCTTGTAAGGACCATAGTACTTTGGCGATAATTTATTATCCTTCTTAGCTTGCTTGAGGGACATTTGTTTGTATGGTTGTAGCCGTAAAATACCCAATCTCCTACATCAAAACTTCTCTCGCTGCGATGTTGATCTGCCTGTTGTTTCATTCGATTTTGTGCCAAATTCAGGTTATCCTTTAAGAGTTGGAAAACTTCTTGCTGATGCTCGATGTGATCTTCCACTGCTTGAACCTTCGAATTTTCCCTTAAAGATGATGTGATGGATGGTGGATGATATCCATAAAGTGCCATAAATGGGGTCATTTTTGCCGCAATATGGAAGGAAGTGTTATACCACCATTCAGCGAGAGGTAACCACTTGACCCATTGTGTTTGTTTATCAGATACAAAACAACGAAGATATCCTTCCAAACATTTATTTACTATCTCAGTTTGACCATCAGATTGAAGATGATAAGATGAGCTATGAGCTAATTGAGTACCCAAACAATAAAATAACTCCGTCCAAAAATTTCCAGTAAAAATGGGATCTCTGTCGCTCACAATAACCCTTGGGCTTCCATGTAGCTTTTGAATTATGTCCATAAATGTAGTAGCAACTGTACTTGCTTTAAATGGATGAGATAATGCACAAAAGTGGGCATACTTGGTAAGTCTATCAACTACCACCATGATGACACTCTTTCCTTCGGACTTAGGTAAACTTATGATAAAATCCATTGAAATCTCCTTCCAACGTTGACTTGGAATGGATAAAGGTTGTAGAAGTCCTGGGGTCTTAATTGTCTCAACTTTATTCTGCTGGCAAACCAAACATTCCACCACAAACTTTTGAATATCAAATTTAAGGCCATCCCAAAAAAAATCTTTCTTCACCCTGTGGTAAGTTTTTAAGAATCCTGAGTGTCCTCCTAAAGGAGAAGTGTGCAATTCCAGAAGAATATTTTGTTTTAGTTGGGAATTCTTACAAAGATATAAGAGATCTTTGTACCATAAGGAATCATTTTTCCAACTAAATGTATCAGATGTACTAGGATCTTGCTGCAACTTTTGAATGAGTGTCCATACATCTTTGTCCTTCTTCCATTCATCTCTTGCTTCGGTTATCCAATCTGGTTGGATAATAGAAATGGCAAAAAGCAATGCTTCCACCTCTTCATTCTTTCTTGAGAGTGCATCTGCAACAACATTAAGCTTTCCTTTTTTGTAGATTATTTCAAAGTCATAACACAACATCTTTGTGACCCATTTTTGCTGCTCTTCTGAAGATAGTCTTTGTTCCAAAAAGTGTTTAAGGCTATCATGATTATTTCTTACCTTGAAGTGTCTTCCCATTAGGTAAGTTCGCCATTTCTTTAGTGCTTGCAGTATTGCTAACATTTCCTTCTCATAAATAGGTTTCTGTAAATACTTTCCTTTGATTGGACGACTTTCAAAAGCAATGGGTCTTCCTTCCCGCATTAAAACTACACCAATTCCATTTCACGAGGCATCACATTCCACAATAAAGTTTTTTGTGAAGTCTGGCGTAGCTAAGACCTTACAACCTCCACAGAGCAGGGGCATGCTACTTAACAGAGACTCACACAACCATGCACGTTCAGAAAAACTAAATAGAGTAGAATGAGAAAGTTACCCATAGGTCCTACGGTTGAAGAAGATCCTGCAGGGTTCAAACCCCCAGCAACCGTCTTTCCTTCTTAACCTGAAAGACAAGAAGAAACAAGCACAAAGGACTGGTTGTACAGCATATATCTACTCTAAATGTTAGTGAGATTCATATAAAACATTAAATAAATCATAATGAATGCTTAAATAACAATTTCCACATACATATAAGCATACACTAACACATTTATTTTGGGAACAGCATGGTACTTCTGTATTATAAATAGCATGTACAAAAGTAGCGAGTGGAGAGATCACCTGATCCTTCCACGGCCTTCGAGCAGACCGTCGTCCGGATCCGTCCAGCCCTTGCCTCGCTAAGACTCCTTCCAAACCGGTGCATACGAGATGACATATAGGGAGATGAGCATCTCAAGGAAACAAGGGTTTCCTATAATGAACTGGGAAAGTGCAGGAGGCACGGGGAATCAGACTTGGATAGGGAATACCAACAGAGTATAATATCAATAATTCTCTCTCCCTTAGGCCATACACATGAGGGGTTTTTATACTCCCTCCAAGTAGTTTCAATAGTTGGAAACAGTTGGCCACGTGCTGGGGTGGTTGAACTACCCGAGTAACCATCAACCCAGCCCGAAAATAGGGAATTTTTATATATTTTTTAATCATTTTTAATGGCATACGCGGAAAAGTGCAGCTGGACTCGCGCATACACGCGGAAAAGTACGGGAATAGTCGCGTATGGGGATTTTTACACTGTTTTTTAGTGAATTTGTCCAAGTCTGTAGGAATGGGTGCCCAAAACCATCAAAGCAATCATGAATCATGTGAAGGTGAGAAATGATGCTATAACAGATGCCCCCTAATATATGAGGTCAGAAGGGGTACATGATGGCCGAAATGTATTATGCACATAGAACGAACTTCGCAAGGACAAGAGAGGACTTCACCAGATTTCAGCCTGCCAAAAACCAATGAAAGAAACAGAGAGTCAACTCATGTTGAGGCGGGCATACCCATGCTCAGTCAAAAATACATCAGATAGACAGTAGTGAATCAATGAAAGAAAATAGAGAGTCAACTCATACCCATGCTCGAGTCAAAAATACATCAGAGAAATCTTGAATAGATCCAACATGTATACAAGTATAAGTTTGGGCGAAAGTACACAATGAATCATCTGAGCATGGCCCGGAAGTACAAGTCAGAATCAATGTCTAAGTATCACATATAGAAAGCTGATCAATGATGCTGAAACTAGATGTCTGATCATATAAGTAACTAAATCTCCAAGTACCAAATCATAAGAGGTGGAATAAACAGTACAATCACGCAACTCAGGAGCCAACATATAGGATGCTGTTGTACTGACACTGCAACATATAAGGGTGAACAACATCAGCGAAGCAATGGGTATCAAAGTAGGCAGAAATGTTGACTAAACAGGGTCTTCACCCAGATCACTGTAACACAATTACACAATGGGAATAAATGAGCTGAAGTCGACCATGTGAGAAATCGTTGGATTACCGGTCAATGATGTATACCGTTAACCAACGCGAGACAACCCACCAATAATGAAAATGAGTGTCAAGGTGCCCCAGTACAATCTAGCAAGTGCGAATGAATGAGCTGAAGTCGAACACTTGAGAGAATCTACCAATCAGGAGGCAATGATGAATCCCCACTGTCGATAGCGAAGAGTTTGCCACTGATGACTGCAAACCCTAAGGTACTGAAAAAAATACTCTAGACCTTATTCCCGGAGTAATGAGTCGGAGTCGATGGGAAAATATCTGCTGGAAGGAAGGCATTAAGGCATCCCACATCAGTCCAGCGCGAGTGTAACCCGCAGGCCAAGATTTGGAAGGAATCGGACGAAGTAGAGTGATGGAACCAAACCGATACTTTTAGACATGCACAAGATGAAGCTAGCGCACGGAAGAAACCTACGAACCAACCAATAATGAAAGCTAACGAGGAGGCGAAATCCACCAATAGGGTCAAATGGAAACTAGCATGTTGCCACGAATCCCAAGTGTGATAATGTGTGCGACGTCGAACACGGGGGAAACCACTCAGTCAAAGACCCATGATGATGATCAAATGCTGAGCACAAGGTCACCTATCAATGATGGAAATAGGGCCAGGGTGCGGCTCTAGGTTTTCTCT
Organism: Pinus albicaulis; assembly: GCA_034641835.2. Classification (NCBI taxonomy): domain Eukaryota; kingdom Viridiplantae; phylum Streptophyta; class Pinopsida; order Pinales; family Pinaceae; genus Pinus; species Pinus albicaulis. Next base: position 879,862,021 of record CM076577.1, read on the forward strand.
CAGAGCAATGTGTCGTAGTCGATAAGAGACAAACCCGCCGGCAAGAAGTTAATGGGGACCTTCTCAAACCAGCACGAGCAGAAGACCAAAACATCTGATGTGATAGAACATGATACTGACAAGACCGGGAAGGCCGACTAAATAATGAGTCAAGAGACACCGCAGAATGGCCGACTCAGGCTAGACTTCCCTTGAACAAAAGCACGACTCTGTGATGACCATGGCAGTAAAAAGTGACACTGTATAAGTCTGTCTTGCGGGAGGCAAAACAAACTCTCCATATGATTGGAAGAGATAACCAACCGGGGGAGAACTGACAAGTGAAACATGGTAAAGGCTGAACCTAGGTCAAAACTAAAAACCATCCCAAATGAAGGAAATATATATAAGTATATGTGCTTTGTTCAAGGGCGACAAACTGACTCTGTACTGCCATCAAAACAACGAAGATACATCCCATTCCCGCTCTTTTTGTTATATTTTATTTTTTTGTCTTTTTCATATAATAAGCCTGAAAAAGAATAAAAGAATGCTATGGTACAATGGATAGAACGAGTATCAAAAAATCAGATGCACTAGTTCCTGGGATTGGAACAATCCTATGCTCAATGCAAGGTGGCGAAAACTGGTAAGCGATACTCAAAGGAACGTTCCATCCATGGGTAAAAAGGTGTCAAGTCGTGATAGCTAAGTGCATGCAATGGTTAATTTGTACAAATAGTCAAGGTCAAAAGTTGGCTTAAACATCGAGTCCAAATGAAGCCGGCTAAAGGCCAGGATAAACAAGTAGCCAATATGCAATGCAGTAATACAACTTAACGACACCAGGGAGCCTCTAGGGTAATAGCCAGAAAAAATGATAGTGAAGAAGAAGAAGAATGAAGCTTCAACAAATAAGACATGGCGGGACTAAAGAGGACTCCCGAGCCTACATAAAACGCAGCATGGGCAACAAGTGATAGCGAGGAACTAACTAGGAAGCCCATGTAAAGGAAGGCTCTACCATCAAGTCATGATTAAATAATTGGCGAGTGAAATGGGTGTAATACTCATGACCTGATGGGATCGACCCTAAGGCAAGTGATCAGTATGGAGGCTAGTATGCAAGATGCAACGGAGAGTGATTTCCCTAACCTATATGCCAGTGAAGATCATATACCTACCGTGAAGAGTCGGAAATCATGGATCAAAAACCGGGAAAAATCTCAAAATCATCAAAATGTACCTGAAAACATACCAAACTGGGCACTTCCAAGAATTCGAGTTATGCAGCTTAAGATAGATCGAAAAAATAAGCATAATGAATTTTTGCAAAAATTTTCAACTTTTTAGGCATAAATAGACAAATTACCTCATATTTGGTTCATTATTGCATTGCTGATTTGGAAAAAAGTGCTCTGGAGCAAAAAACTTCTTTCGTCAAATCAAGAACAACCGACCGTCGAAACGCACCAAATTTTCAGGTAGGCTCCTCAATCATCCTTGCAAATCATTTTGTCCATTTAGAAATTAAAATTTACTGAATTTTACCTTTAAAACCCTTGCTAAAAAATGCGGACTTGCGCATACGCAGGTTCATAACAGGAAAGTCGCGTATACACGCGACTGTGCAAAGAAAAAGTCGCGTATGCGCAGGTCCGAATCAAAAAATGCGTGGCTAATGCATGATTTAATGAATTTTGACAGGATGACAATCTCATGGAGAGAGCGTGAACACAACGCAATTGATCAAGAGGTCATGCAAGATCGAGCAGCGCAAAATATCCTTCGGAATTGCGGATTGTTCAAATTCTTCAAAATGCCAAATATGAAAAGCAATGTTCGGTTGCTAGAAATGCTCGTCAATTATTGGGAACCAGACCAAGATTGCTTCGTTATTGATCAGATGCCAGTACGCATTGAAGTGGAAGACATATATTTTATCACTGGACTCTCCCGGAGGGGAGAACCAGTAGACTTGCACGGGAAGCCCCTGGGAGGGCTAACCGTGGAAGATTATGTCCACGTGTATTGCGTAGAGGGTTCCAAAAAGGTTGGAACTCAGATTGCAATTAAAGATTTACTGGATTTGCACATGAAAATACTCCTTTTCACCATCGGCAGAGTGGCAGGATCTGCCTCCCTACATCAGGCATCCAGGACGCAAATGAGCATAGCAGTAGAATGTTTGACTCATGTGTATGATTGGTGCACAGCCCTATTACTGAACATGAAGCAACAGTTGACCTCAATCCGCCAAGCAAAGACCAAACACTTTGGCTACGGTACTATTTTGATGACATTCTTCTTTGAGAAGATACCAGCATTGAGACCCAGAGTCATCTCTACCATCAGTAGCCCGAGGGACCCAAGAATTGCCCGTTGGGCAGATATGATGAAGAGATTAGGGGGTAGTGAAGTACCCCGGACCACGTGGGACGATGAGTTCTTCCTTTGGTGGGGAGAACAAATCATCGCAGTGGACGACTATCCCTATGCCGAGATGGAATTTCGTGGAGATCCAGATCTAGTTCTTCCACCAGGCACAGCATGGGGCACAGTCGGTAAGTTTTGCAAAAAAATTTGATTTATATAATTTTTTTGGATTTTTTCAAATATATATGAAAAAAATGAAAAACAAACATGTTTTTGATTGGATTCATAATGACTAATAATGTAAACATGATCATGATACAGATATTGGACCAGTGCGACCTGAGGGTTTCCCGCGCCACAAGCGTCGCAGGGGCGAAGCAAAGACAGTGGATTCAGACAGGACTCTCCAGGCTGTGCAGAGGAACTTGGAGGGGTTAACCCGCCAAATACCTATGGCTGCCGTGGAAGACCTGCCGGAAGCCATCCAGAGACGGGTGGTAGGAGTGCCCCGAGACTGGGTACGATTATTCCGCCGAGTTGCCACCGCGGTCACGTTCTATAGGAACACGACTTCTGGGCAGGGACCTCAGGAGTAGACAGATATTATGTATTAGATGACTGTATATTCTTTTTTGAGACTGAACATGATCAGGCATAAGCCCAAGTTTTGTATGACCTTATGGATCCAAATTTTGTAAAGTTTTTGAACACTCTGATGATATATATACAGCGATATTTGATGTGATGTGATAAATGTATCAAATGTATGATGTTTTTGATGATTAAATTTATTGTATGGAATGATTAATATGCCAATCCAATGCTTGATTAGCTAATGAGTCAGCAAACCAATTGTCAGCTCGAGGAATATGAATGAAAGTTAAAAATTGAAATGACCTTTGTAACAAACGTACCCTCAAGAAAAATCGTAATAAAAATGGATCTCGTACCCGATAAGTATTGTTCAACTGCGACACCACCAGCTGAGAGTCCAAGAAAACTACTAACGAATCAACACCCAAAGATATTGCCTCCGAGAGTAGATGAACAACTGCAGTGTATTCTGCTATATTATTGGAAGCAGGACCAATGCAGACCCCTCTTGATACTAACAGCTGACCGGAAGGATAATGAAGCACCCAAGTCGCGGAAGCTAAGTTCCGGGTGTGTCTAATAGCACCATCGGCGAAACCAAAATGACTCATGACATCCGACACAACCTGCCAAAGCAGATCAAAAACATCACCAACTCATCAAAGATCGAAAATCAACCAGATATGTACAAAGAAAAACTACTATATACAAAAGCAACATGCCAGGCCGAAGCCTAGGCATAATACTTCTTCAAATAGAGCCCATTTCTGGGCTCCGACAACTCGTTCCCTTCAAAATGAACCAAGGTATATGCTCCTTTTTTAAGGACTTTTTTAACGATGAAGGGGCCATACCACATAGACTTAAATTTTCCAGACCCCAGGGCATCTTTTTCTTGGGCATAGAGCAAAACAGGTCACCTTCCGAAAAAACCATGGGCTTGACCGCCTTATCGTACTGAGCTTTAACTCGGTTTTTATGTGCTTCATTCATCGTGGCGGCATCCTGACGCTGCTCATCGAGATGTTCCAGATGAAGGAGCCATTCTTCAAGACTAGAAGTGTCAGGAAGAAGTTCAACAACTAATTTAAGAGAAGGAATCTCACATTCAATGGGAAATATGGATTCCAACCCGTGCACTAGCTGAAACGGAGTAAAGCCAGTTGCAGTTTTCACTGACGTCCTGTATGCCCAAAGTGCAGGATATAGCATAATATGCCATTTGGATCTAGCTTTATCAATTGTCCTTTGAAGAATTGTCTTCAAGGATTTATTCACAGCTTCCACTTGCCCATTGGCTTGAGGATAATATGGAGATGAATGCTCCTGCCGGAAACCCAATTTGAGAGCCAACTCAGCCATCATGCTATTCTGAAAATGACTGCCATGATCAGTGACAATCTCTCTAGGAATACCAAAACGAGCAATGACCTGATTGAAAAGAAAAAGAGCTGCAGTCTCACCATCATTCCCAAAAGTAGGCATAGCCTCGACCCACTTCGTAAAGTAGTCTACTACTACAATAATGTACTTGTGACCTTTAGCCGAAGGCGGGTTACAAGTAGTATAATCAATACCCCACTTTGTAAAGGGACCGACAGTAATGACTGGAAAAAGCGGAGCTGGATGAGCGCGCATTTTTCGAGTATAGACTTGACACGGATGACACTTTTTGACCGATTCAATACAATATTTGAAAATCGAGGGCCAAAAGTATCCAGCACGCAAGATTTTTTGGGCTGTAGCAAGCCCAAATAAATGACCCCCATAAGCTCCACTGTGAGAATCATTCAGCACAGCATCAGCTTCTTCAAGATTTAAGCAGCGTCTCAGGATTGAATCAACCCCTCGACGATATAAAGCATCACCAATAATCAAATAATTCTTGGCCAAGTGATGCAGCTTACGATGCTCATATTTCGAAAAAGTAGAGGGGAACTTCGCAGTTTGGAGATACACAATGATATCTCCATACCAAGGATCCTGTGAAGAGATAAGAAACAAGTGTTCATCCGGAAAGGATTCATCATAGATCATCTCTTCTCCACAGGGCAACTCAGAGATCAATTTCGCGAAAACTAATGATTTCTTGGATTTGGCAGACATGAACTCAAGATCAAATTCCTGTAAAATAACAATCCATCGATTGTATTTGCCCCCAATCACTCGCCTACTGAGGACAAACTGAAATGGATTGGCAGCTGCCAAAACATAAGTTTTGCGAAGAATAATGTAATGCCGAAGTCGCTGCACAGCATGAACTGCTGCTAAAGCTAATTTTTCTATCGGAGTGTACCGAAGTTCAGGTCCTACCAGTCCTCGACTAATGTAGTAAATAACATGCTCTGCAAGAGCATCATCCTCCTGAACCAGAACCATACCGATGGAAGATTCTGCTGCTGCCAGATACAAAAGGAAATCCCTGCTATAATCAGGTGGACTCAATAAAGGAGCAGAGGTCAATGCTTTCTTCAAAGCATCGAATGAGCGTTGAGCGTAGTCGTCCCAAAGAAAAGGAACTCCCTTCTTCAACAATCTCATAAATCCCTTTGTAACTTCAGCATAATTGACGATAAACCTCCGAAGAAAATTAGACTTTCCTTGTAGACTTTGAAGCTGACGGATAGAGGACGGGGGAGGCAACAGAAGTATTGCCTCAACCTTGAAGGGATCTACCCTTATCCCTTCCCTTGACACAATGAATCCCAATAGCCGACCGGATGTAACCGCGAAAACGCACTTGTTCGGATTCAATCTAATCTTATAGAACCGACATCGTTCAAATATTTGCCGGAGGTGACCAGGATGATCCATCCTCTTTCGAGAATGAGCAGCTAAATCATCTAAGTATGCCTCGATAATCTTTTTGATGTCGTGGAAGGTGTAAGACATGGCCCGCTGAAAGGCAGCCCCAACATTTTTAAGACCAAAAGGCATCTTCTTGTATGCAAACGTACCCCAGGGACAAATAAAGGCAGTCTTATGTTGATCTTTAGGACGGATAGTAATTTGATTATATCCGGAAAAACCGTCCATGAAGGAGAAAATCTCATTACCGGCACACTCGTCAATGATCTGATCGATAAATGGTGTGGGGTAATTATCTTTAGGACATGCTTTATTTAGGTCTCTGAAATCAATGCACACTCGAATCCTTCCTTGCTTTTTATCTACGGGAACGGGATTTGAAACCCATTCAGTCAAAGGAACCGGGAAAATGAATCCTGCCTTAAGCAGCTTCTCAACTTCAGCTTTGATAGCTGCTGCCTTCCTAGGATTGACTGGACGAAGTTTTTGCCTCACCGGCTTAGCGTTTTCATACGTCTTGATCTCATGCTGGACAATAGATGGATCTATTCCAGGCATTTCCTCATAAGACCAAGCGAATACATCCCTATACTCTTTAAAGAGCTCGGTGTAAATTTGAATCTCTTCACGGGAACATTCAGCGCCAATGAAGACATTCTCAATAATATTGGGATCACTGGAAATGTTCACCGGGATAGTAGGAGAAATCACAGCCATGTTCCCTTCAGCATAAACTTGTGTTGGTGCTAAAGGGTTCAAGACTGGGTGAACAGGACCAGGAGACGGAGGACTTGGAAAACTTGTTTCAACTTCGCTCAAGTCAGGTAAGAAGTAAGACCGATGACGCAAATCATCCCACGGTCTATCTATACCAGTCATGGCTTCCAAGATGGCCTCTTCAGATGGAAGAGTGGTATCAAGGCAATCCTGGGCCGAAGAAGAACTAAGCGTCCAAGCCGGAGCCACATCACCATCCAACTCTTTCGGTGAAAGAGGAGCTGGGATGGATTCTGCAATGTCAACAATAGACTGATATGCAATCTCAGTTGCAGAAATCGGAAATGCCATTCCACCCACTTGACCTTCCGCTAATGTGGCAGTAGGGGAAGGTAAGGTCCAAGGGTCCGAAAAATAATGAGTTCGAAAGAACTCTCTTCGAAGAGGAGCCTTGGAGGATGAAATAGCATTAATATGAACTGTAGGAGGAGGAAGATCGAAAGTACCCATCAAGGAAGAATACATTCCAACTCCTAGATTCTCAACAGGCGCCTTAGTATTGTCCAACTTAGGAACAGATGAGTCAGAAGGCGCATCCAGGTCTACAGGAGGACAGTCCAGTTGATCCACTGTGACAATCCTCCCTTCGTGGGGAAAACATACAATTCGAAATAGTGAGGATGCAATGGCATCCATCTCATAAATCCAATTCCTCCCCAACAGAAGGTTGTAGTCCAAGGCTGCATCCACTACCTCAACCTCTATGTTAACGGTTTTGCCCCCAACACAGATGGGCAAAGCCGGGACAATACCATGGGGTCTGTGAGAATGACCATCGAACGTAGTAAGAACAATGCTAGATGGAACAGCTTTGGGAGATCCAAGTGTCTTCCAGCATGCGAGAGACATCACGCATGTGGAAGCACCCTCATCAACAACCGTTCGAAAGATATTTCACTTCCGATACGACGATTTAATATGAAAAGCCATGTGATGAGGAAGTCTCTTCTTAAAATTAGTCATATCAAAAGTAATCAGAAGAGAATTTTTTGGATCAATAGCCCCAATGGCAGTGAGCAAAGCACTGCGCTGAGCCGGACAAGACTGGAGTACCTCTAAAGCTGACATAGCACAAGGAATCTGTGCCAGATCTTCCACAATCGAGTAGTTCTGGGCAGCCCTAGCATTCGGATTAATCGTTGATCATTTAGAAGATTCTTTGGGCATCCGAGGCATAGACTCAACAGTAGGCTTCATAATGTGAAGCGGCTCAGTAGCATCAGGAACATCCTTAGCTTTCGAAGACTCTTCTCCGCCATAATCACGGGATCTCGTAGCGATATCCGCGTGAGCACTCATCATAAAAATGTTCGATGGGATTTCCCCTTCCTGGGTGCCCCCAGAGGAAGCCCCAGGATTTTGGTTCACGCCAACAACTAATTGTTGCCCTTGGGGAAAAGGGTTTGTTAACACAGCCTGGGAACTAGAAGAACCCTGCTGGGCTAACAAGCGCTGCGCATCCTGAATTTTAGGGAAAAGGTGTGTGAGATGGTCTCCAGTACACAACTTGCATGGAAACTTCACTTTCTTTTTCTCCTTTTGACCCTCACCAACATGCTCATTGGTTTTATTCGCATTACCCTTCCCGTTCTTGCCCTTCTTCTTGTTATTTTGTCCCTTCTTCTTCCCATCGGATTGTTGATTTCCTTTGGGATCAGAAGCTTGGACAGCATTTATGGACAAAGACTGGGAAGGCGATGACTCAGCAGGCACAGCCTGACCAGAAGGAGTAGATTGTAAAGACAACTGCTGCAATTGAGTAAGCAGGCTGGCTGCACCACTATTGATCGATCCAATCAGTCCGTCACCATGAGGACCAGGCTTAGTTTTAGATAAATCTAATTTGGAGCGAGGAGCATTGGGCAGATATTTATGGAGGACCCCAGACTGAGAATAGATCAGTTCCAGCTGTTGGCCCCTAAAAATGGCCTGCTCCTCAGAAAATACCCCAGAAAGGGATACATCTTTCGAAATATCTGACTGCAGGGATTTGAGAAACCATTCCAAAAGGAATTCACCTGGAATATGAGCTTTTATAAGCCTCTTCCTTCTCCTCCATTCCTGAATGTGATCAGAAATGTGGGTTGCTTCATCCTGCTTAAAATTGGCTAGGAGTTCAGTCCCAGCATCATATCGGACAGGCAACTGAAAATGGTTCAGAAATGTAACAGCCAGTTCTCCAAATGTAGAAAAACTGCCCCCAGTTAGCTCAATATACCATTTGGCGGCGTTTCTAGTTAGGGTGCGTTGAAATAATCTCAACCTAATCGAATCATCGATCAGGGAGTTCGAAGGACACCATAAGTGGAAAGTGGTAATGTGGTCAGCCAGATCTTCTCCATTCTTACCTTCAAACTTTGGAATGTCTGAAGGAAGTTTTGTGGGAACCGGAGGCCACCCCGGACCATACCGAATCGGATCATTAGTCAACTTCGACAGATCTGGGAAGTTTAAAGTTGCCAGAAAAGGTAATCGAGGCGGAGCTTGAGGATTCCATCCTTGATGAGATGGATTCCCAACATTCTGAAAAGAATAGCCTGGATTTGATGAGGCACTAGGTTGCCAGAAAGGACTCATAGAAAAAGGAGAAGAACCTCCTCCCAACGCAAAGTTACCAAAACCCAGACCAGTTCCCCCCGCTGAAGTATTAAATGAAGAGGAAAGCCCCTGATAGGGGTTCCAGGCATTAGACAGAGGAGAAAAGGTCTGATAAGCACTCGACGAAGGGAAAGAAGCATTCCCTTGATGACCTACGTAAAACTGATTCTCTGCCCCCGCTGTAGTGAATACAGGGTTCCATCCTGTAAAAGTAGTCGAACTTTGCCCCCCAGACCAAGGGTTGAAACTCTGGGTCTAGGACTTAAACGGAAAGGACCCTAAAGAAGGATTCGAACTAGGAATGTGTCCAGTTCCGAAGGGGAACCCTTGAAACGAAGCCGATCCACTAGCCATGTTGGACATGGGCGTAGATCCTGCTGAAGCTGCGGAAAAGGAAAAAGAGGGATTCCCACTAGAGGGCATCCCTGAACAGAAGGGACCAGAATGAGAAGCATGTGCTTGGGTGAAACCAGAGCCAAACACAGCAGCACTAGAAGCAATCGAAGATAAAGCAATAGTGCCTCCTCCTTCAACAAAAGCAGGAGTCTGAATGCCTGCAGCACTCACGGTAGAAGCCGCGTTCCCAGTCGTGGCCATCGAAAGGTAAGAATGATACGGAAGATCTTCCGGTCTCTCTGACTCAGGTCCGATGTATTGAACAACGAATGGATAATCAGGAGGAAGAGGAGATGGACCTGACACAGGAGGTTCAGGTACGTCTTCAATTTGAAAATCTTCTTCCTGAGGAAATAAAACTCGCGAGGTGAGCGGAACGCTCCTCTCGGAACCGACACTGGAATCAGCTATGAAACCTTCAGACCTTTGTGGAGGATCTCTCTCTACTACATCAGATGTCACAGGGTGGTAACCACCTGCTAAATCACTCCTACGCCTTCTCGAAGAAGGCTCTGGACTCTCGGGAGATAACCCCCGGATTCTCCTCGAACGACGAGGCGCTTGATCAGCCACTTTTATAGATTTTAAATTAAACTCAAAAAAGTGAAAAGCTAGGCAAGCTAGGAGCAAAGAGCACTCACTAAAAGAAAAATCCCTGAGATACAATCAAGCAAACAACCTCCAAGTATTTCCGCTCCGGGTGATGAGGACCGGACACCAAAATACAGGAAAGCGAAATATAGGACCTCCCGAAAGCAGTCTGGGATGATTAGGGCCCATAACAACTAGCGAAGGTATCAGAAACAGTTACGCCAACCTCCTAACGACAGCCTTTGCCGGCTCAAGCACCCAAGCTTCGCAAGGGCACCCCCCAGAAGTACTGCTGAAAGTGATGCGACGTCTGCCTCAGGTACCACGGTATTCCCCCCCGCAGTCACCTGTGTGGAACCTAGGAACAACAACTATGGACACCAATCCGTATCAGAAGCTGGGCGGAACGGTCTTGAGGTCAGATTCAGCTAATCGGAGGGGGGGTATCCCTCTTCTTAACCTTCACTTCCCCTCGCGCTTGACTCTCGGGTGAGAGCTTTCCCAGTCCACCTCACGGAGTTGGATTTCGCTCAATTAATCAACTTCTATGTTTGTTTGAGCGGCCTTGGAGAGTTAACTCTCCACTCACCTATTCCAAGGCCCTACAACCTAGCTAGTTGATGTATGACACTTAGAAAACTTGCTAGTTGATTTTAAATTATATCGCTTATTTTAATGGGCTGTTATGTTAAGTCACAAGGATGCGGAGATGAAACTTATGGTGTTTTGACGTAGAAAGAAATTAATAAAAACCTAACTACATGCAAATGCAGTTATTGTCTTTCGATGAAAAGCAATCTCTATACAGGTTCTACGAGATTAAAAATTGTATTTTTCTTTTCAAATAGCAAACTCACACTCACAAAAACTATGAAACTGACTAAATGCTGAAGTGCACCTGATGCAAATCACTACAAGCATGCAAATCCTAAGATGCAAAATCTCCTAAAGCAGAGTGAAATTTCCCAAAAAGTCCTTCAGTTTTAACTCTTCTTGGTTGTCCAGAAAGCTAGTTCTCGAAATCAAGAACTCTTAAAATGAAGACACCAAAAACACTTAAAAACAAGAGGAAGAAATCAATGACAACTCCTCCCCAAAATCAAGCCAAAAACCAAAAGCAAGAAACCTCACCAAAGCTTCAAAAGATACGAAGAAACGAAAACAAAAAATGCAAAAACAAAAGCAAACAACAAAGAAAAAGGTTTTTTGAGCTTTTGTATTTTATAAAAGAGTTCGAAAAGACCAAGTAAAACTATAAAATTTCAAGCCAAACAATACTGAATTCCAAGCACAAATTTCAATAATGCTCCAAATCTTATAGGGCTAACTCGTAGCAAGATCAATATGAGCAAAAGAAGACAAGAAAACTCAGCCACTCAGCCTAAAATAATAGTGCAACCTTGCCGCAAACAAAAACTTCAAAAAGTCAAGAAAGACTCTTCAAAAGTTGCAACAAGACCTAGCCAACTGAACTCAAGAAAACCAATCAAGAAATAAGCAAAAATCGTAGTGCAAAGCAAAACACAAAGATAGGAACGAGTAAACGAGCAGAAGCTCTCTGTTCTGATAAAGAAAAACAGCCAAGAATGCCCAGAAAGCGATCTTGGTACTCAAACCAGAAGTGCCAGCACAAGAAACAACACTTTGCCCAAAAGACTAATTTTCAATCAAACGAAAGAGAGAAAAGACCAAAGACCACTTCCTTCACAATCCAGATGGTACAAAGACACTGCAGGAACAGGTCTCCACAGACAGAAAGGACTGAAAAGTCAAGAAATCCAAAAATTCAAAATCTGCCTAGGTATACGCTACTTCACAGTTTAGCAACAAGCGTGCATACGCGACTGTGCTAAAGGAAACCCGCGTATACGCGACTCCCTTTAGACAAACTTGCGTGTATATGCGACTGTGTGTAGAAAAAAGCGCGTATATAAAGGAAAATAATGAAAAACAAAAAGGATCAAGCCTGGATAAGACACCAGGACTTCAGACTGACTGAGAAAAAGTAAATTGGACTGCAAATAGAAGTTAAAACTGCTGGAAACTACCAAACAGCTGAAACCACCCAACAGGGGAATCACAAGAATGCAATCCCCAGTGGAGTCGCCAGTTCTATTTCGGGGAAAATCACCCTAGAGGTTCGTTGGGTTACAACCTCCACAGAGCAGGGGCATGCTACTTAAGAAGGACTCACACAACCATACATGTTCATGAAAACTAAATAGAGTAGATCGAGGAAGTTACCCGTAGGTCCTACGGTTGAAGCAAATCCCGCGGGGTCCAAACCCCCAAAAACCGTCCTTCCTTCTTAACCTGAAAGAAAAGAAGAAACAAGCACGAAGAACTGGTTGTACAGCATATATCTACTCTAAATGTTAGTGAAATCCATAAGAAACATTAGATAAACCATGATTAATGCTTAAATAACAATATTCTCATATATGCAAGCAGACACTAACACGTATATTTCGGGAACAAGATGGTACTTCTGTATTATAAATAGCATGTACAAAAATAACGAGTGGAGAGATCACCTGAATCCTTCCACGATCTTCGAGCAAACCGTCGTCCGGATCCGTCCCGCCCTTGCCTCGCTAAGATTCCTTCCAAACTGGTGCATACGAGATGACATATAGGAAGATGAGCATCTCCAGGAAACAAGGGTTTCCTGTAATGAACTAGGAAAGTGCAGGAGGCACGGGGAATCAGACTTGGATAGGGAATACCAACAGAGTATAATATCAATAATTTCTCTCTCTCCCTTAGGCCATACACATGAGGTGCTTTTATACTCCCTCAAAGTAGTTTCAACAATTGGAAACAGTTGGCCACGTGCTGGGGTGGTTGAACTACCTGAGTAACCATCAACCCAGCCCGAAAATAGGGAATTTTTATATATTTTTTCATGATTTTAATGGCATACGCGGAAAAGTGCATGTGGACTCGCGTATACACGCGGAAAAAGCTGGGCATAACCGCGTATGGGGATTTTTACACTGTTTTTAAGTGAATTTGTCCAAGTCTGTAGGAATGGGTGCCCAAAGCCATAAAAGCAATCATGAATCATATGAAGCTGAGAAATGATGCTATAACACCAGTCTTCATCTGACATTGTCGTTGGTTTAGTACCCGGATCACCACGATTCATTGATCTTTATCCACCAACAGATCCTCCATCTTGAGCTTCCACAACTCAAAAATCTAACCATTAAATTTCTCGACCTCTATCTTCTCGTTGCTCGCCATCTTCTTTCACCGCAAGAATCGATCCCGCAGATCTCCCACTGAACAAGGTCTACCTCAAGCCTGAGCAAAAAACCCCTCAGCAGCAAAGGCGTCCCCTTGAAGCCGAAACTTCTCTGATACCAAATGTAGGTTTTAACCCTGTACAGAAATTATCTGCAAACAAATTTGAAAGACAAAAAATAAACAGTAGTGAGAGCATAAAACATAAAACAGATAAACACAAAGATATTCCCCTGGATCCAAAATCGGGATGACTAGCTTGATTTTTCATTATATTCCTTTTAGTGTTACAACACATATATATACATGTCAAAGCATACATAAACCCCAATCCATTAACCCTGGATTAGAACATAACGATATTTCCCTTGACCGGATCTACAAAATACCAGGGCCGAAAACCATCGTACCCCAAAACCATGTGCAAACCCATGCACAAAACCATGGGCGGATCTGCCCACTAGAAAATAAGGACCAAAGAAAAATTCCGGGGTGCTGCCCCAGACCTCGACAGGGGGCGCTATCGCCCCCCCTATGACCCCCCCGTGCATGACTAGTCGTGGAAAGAATATAACACATACCCAACATGTGATGTGCCAGAGTAGTGAAGAATCGATAGATCATTTATTTCTTCAATGTTATTTTTTTGCACAAGTTTGGAACCTGTAATATCAAACTTTGGATATTAATATTAGATGGTAGGGAAACTGTATCAAAAGCATGAGAAACATGGTGGGATCTGTCTCATCCTTTAAAACTCAAGAATATCCATCTTATGATATGCTAGGGAATTTGGCTAGGTAGGAATCCAAAAATATTTCAGGAGGTTCACAAGCCATGGGCCATTATCGATGCTCATCCAGTGGCCATCTATAATATGATTCCTAAGGATGAACAAATATATAATACTCGAAATATATACACAAAATCTATTAACATAGCAATCCCATGGAAATATTTTGATGGTTATGCACAGCAAGAAGGATGTGGTGGAGGTGTTGTTATATTCCTAAGTGAGGACCATTCCTTCAAAATAAAAATGGGACTTGGTAGGGGTACAAACAATTATGTAGAGCTAAATAGTCTTAGGCTTCTGCTCCTTTTTTCCCTTGAGAAAGGTTGTCAACAACTTCAAATATTTGGTGATTCCAAAATCATTATAAATTGGTTCAATCAACTGTCAATTTTTCAAGTGCACACACTCAGAAATCCGTTGGAAGAGGTTTTAACATTAAAATCATAATTTGACTTAGTGATTTGTTGTCACATTTATAGGGAGAGAAATCAAGTTTCCAACTGCTTATCCAAAGAAGCAGCGCAACAAATATTTGGTACTTGGATGATCTTTGAACAAAATGTTCGGGACTTCTATCAATACTATCACCGACCAATTTATTGAAAATCAATCTCGGAGGCGACTTCTACTTAATTCATAACAAATTAATGTGGACGTTTTTTGTATATTTTTTTACTCTACATATGATAGTATGATGATGTTTCAGTTATGTATTTCTCTATGGACTGATATTGGTTCCATCATTTTTTTTTTTGGTATGTTTAGAGTGGTGTGATCATCCATGGCTACCCTTTTTTATATATGATCCTTTGAAGCATCTACAACATGTAATTTTCAATATTATATATAATGAAAGTTACGATTTTTCCTTGGGGAAAAAAATGGCATTATTCCAATTTTGTATGCTAACTATTTATTGGCATATCTTGCATATTAATTCATAATATCATTAAAACATGTTTCTAGTGGATATAATTCTATTAATCTAATTTATTCCCCACTAGAATCATGCCAATATCAAGTGAAAAAATTATGCTAAAAAAATGTAATTGTTAGTCAAGGCTAGAGAATGTAAACAACTCTCGCACATAGATCATTTCTTATCACATTTATCATACAAAAGTTATGCAGTTAAAATACATATTTCTAATGGATATTTCTTTCAAAATACACTTCTAAATTCCTTTTGAATCACTTTCATTTGATATTGTTTGAAAAGGTTATCATCGAAATTTCACTAGATAGTCAAGGATAGCTACAGCTCCTTGATATGTTAAAATGAAAACTATTTCATGAATCAGTTTCAAATTTGATTCATACGCATTGTTTATGAAAATTTTGATGTTTATTATAAAATAAATTCATCACATCTCTCTTATTCCATAATTTCACCTTGCATTGTATGGAAATTGATAGCTTTGTGTAGAAATCCAAGGGTTAACAAGGTCAACTTGGCTATGAATGAATGATTTAAGAGAGATGCATGAAGAGGTAAAGCACCAAAAGGTTAAGAAGTGAAATTGGTTATATAACATAAGTAAATTTTCAATAAAATCATGAATAATAATTCCATAGTTGAAGAAAATGAAGACAACCCTTACTTACAATGCTAAATAAAAGTGGAACTTCTCAAAAAGAAAAAAGAAAAAGGAGAATAAAAGATAATTAAAAAAAAATTATGATGACAACCTCCTTTAGACATGTGGGACATAGCTTTACTTGAAAACCACCTTGAGGCAAGCCTTGACTTGGAGAATTTAAAAAAAAAAAAAAAACCTTATGGTGAAAACTTCCTTAAGGAACCATGAGGTAGAGCATTGGTGAAAACCAACATTGGCACTAGTACCTTGAAAAAAGGAAAAAAAAAAATGATTTCCATTATACATAATATAGGTCGCAAGAATTTAGAAACCTACAACACAATATTCATCATAGTGTCCACAAGTAGCAATAACTTATGGACTTGCAAACAATAAAAAGAAGATAAAAATTTCAGAGAAGCATTAACAAAATTAATTCATGGATCTCCTTCTACAAAAGAAAGGACCAATATCTAAAGACTACATGCACTCTACACCTACAAGGGAGAAGAAAACTCTCAAAAGAATAATTACTTGCATTATCAACATACATGTTTGCAAGAAATTTCTATTTTTATATACACATCATCCTTACATTCACACTCTCCACTTAGTCACCTAGTTTTCATTTTTCATTCTCCTTAAATACCATATCTCCATTATTTCCATGCACAAATAAAAGTTAGAATGGTGGTATCATTCTCTTCAAATTTGCACCATACATCATTCTTCCATAGCATCGATGCATCCATTAAACACATTCTCATGTATCATACTTATCCATCCATTCTCAACCTTCATAAGCTTCAGAACAAAATTATAGCCACCAAAAAAAACCTGCATGTTTCTATATGAAACCTTATAGGTTGCTACAAAACACACAACAAGAAAAAATTTAAAGTACTTCATTCTTCCTCAAAGGAAATCATTATGACCTAAGGAACACTCATTAGTAAGAATAATTTACATCCTTGACTTTATATAGGATCCCTTATGCAACTACAAGATCCCCTGAGGCCAGAAATTCTATAACATCATGGAAAATACATCACTAGTAGCTTATACAATCTACTTCAGCATTTTAAAAAAAAACAAGGCACTCACATGGTCTAGGTGACTTTATCTACTCAAGTGATGTCAACATCAACCAATGATAGCATAATAGGATAAGTGAAGAAGATCTAAGAAGCTATATTTTAGCCAAATCATGATAACAACACTACAACCATCCTATATGAGCCCTATAAGGTCATTAACAACTCCAAAGGATAGCTTTAGTTCATATGCAGTTAGGTGACTACTTGGATGTCAACTCGTGCGAAACAATGGTACACCATCAAATATAACTTCAAGTATTTATTTAAGTCAAATTCGAGCTCAATATTACTTCAATCAAACAGCTACATTAAATATTGAATATGGGCATCAAATATCCACTTTTAGGGGGGAATTTGAAGTTCTGGTTGATACAAATAACAATAGGAAAAATAATCAATAAAGTATGAATTCTTTATTAATTGCATTGTAATAACTCAGGAAATGTTGAAATTTTGGAAATTATTAAGAAAAGTGCTTGACTAGATTCATCATCTCAAGGAAACATGCATGCATACATTGTTCATTTCAATTCATTGAATTGAGTGGATGAGAAGTCAATGTTATACCATTTGGATACATTAACTAACAAATACCAAATGAAGTTGTTGGAAAGTGTATGATAATAAAAGGTGAAATGATGGGGATGTCACTTCCAAAGTGCGCAATTGTTTTAGAAACATGCAAAGTCACATGCAGAGTGGTGAAGAAAATTTGTAGAAGTTAGAAAAGGCACCATCAATAGTTGCAAGAAATTTTACCCCCTTGGTCTAAGATTCAACCTAGCAATCTATTATTCCCATTCCAGCACTAAAATTTGCAAGGTCAGAGCATGTTTCCATCCAAAAGCTAGCACTTACACAAGCATCAACTCGATAATTTTAATAGCAAAAAAGAAGGAGATGGAATGTGACAATAATCAATTTCAATAAGAAGAGAACAATAAAATCATGTTGATGTGTCTCATAAATCTCAACCTATAGATTATAGTCGACGTCAATAAGGGTAACCTACAATGACAAAATCATTTCATAAATGGATTACAACCAAGTTAATCTACAATGTATGTGCAAAATATCGTGTTTGCAGGACAACTTCCCCTCTAAAGATAAGACTTCCACCATTCACTTGTAGTCATACATAATTCCTCCCATTAAAATCATTCCTCTCCAAAATCATTTCCTCTAATTTATTTACCTCACCAACTCCCTCCATGTGAACTCCACATTTTCATTCCACTACAAGAACCCCATCATTATCATAAACAAGTTACCAATTTAACGAGAACTTGATCGAGTTCTTGTTTTTTTAAAGGTTGCATTAGGTGTTGATTTTTATGGTCATTTTGAAAAGTGGTGATGTAACATCACCTCTTTTCATTTTAGTTTTAAAACTCCGGCATTTTTCAACCATGATATTAAAAACCCAATTATCATGACTATAAAAGATATGAAAAAACTCCCCAACATATTTTAAGGGTCAAAAATCCAACATTTTTCCACCATGTCATTAAATACTAAATATCATGACTTTGAAAAACCTTAAAAATTAGTGCCTGAAGTTTGTCTAACTTTCTTTTCTTTTTTCCCAAATGTTTGCTTTAAGATTTTTTCATTAGAGAACTTTTGAGGTATAAAATGGGTCTCCTAAGAAAAATGTACAGCCAAAATAAACTTTATAGAACCAATAGGATTCAAGATGATGATGTCAACCATGGGGAATGATTCACTATTTTTGGGGTTAAAAAGTAAAAAGATTAAAAAATAATGAAATAATAAAACTATTTTTTCAACTTGTAATTTCGCCTTATCTCCCTAATATTTTATTCAAATTTCAGGCAATCATACTCGTTGGATGCAAAATTTAATTCCTCATCCAAGGAGTACCCATATTGCATACTTTTGATGGACCCTTCTACACGAAAAATGAGAAATACATGAAAAAATGTGATTGCAATCATATTTTTCATGTATTTCTCATTTTTTGTGTAGCAGGGTCCATCAAAAGTATGCAAAATGGATACTACTTGGATGAGGACTCAAATTTTGCATCCAACGATTGTTTCCACTCGAAATTTGAGTAAAACCTTAGGGAGATAAGCTAAAAACACGGGTTGAAAAGTAGTTTTTTTTCTTTTGTGAGAGAATTTTCCGGATTATCCACAGTGTTAGAACACTGTGGATAATCCAGAAAATTCTCTTACAAATGATAACCACATAAGCTTGAAATCTAACATAGTTTTTTTCTTTTTTTCCCTCTCAAATTTGATGATGTAATCTAATCTTATTTTATTATTTCCACTATTATTTTATAATTTCCTTAGGAGGCCCATTTTAGACCTCAAAATTTCCCTAATGTAAGTTTGTTTAATTTTTATTTTATCTTTGGAAATTATTTTTTTTGGTAAGTTAGTGAATGTTCTATATAAGATCAAAAAGATATATTCAAATAGTATTTTTTTGCTATTACTGGATTGTCACTCGGGAAGCCATACTAGTAGCACCACATGAGCTTTCTATCCACAAGATCAAATCCATGTCTATCTATTACTCTTCTTACTACATAAAAAAATGTTCTGAGTGGTTTTGTAAACCTATGACAACCCACGTGGTAGCTCACAAAATCTAACTAGAACCTATCCATTAATATAATCACAGAAAAGAAGGTGCCAACAAAACTAAGATGAACATCATTTGGGTTTAAAATTATGAATTAATTAACATTATGGCCTTGACAATGGGAACCCTTGAAAATAAAAATAAAAAAACATAAATTAATTAATTAAAAAATTGTGTATGTATATATATTAAGGGGAAAATAAATTTTAGAAAAAAAAGAAAAAAAAAACCACCTTTAAGTAAAAATAAAATAAAAATGAGAAACACCTTTTTTTTCTTAAAAATAAAGATAGAAAACATTTTTTTAGAAAAAATGAATAAATAATAAAAAACCATATGGGATGCCAATCCACCACACAACACAATGCTAGAGATAAGGTTAATGAAGAGTTATGAAGGGGAGCAGGTTGCCTCTGCTTGGAAACATGCATGGCCACCTCGTCACCGCAATGAACGATATGAAGATGGTAATTTTGAGTTTGTTTTGTTTATGAATCTCGGGACCTTCTTGTTCAAGTTCAAATTTTCATGCTCTTTCCCTACAACTATATTTTGAATTTGTAGTAATTTATGTTTACTTATTTTTCCTCTACAAGCTCTTTTGGTTTCTAGACTTCCATCCTCGTCCTTGTCCCTTTGTATATGGAAGGCTACTTCTCTCTTGTTTCTCTATGACTCTCCCATTTTTGTTGTTTCTTCCCTACCGATTTTTGGCCTTATCGCCAACTCCTACCCTTGCTCTGGCCCTTCCCTCTCTGATTTCATTCCTTGTTCTAGTGCCTTCATCCATCGCTTGTTCCTCCGTCATTCACCCTTGTTCACTCCCTTCTACAGCTTGTCCCTCCCACCTCAATTTCTCCTATTTCCTCCCACTTCACCATCAAGGTAAGACATTGTCTCGTTGGACCCTCCCGTCAAGGTAAAAGAGGCTAACATGAGGCTCCTCCCTTTCCTAACTTCATCCCCCCAACCTTGAGAGGCACTCGTGCTTAATCCTTTGGTAGGGTAGGCATGGAAAGATACAATATATTGTCCTTGAAGCCATCAAGAGATAAATATTAGATGTGGAGGAGAAATTCAAACAAGCCTTCAAGTTCATCCTAGACACACACGTGGAGAGGGAGACCAGATATTAGATCCGTGATGTTTAGAAATTCCACTAGAGCCAAATCATTTGCTTATATGTAGAGTGTCAACCTGTATTACTACACAAAACCTCTCATGGGAAGAGTTCTCACAAGAAGGGTTAACACTCAACAGGAAATTATCATTTGTACGACTAAACTCCTAGAAAAATCGAAAACATTAACAGGAAGGTCACTCTTTTAACGAAGCAAATCTAGGCATAAATCCCTCATCTTTAGACACCTATAGTGATCCTCCGCTTCTAGATCAGGGGCATAATTCAATTGAATGAGAGAATTTAGAGCTCATGCTCATGCTAATATTTTATTTTCCAATGTGGCAATGTCATTGAGTTCATGTAGAGCTCTTTGTGTAGACCTCTTTCTTTGTTTTTCTTTATCAACTTAGTAGATTAGGAACAGTAGAAACAATCTTAAAATTTTGAGTTTATGCTATTGGTTTGGTTTCCCTAGTAATAGAGAAATAAAGACTATTAGTATTATAAATATATATTTTTCACAATAATATAATATATTTGGTCTTACAATAATAATATTAATAATAAATGCATTTTAAATTTAAAAAAATAAATAAATAAATAATACAAATTATAAAAATACAAATTTAAAATTTTGTTTTTTAATTGATAAAAAATAAAAACCCAATTTGCATTTAAAATTTTACAAAATATAAAATTATTCATAAACAAATACAATTTAATTCAAAAAAATACACGCATAACCCAAAAAAAAAAAAAAAAAACAATTAAGAAAAAAACTCATTACAAATGGGGCAATGCCCTGATCCACGGGGCTCCTACTGTAGCCACCTTAAGCAGCTTGTAGGGCAGCCAAGGCCATTGTAATTGGTAGCCTTAGTTGCTAATGGCCTAAGGCAGCTCGAATGATACCTACCATCTCCCCCATTTGCAAGGAGACCATGTTTGTGGTTTTTTTAATTGATTCTATTTTTAATCTTATATATTTTTCGTTTTAGAAATATAACGTTTCTTCTTAGTATTATATATATATATATATATATATATATATATATATATATATTATTTTTAAATTTTATATATATAGTATTTTAGTTTTTTTTTAAGCTTTTTGAAAACATATATATAGAAATTTTAGTTTGAAAAAGTTTTAGGTTTTTCTTTTAATAAAATTCTCATTTTTATTAAAAATAAATAAATAACGATATTATGATTTTTTTCTAAAAAAAATGGTGTTTTCTATGATTTTGTTTATATTAGATGATTTTATAAACCATGGTTAAAAAAAATGTAATTTTAATGCCCCATTGAAAAAGGGTCAAGTTGTTTTAGGATAGGATTTCAAATAAGCTATAATTTTTTTTTTTACTAGAACGATTGATATTTATTATTCAAAGAAGAGGGGAAAGAATTCCCTGACACATTCGAGTTTCAGAGAAGAGTATCATGGAGGGGTTAAGTGGAAAAATACCGAGCCTCCATTGTGAATACTATTACTACTATATTGCATGACAGAATCGTGATATATTCTAACAAACTGAGAGAGCATAAAAGAAAATTTAAAAGACATAATACAAAGAGAAAGATGAAGGAATGCAGATTAGTCATTATTGTCTTGATTTTCTCTACATTGACTCTTTCTTATCAAGCATATAATTCAAAATCTGAATTGACTCTTTCATGTGGGCACAACAATTAGAGGAGTTTCTCAACTGCTTCTTAAAAGGTTGCGTCTGGTGCCGGAGGAAAGCAATGTCCACTTGATGATTTTGTTCCATAAGCTTTAGTTGTCCTTTTATTTTCTCCATCTTGGCTTGGAAGTCAGCACATCGAAATAAATTATCGTTTCTCAAGACTGCTTGATTGAAGGAGAGAGGCGGAAACACTGCTGCAGAAAATGAAGGGTTGTAGAAAGTGGAGGCAGAGAAAATGATAATGAAAACGAAGTGTTGAAGGGATGGCACATGAAGAGAGTTGGGATGGATGCAGCAGAGTGAATAGCGAATGGGAAAGAATGGCGAAGAGCGAAGAGTGAAGGGTGAACAGCAAAGAGCAATGTGAAAGAACGGCGAAGAGCGAAATACGAAAAGGAAAAAACAACAAATTGCGAAAAGCGAAAGGGAGAGGAACATAAAGTGCAAAGAGTGAAAAATGTAAAGATTATGATCTGCGATATGCAAAATCACAAAATCAAAATCGACAAAAAGAGAAGCAGGTCTTAAAGGAAAGCGAAAAATGGAGTGAGGAGAGAATTGCAACGGGAGATGAGACGATGGGACTGAAGGAAGAGCGTGATCGCAAAATCGAAATCGACAGATGGGGGCGAAAGGTCTTAAAAGGAAAGGGAAAAAGTAGCGATGAGCGATTTGCGATGCGATGAATGAAGAGGTGGTGGGACCAGCGGCGAAGCACGATTGCAGAATCGGAATCAGCGACTGGAAGCAGTGCAGGACGAAGAAAACGAGGAAATAAATTCACGGGTAGATCGCTGAGGAGGTATAGAAAAAGCAGACCTGCCCTGACAGAAAAAGAAAAAAAAAAGGGGGAGAGAATCAGGCAGGGAGAGATAATGTAAGGAGAGAAAATCATGGCATAGGAGAAAAGGATGTGGCTCCTTGAAGAATAAGTTGACCGGCAGGTCTCTTACAGGCATTATTTGCCAAAATGTCAGATTTCTTGTTGTTTTTTCTGAGAATATGGAAGAAGGAGATATCTTCCGTTTCCTTGCACAGGGTGCGGCATCTATTTATTAGCCTGCTGAGAGCTATATTGGGGGTATGCATAGAATTATTCATCATGCTTATGATGATTTTCGAGTCACCAAATATCATGACTTTTTCCATTTTGAGTGTCTTTTTGAAGATTGCAACAAGAAACAGTGAAGGAGGCATCCTAAAACATCATTCCTGATCCTAGTTGGAAAGTGATCACCTAAACTAGGTGGGGCCCATACAGGTGATTTTTGGCGCAAAGTTTATTTTTAGACATGTCGGTCATATTCTATGAGTTGCAGGATGCTATTTGTGGATGGTTGGTTAAGTTGGAAAAATAGATGGACTTCTATTTTTAGACATATTGGGCGGAATCTATTTTTAGACTGCCAGTCTAAAAATAGATATGTCGAATATTATTAGCTCTTAATAATATTTTGACTCTAAACATTATCTTATTCTCTTGGAGCACTTCAGTTAAGTGCACAGATGTGGCACAGGAGCTGACAGAAGGAATTACGCTATTCCTGAGGGTTAAGTGGAGTTATTGCATGGATACTTTAGTTAGAACTCATGTGACAGAGTTTGGTGGAGTTATTGAGGTAGTTGGTGGAGTTGTGTTCAGTTTAACTTAGTTAAACATAGTTGAGCTAGTTGTATCTATTCTAACTGATTGATACATTAGTTAGAGTGGTGTGAATTAATTATTAATTAATTCACTAATTATTAACTCATTAATCAACTAAAGAATACATCAATTAACTACAGTGCATGGACAATTTCAATGGAGACCAGTGAAGAGGTAGGTGAAAGAGCAGTGTGACTATCAGTTGTGACTATAGTGTTGCATGATTTGCAACACACAGTGGTTGGAGATGCCTATGAATATTGTGTGAGAAAGGATGGGGCAATTCAAACTCATCCAAAGCCATTCTTCAGCAGGGATTGCGCAGTAGAGGCAGGCTAAAGGCTAGCAAAGATCGGTTCATGGATTTGCAAGATCGGGCCTGATTAGTGTGTAGCAATTAGAGATTGTACTGAGAGCTTGTGAGGAGCTTTGTATGATGATTGTTACATGATCTCTATGACATATAATATACAGATAGTTGGGGGTTTTCAGCTTTAAGCTTTCCCATAAATTACTGTGTTCATATGTGTGAATTTTTATGGTTTTAATGTGTGCATGCAATTGATTTAATTTATGTATGTGATGATCAATGGTAGAAGAGATTCTGTATTATGCATGAAGTCAAATGGTGTGTGATCAGGAGAATCTCGGATGTATAACATATCAGTTATATAATTTCTACATGGTATCAGAGGGATATTGATCATTGGATCAATTGCAAAGCATTGAAGCAGTTGAGTTTTGTGCTGGTGGAATTCGAAATTGCTGCAGTGTTTTCTTGGTGTCGAAGTTGAGAATTCATTGAAATTTCTTTCAGCGGGTTGCGATTGGAGTATGCCCTTGAGGGCAGCTTGAATTATATTTCATGGAAGGACAGGATGGAGGCAGTGCTGGAGGATAATGGGTTGAAGGAGTTCATAGATGTTGATATTCCTAAACCGGGTTCTAGCGATGCAGCCGCACTTGACGCATGGAAAAAGAAGGTAGCAAGGTGTCGAAGGATTCTATTGGAAGGTGTGAAGGATCACATAGTGTCTAGCCTTCATGGTAAATATTCTCCATTCTTGATGTGGAAAGCATTGACAGACTTGTTCCAAAGCAAGAGCGACCAGAGGAAGTTGGCACTCAAGGATAAACTCAGGAAAATAAAAATGGAGAAGAATGACACTATTCTGGTATACTTGACAAAGTTTGTCCACTGCAGAGATGAGCTTGGGAGTGTAGGAGTTAGTGTGGATGACGAGGACTTGGTGAGCTTGGCTCTCCTTGGGCTTCCGAAGAGTTGGCAATCCTATCAGGACAATGTCAATGGTCGGGAGAAACTGCTAGGATGGGAGCGACTTTGGTCAGATCTTGTGCAGGAGTAGATAAGGCGGGATACCAGGGATGGATCTTCATCAAAGAATGATGATGAAGAGGATTGCGCTTTGGCTACCAAAGCAAGGAAAGGGAAGGGGAAGAAAAATCCTTCTCAATCCGGTGCAGATGGCAAAGAGCGTGACATGTCCAAAGTGAAGTGTTTTCACTATCACGAGCATGGGCATTTCGCCACGCATTGTCCACAGAACAAGAAGAAGAACAAGCAGGTTGTTGGAGCTACAGCTGGTGAGGCTCTTGCCTCGCAATTTGAGCTAGACTTCTCATTGATCGCATGCATAGTGTCTAGTGCATTGGGATCGAGGTGGTATTTTGATAGTGGCGCTTCCTTTCACATGACGGGAGATGTGAATATTTTCAGTGACTTTGTGGAGAAATATCTCCAGTTGCATGTTGAGTTGGGCGACAATGGACGATACAATGCGACTGGCATTGGTACCATTACCTTTCAGAGGGAGTCAGGTAAACTCATTGTTTTACAATATGTAGTGCATGTTCCAGGTTTAAAGAAGAATTTAATCTCAGTCGCAATGTTAGAGGAGAAAGGGTATGATGTTGTCTTTAGTGAAGGAAAAGTTTTCCTTCAGCACAAAGCAACAGGACAGGTCAAGAAGGTTGGGATTCGAGCCAAGAATCTCTACAGACTTGAAGTAGATGGGATTTCTACGGAGCTTCCTACTGTTGGGAAGTGTGAGAAAGCCATGCAATTGAAGCTTGAGAGGGAGCAGGATTTGCATGCAGGTAAGAGTGAACCTCGGGATCTGGAGCAGCCACAAGATGAGGATCAGGGAGTTGAATAAACCACTCATGCATAGAAATTCTGTGCCAGATGGGCAGAGGAAGTGCATGCAGCTATACCACCAGGTGAGAGGTGGGGAGACATGCATGAGTAATCCCAAGAGGAAATTTTTGGGCAGGATTCATTAAGATGGTGTGGATCTCATGAATTGAACCTAGCTACGAGGTGCCCACAGAGAAACAGTAGCATGATCAGTTGAATTGATGCAGGCAGATCAAAGTGACAATGTCGGATACTGGAGCACGGTTCAGAGTTGACAGCAAGTGCAGAGTGCATGGGTGCAGAGTTCAACAGCGCAGTGGTTCCTGAAAACATGTGCAGTAGCTAAGCAGAGGTCAAAGACTTTGATAGATGCATTATACTGATTGAGTTCTTTGGAGCCTATTCAGTTTCAGAAAGATTTGCAGAACAGATGCATGGAGTTGCATGGCGCTTGAAAAGGTTGCAGGGCGAATGCATGGAGTTGCATGTCACATGCAAAGACAGTCCTTTCTTGTTGAGAGGGAGTGTTGAAGATTGCAACAAGAAACAGTGAAGGAGGCATCCTGAAACATCATTCCTAATCCTAGTTGGAAAGTGATCACCTAAACTAGGTGGGGCCCACACAGGTGATTTTTGGCGCAAAGTCTATTTTTAGACATGTCGATCATATTCTATGAGTTGCAGGATGCTATTTGTGGATGGTTGGTCAAGTTAGAAAAATAGATGGACTTCTATTTTTAGACATATTAGGCGGAATCTATTTTTAAACTGCCAGTCTAAAAATAGATATGTCAAATATTATTAGCTCTTAATAATATTTGGACTCTAAACATTATCTTATTCTCTTGGAGCACTTCAGTTAAGTGCACAGATTTGGCACAGGAGCTGACAGAAGGAATTACGCTATTCCTGAGGGTTAAGTGGAGCTATTGCATGGATACTTTAGTTAGAACTCATGTGACAGAGTTTGGTGGAGTTATTGAGGTATTTGGTGGAGTTGTGTTTAGTTTAACTTAGTTCAACATAGTTGAGCTAGTTGTATCTAGTCTAACTGATTGATACACTAGTGAGAGTGGTGTGAATTAATTATTAATTAATTCACTAATTATTAACTCATTAATCAACTAAAGAATACATCAGTTAACTACAGTGCATGGACAGCTTCAGTGGAGACCAGTGAAGAGGTAGGTGAAAGAGCAGTGTGACTATCAGTTGTGACTATAGTGTTGCATGATTTGCAACAACCAGTGATTGGAGATGCCAATGAGGATTGTGTGAGAAAGGCTGGGGCAGTCTGAACTCATCCAATCCATTCTTCAATAGGATTGGAAAGTAAAGAGAGGCAGGCTAAAGGCTGGCAAAGATCGGTGCATGGATTTGCAAGATCGGGCCTGATTAGTGTGTAGCAATTGGAGATTGTACTGAGAGCTTGTGAGGAGATTTGTATGATGATTGTCACATGATCTCTATGACATATAATATACATATAGTTGGTGGTTTTCAACTTTAAGCTTTCCCATAAATTGTTGTTTTCATATGTGTGAATTTTTATGGTTTTAATGTGTGCATGCAATTGATTTAATTTCCGCATGTGATGATCAATGGTAGAAGAGATTTTGTATTGTGCATGAAGTCAAATGTGTGTGATCAGGAGAATCTCAGATGTATAACATATCAGTTATATAATTTCTACATGTCTTAATAATCTTGAGACCTTTCAATAGTGCATAGGCTTCAGCTCTGTTATTAAACAGACAACCAAGCCCCCATTCATAGGTGGCCACGATGCAACCTTGTTCATCCGTTATATATCCTCTTGCCCCTGCAATACCTGGGTTTTCTTTTGAAGCACCATCAAATAATAATGGACGCCTTTTTATCCCATCAAGCCACTCAATGAACTCTTTCTCTTTGATCCTAATCTTCCACTGCTCATTGTGGGGAAGTCAATTGACTGGATTTTTGCTAAACCTCGGAGGATTTTCAAGAGCTCTACCAAGTAAGTTCCTTTCTTCAAGTTGCAGATTGCTAAATTTTGTATGGTTGTTGTTTTTGGAGAGGATTGTCTCAATTGTGTGACTCCAGGTCTTGCTCTGGAATATTCTTATACAAGGTATCTACTCTTGGAAAATAGCCTTGTTCCTTATTAACCAAATGTTCCATAGCAAACCATAGGGAAGAGTATCCCAAACTCTTTTGGTAACCGACTTTCTTTTTTTTCCCCAAGGATAACATCTTTTCCATTTTATGATCAAACCCAAGATTGAGTTTATAGCACCAAGATCAATCTAGGAGAATTATGTTAGTGAAAGACAACACTACGAGGCAAAGCGGCCTCCAACAAAGAGATGGAAGGCAGTCTCTTTGTAGAAATTTGAATAACTGATATGTTATCCACCGAGATTCTCCTGATCACACACTATTTTATCTTCATGCACAATACAGAATCTCTTCTACCATTGATCATTACATGCGGAAATAAAATCAATTGCATGCACACATTAAAACCACAAAAAATCACACATATGAACACAGTATGTAATGGGAAAGCTTAAAGCTGAAAAACCCAACTATCTATATATTATATGTCATGGAGATCATGTAACAATCATTGTACAAAGCTCCTCACAAGCTCTCAGCACAACCTCAAATTGCTACACACTATCAAGCTAGATCTATCAAAACACATGCTCCAATCTTTTGCCACTTGATAGCCAGCCTCTATTGCGTAATCAATGCTATGGGATGGCTCATTAAATAACATAAACCACCTGGCCTATACTGCGCAATCCTCATGGGCTTCACCAACCACTGGTTGTTGCAAATATGCAACAGTATAGTCACAACTCATAGTTAACCTGCTCTTTCACCTATTTACCGGTCTCCATCAAACTGCCCATGCATCAAGTTAACTGATGCATTATTAGTTGATTAATGAGTTTATATAATTAGTGAATTAATTAATAATTAATTCACACCACTCTCACTAATCAGATCACTAGTTAAATCGATACAACAGCTTTCAACTATGTTTAGATTAGCTAAACCGAACACAACTCCATTAACTTCCTCAATCAACCTCACCCAAACTTCCGGGCTAGCATGAGTTCTAAATCAAGTATCCATGCAATAGCTCCACATGACCTCAGAATAGCAGAAATTCTTCACACCACATCTCAATCCTTAATCAAGTATTCAAGAGAATAAGATAATGTTTAGAGTCCAAATATTATTAAGAGCTAATAATATTTGACATATCTATTTTTAGACCGGCAATCTAAAAATAGATTCCGCCCAATATGTCTAAAAATAGAAGTCCATCTATTTTTTCCGACTTGACCAACCATCCACAAATAGCATCCTGCAACTCATAGAACATGATCCATATGTCTAAAAATAGACATAGTCTAAAAATAGACTTTGCGCCAAAAATAGCCTGCGGGCCCACTTAGTGAAGGCGACTTTTTTCCACTAAGCTCATCATCTTGTTGCAATCTCAACACTCCCTCTCAACAAGATAAGGATTATCTGCCACCCCTATCCTGCCTCTGTGGTATTCGAATTTGCTCCTAGTGAGTGCCTTTGTCAAGATATCAGCATCCTGATCCTCCGTAGGAATGTATGAAAGTAACATGATCTTTCGCTGCACACAATCTCTGATATGATGATACCGGATGTCAATGTGTTTAGATCTATCATGAAATACCGGATTAACCGAGAGTTTGATGCAACTCTGATTATCACAATATATCACAGTAGGATCCAAGTGTGAACCGAACAACTCGACCAGGATCTTCCTCATCCATATAGCCTCGCATGCAGCCAAACTTGCTGCCATATACTCGGCCTCTGCTGAACTGAGTGCCACAGATCTCTGGTTCCTGTTGTACCAAGAAATTGTTGTCGACCCGATACTGAAAATCCCTCCAGATGTGCTCTTTCTGTCCGTTGGGCTCCCTGCCCAATCTGCATCCGTGAAGCCACACAACTTCACTTCATCCGATCGTTCGTACCATGATCCATATCCTGATGTGCCTCTGAGATATCTCAATACATGCTTGCCTGCCTTTCAGTAGAGCTTGGTAGGCTTAACCATATCTTGTGAAAGCTTTTTAACAGCATAGCATATGTCGGGTCGTGTATTGACCATATACATAAGCGACCCCACCAACTGTCGATAAACAGTGGCATCCACTACCTCCGCCAAAGTAGCATCCTCCTTCGTCCATCCACCAAGAAGAGGAGTATCAACAGGCTTGCAGCCATGCATGTTGAAATTCTCCAGTATCTCCGGGGCATACTTGCCTTGAGAAAAAAATAGTCCATCACTGTGCTGCCAAATTTCCAATCCCAGGAAATAGTGAAGGAGGCCCAAGTCCTTCATCTCAAACTCCTTTGCAAGATTAGCCTTGCATGAGTGTATCAACAGTTCATCACCTGTCAAAATCAAATCATCTACATAAAGTACAATGATCAACGAACTTACCCTCCACCACTATGATCTAGTATAGGCCCGGGATCCGCCCACTCTGGAGAATTCAAGTCCGTGAAATAATCGTCTATCCGTGTGTACCAAGCACGAGGTGCTTGTTTCAACCCATACAACGCTCTCTTGAGCTCGCACACATGACTCGTTGTCAAGATCTCGAAACCTTTCTGGGCTACTCTGTCTGGGCTACTCTATGTACACTCTCAACAATGACTCCGTTGAGGAACGCAAGCCTTTCACATCCATCTGATGAATGTGCCACCCCATCTGCGCTGAGAGAGCAATAATTGTCTGTATGGAAGAATACCTTACGATAGTGTAAAGGTCTCCTCATAATTGATCCCCTCAATCTGTGAAAAGCCTTGGGCAAAAAATCTTGCCTTATACTTCTCCACACTCCCGCCAGCTGCCTGCTTCACTTTGTAGATCCATCTCGAACCCACCACCGATTTCCCCTCCAGCCTCGGGACAATCTCCCATGCACTGTTTCTGACAATCGAATCATACTCTTCCACCATGGCATTTACCCATGCGGGGTCCTCCATAGCTTCCTCGAAAGAGGATGGCTCTGTCACGATACACTTTCTCATAAGAGCCATGTATCCAGTATACCGGTCAGGTGACTGTCTCTGTCTGCGTTGTGCTATAGGTGCTCCTACAACCTTCTCTGCATTTGAGCCAGTCGCTCAACTTCTGTAGTGCGCTTCCGCCCTCTGATGGTTGGCGCTGCATGAGTTGTCTCTTCCACTCCATGAAACTCCTCTTGTGGCTGATCCACATACAGAGACTCATCCTTAGGAACTAATAGCTCCTCATATACATGAAAGTGTGGCTCCCTCTCAAGCGAACACTTCATGGCTTTCTCCTCATGAAATTTGGATTTTCAACCCGTTCGGCGAATAACAGTTCTTATATGATCGTCCGGGAAAATACACACGATAGTCAGGCGTACGCGCACTCACAAAGAACTCTAACCTTTGCGTCGTGGCCTGTTTCTTCCCCGCATCTCTAGTCACATGAATTTATACAGTGAACCAAAATCCTCAAATGGGAAATATCAGCTCTCTTACTGTGTACTGGTGTACTATTGCCAAGTATCCGTGGAGAGAGGCTTGTCCGCACATATAATCGTTGCATTCATGCCTCAGCCCACAAGTGAAGGGGTAGGCCCTGATCATGCAACATCACCCGTGCAGCACCCACGATCGTTCTGTTCTTCCGCTCAGCCACCCCGTTCTGCTGTGGGTTATGGGGTGCGATGAGCTCTCTCCGAATCCCTTCTGCGCTGAAAAAGTCCTTGAATTCAGCCGAGATGAATTCACCACCATTGTTGCTCCTAAGAGCCTTCACATGCTTCCCCGATTCCTTCTCAACCAGTGCCTTGAACTCACAGAACTTTGAGTATGTCTCGCTCTTCTTCTGCATGAAGAAGATCCAGCACTTACGAGAAAAATCATCAAAAAATATCACATAATACCTGTGCTTTTCTGTCGAAGCTACTGAGAAAGGTCCACACACGTCTGTGTGAATTCTCTCAAGGATCGTCGTGGCATGACTATCCTTCTCGTGAAAGGTGGCTTTCACAAATTTTCCCAAGGTACATCCCTTGCACTGATCTGACTACGCAAGTGTACCCTTATGAAGCCCAGTAGAAATTTGCTGCAGTATCTTAAAAGCTCCATGGTGAAGGTGGCCCAATCTCCGGTGCCACAACTCGCCATCATCCCGGCTCACCACTCCTTTTGCCTTGCCTGCCATTGTTGTGCAGCCATCTACCTGCAATTGATAAAGGTTCTTAATTCGAACCCCTATCCTCCGGGTCTCACCAGTTGCCTTAATACGCAGGAAAGATTTCCCTCGCTAAAGACAACATCATATCCCTTGTCTTCTAACATCGCCACAGAGATAAGATTCTTCTTCAAAAATGGAACATGCATCACTTCCTTCAATACGAAGGGTTTACCAGACTCATCCTCAAAGAAAAATGGTACCGATACTGGTTGCACTGTATCTACCATCATCGCCCATCTCGATGTGCACTCCAAGATCTTTCTCATCCAGATCAGTAAACAAATCTCGATCTCCTGTCATGTGAAAAGACACACCACTGTCAAGAAACCACACTGAACCCATCACACTTGAGACCAAGCATGCGATCAGTGAAAAATCCAACTCAAACTGTGAGGCTAAGGCCTCTCCAGCTGCATATCCAGCAGCCTTCTTATTTTTTTTCTTCTCTGGACAACTAGTGGCATAATGTCTGTGTTGGTGACAGTGAAAGCACTTCACCTTGGACATGTCCTACCTTTTTCCTTTCACACCGGATTGAGAAGCATGCTTCTTACTCTTCCCCTTCTTTGATTTGGCAGCCAAAGCGCAATTCTCTTCATCATAGTTCTTTGATGAAGATTCATCCCTGGTACTTCGCCTTATCTCCTCTTGCACAAGATCCGACCAAAGTCACTCCCATCCTGGCAATTTCTCCCGACCATTGACAGAGTCCTTATAGGAGTGCCAACTCTTCAGAAGCCCAAGGAGAGCCAAGCTCACCAATTCCTCATCATCAATAGTCACCCCCACACTTCCCAGCTCATCCCTGCATTGGACGAACTTCGTGAGGTACTTGGGCATACTGTCGCCTTTCTCCATTTTTATGTTTCTGAGTTTATCCTTGAGCGCCAACTTCCTCTGGTCGCTCTTGCTTTGAAATAAATCTGTCAAATCTTTCCACATCAAGAATGGAGAAGCCTTACCATGAAGGCTGGATACTATGTGATCCTTCACACCTTCCAACAGAATCCTTCGACACTTTTCTGTCTTCTTTTGCCATGCATCAAGTGCGGCAGCATCGCTAGAAGTAAGCTTTGGAATTTCTGCATCTATGAACTCCTTCAACCCATTTTCATCCAACACCACCCCCATCCTGTCATTCCTTGCAATATAATTCGAGCTTCCCTCAAGGGCATACTCTAATCACAATCCGTTGAAAGACATCTCAACTTCGACACCAAGAAAACACTGCTGCAAATTCGAATTCCACCACCACAAAACTCAATCGCTTCAATGTTTTTTCAATTGCTCCAATGATCAATATCGCTCCAATACCATGTAGAAATTTGAATAACTAATATGTTATCCACCGAGATTCTCCTGATCACACACTATTTTATCTTCATGCACAATACAGAATCTCTTCTACCATTGATCATTACATGCGGAAATAAAATCAATTGCATGCACACATTAAAACCACAAACAATCACACATATGAACACAGTATTTAATGTGAAAGCTTAAAGCTAAAAACCCCAACTATTTGTATATTATATGTCATGGAGATCATGTAACAATCATTGTACAAAGCTCTTCACAAGCTCTCAGCACAACCTCGAATTGCTACACACTATCAAGCTAGATCTAGCAAAACACATGCTCCAATCTTTTGCCACTTGATAGCCAGCCTCTATTGCGTAATCAATGCTATGGGATGGCTCATTAAATAACATAAACCACCTGGATTGCACTGCGCAATCCTCATGGGCTTCACCAATCACTGTTTGTTGCAAATATGTAACAGTATAGTCACAACTCATAGTTAACCTGCTCTTTCACCTATTTCTGCACTGGTCTCCACTGAAACTGTCCATGCACTTAAGTTAACTAATGCATTATTTAGTTGATTAATGAGTTTATAATTAGTGAATTAATTAATAATTAATTCACACCACTCTCACTAATTGTATCAATTAGTTAAACTGGATACAAATAGCTCAACTATGTTTAGATTAGTTAAACTGAGCACAACTCCATTAACTTCCTCAATCAACTCCACCAAACTCTGTCACATGAGTTCTAACTGAAGTATCCATGCAATAGCTCCACATTACCCTCAAGAATAGTGTAATTCCTTCTGTCAGCTCCTGTGCCACATCTGTGCACTTAACTGAAGTGCTCCAAGAGAATAAGATAATGTTTAGAGTCTAAATATTATTAAGAGCTAATAATATTCGACATATCTATTTTTAGACTGGAAATCTTAAAATAGATTCCGCCCGATATGTCTAAAAATAGAATTCCATATATTTTTCCCGACTTGACCAACCATCCACAAATAGCATCCTGCAACTCATAGAATATGATCCATATGTCTAAAAATAGACTTTGCGCCAAAAATAGCTTGCGGGCCCACTTAGTGAAGGCGACTTATTTCCACCAAGCTCATCATCTTGTTGCAATATCAACACTCTTCAGCTTAATGCAGAGTGGACATCTTGAAGCGCACCTAATACCTCTTTTTTTTAAGTTTTCAGAGGTAATAATCTTCCCTTTAAGAAGGATCAAAGTGAATATTTTGACTTTCGGAAGCACTTCAGATTTCCAAATTTGTTTCCAGATGGCCCAAGGTGTAGTGGGATAATGATCTTTGAGTACCCAGCTTTGATTGTATAAGAAGAGCGAGACGGATACCATTTGAACCTATCTTGACAGTCTTTGATCAGAGGGGAAGCACCATGGAGCATTTCTTTCAGAAATTTTTGATTATTTTCGAGGAGAGGAGGCATGAGTGGAAAGTTCCAACCCTTACATAAGTTGGTATTCTCCTCCCAGCTGGAGATTTGATCCAATGTATTGATCCCTTGGCTTCTGAGATAATTTTGGATGAGAAGAGTACTGGGGTTGTTTGAGAGAGGAGGTTGCCCCATAATTTTATCTTCCCAGATATTTACACTACATCCTCCATGAGGGACTTTGGAGATATTATTGATGATGAAAGGAATAGATTTTTTGTAGAGAGCCCATATTTTAGTGCAAGGTCTGTGAGGAATAGTATGTTCTAAGAGATTTTTCCTTAATGTGGAGAGGTATTTTGACTCCAGCACTTGTGTCCACCAATTTTGTTGTCCCGTTATAAGGCGCCATAAAAATTTTCCCCCAAAAGCAATGTTCAACAGCGTAGGAATGTGAATTTCCAATCCTCCATTTGCATGATTTTGCGTTACCTGTCTCCATTTAACCAAATTGAATTTATTCTTCTCATTTTTCCCTCCTTTTTATAAGAAGTGCCTTAAGATAGGTTCTATTTTGTGCTGGATTCTAATGGGAACCTGAAGAAGGGAAAAGTGGTACAAAGGCAACGAAGATAGAACAGATTTTAAGAGGATGATGCACCCAGCCATGTTGAGCCAAGAGGACCCCTATTGCTAAAATTTATTTTTCATTTTGGCGATGCTGAGATTCCAAATCTCAGTCTTCAACTATCCAACACTGACGGGCATGCCCAAATAGTTGAAATGAGTCAAATTCCACTGATAGGAGACCCCAAAAATTTGAGCTATGTTGTGGATAGTGTTGATAGTTGCGTTCTACCCGTAAATGCAGATTTTGTGATAGTTTATCTGTCCTCCAGAGTAATGTATGAATTTTTCTAAAAGCAATTTGAACCTCTGGGCAATGATGTTGGTGGCCCCACCCATCAAGAGGGTATCATTAGCAAATTGAAAGTGATTCATTTTCTTGACTCCATTGTTAAATTTGATGTCAGTGATTAGCCCTGCTCTGTGTTTGTGATCCAAATCCCTGCTGAAAGATTATGCCATAAGAATGAAGAAGAAGGGAGAGAGGGGACAACCTTGCCCGAGGCCTCAAGAAGATTGGAAGTAATTCCCAGGTCTTCCATTGAATAAAGGGGATATCCATGAATTGGATATGCAACTTTGAATGAGAGATATAAATTCAGCTTCAAATCCCATTTTCTAAAGGACAGAGAGAAGGAAGGAGTGTCTCACTCTATCAAAAGCATTGGCCAGGTGAGGTTTTAGGATAAATCCTTTCTCAGATCTCATCATGTTGGAGTGAATGGCTTCTTGGACCAAAAGGATGGAGTTAGTTATTTGTCTTTGGGAGATGAATCCTCCTTGATTTTCAAAGATGAGATTCGGGAGTTGGGTTTTGAGGCGGGTAGCCAAGATTTTGGTTATGATTTTATATGAATAATTGCAAAGGGAGATTGGCCTGAATCTG
The DNA here is from genome assembly GCA_034641835.2 of Pinus albicaulis. Taxonomy (NCBI): domain Eukaryota; kingdom Viridiplantae; phylum Streptophyta; class Pinopsida; order Pinales; family Pinaceae; genus Pinus; species Pinus albicaulis. Next base: position 879,898,605 of record CM076577.1, read on the forward strand.
GAAAATGATGAGGGGTGGTTTTCTTTGGGGATGAGGGCAAGGAAAGTTGAGTTGGTGAATCCCCCGACCTTGTTCTTTTCTTTGGACCCAAAGGATCATTTTGGTGATGTCTTTTTTGATGACATCCCAAAAGGTCCAGTAGAAACTTATGGAGAAGCCATCCGGGCCCAGAGATTTGTCGGGGTGGAGGGTATAAATTCCCCTTTTATCTCTTTGTTTGATGATCTCTTTGAGTCTCACTTCCACAAGTGTCTTCTTACATCACTTCCTTGATGTCTTCCTTGAGAATCATCCAGCGATTTTAAGATAAAAAAAACCTGCAAATGAATTTCACTCATGAAAAGACAATCTAAGTTTAAAATCACCTAGTCTACCTTGTTTCTCATGCAACATGTTGAATGTGATGGGACAATGTGCAAGGTTAAGGAGAGAGGCCTTCATAAGTGCAATGCATCGAGGTACTTTGTATGGTTATTGGAATCAAGAGGTATAGGGGGACATCTCTTCGCATTAATTGGACCTCAGGCCATGAGCTCACTCCTTTAATCTATCTCGGTGCACTCAATCTTGCCTGTGAAACTTGCATTTCAAACTTCATTTGAGGGATTGGACCCTACCTTTTTCGCTTGCTCGTTTGTTAGAACCTCTTAAACAATGGCTTTATTCCTTGCCAAACCTGGTGTTCTGTCTTTTTATCACGGCTACTATCCCCCGTGGCATCTAACCCTACATGGGTCGAATGAATCAAAACTTGTTGCCATAATTGAGTGGTTTCCCGAGGAATCAAAGGGGGGGAAGACCTCGGCCAGAGCAACAAGCAAGTTGGGGTAGAGATTCATAAGCGCGGTGGTGATGGAATGACTGCTAGGGTAAAACAAAGCTATATTTGTTGCCATTGCTGCTTGCCGGGAGAATCAACCCGCGACTAGCCTAAAAAACACACCCTGGCTCTACTATTCTCACCATTAAATATGATAATAGTATTTAAATATGCATTTAAACTCTTTTAGCATGCATGTTGAGTGGAAAAATATCAGTATTTGGATTTATCCAGGGTACTCTATATGTCAAATTTTATTTTAGCCTAAATCTAGATATGAAATATGGAGAATTGCATCTAATAATATTTGTTAATTCATAAAAATTGCAAAGATGGGTTTGTAAGAGTTTTCTGAATGTAAGGAGTATAGTAATAAAAATTCATCGGACACCTTAGTATCATTACTATGGTATATTGGCTAGAAATATGGATCTAGATAGACACAATAAATTAGCATGGAAACTAATTCAGAATCTGGTCGTGAGAGTATGTAAATATTGTGAAGACTTGTATTTATCCCGGGTCTGGATAGGATTTGATGAACTGTGATAAAGCTGAAATACTATAAAATAGCATATTTATCTTATTTGTTAATTATCATTCAAGTTATATTTCGAGTACAAGACATCTGGATGTGTCCTTGAGTTTGAATATATCTGGGAATCCAACATCTGGGTAGTCATGTAGTGCATACTTGGTAATTTCTCCTGGATCTCGTTATATCTTCAATATTCAGGCCTGACATAATATTTAATTTAAAATGTGATTTTGGATTAAAGTTTAGTTTAATTATTTTAAGGAAAATCTATCCAGTTATTTATCATGTGAATGTTAATGATGAAAATGTTTGTTAAAATATTTAGATTCAAATACAACGTATAAGATAGCAGGGAGATAGATATCTGAGATTCTAATATTTGGGATATTCATATGTGACACCCATCGCTTTCTTCAAGATCCAATTATAACTTGAATATAAGAATAAGGTGTTATTTTGTTTTAATATGTGAAATAAATCTCGGTGTTCAATATTTGATCCCATCCAAAAGGAAAAGACATAAGATGTATTTGGATAAGGAATACAATCAAAAAATGTTCCAATTTAATGAAAATTTGGCATATAATTATCATTCTTTTTTAGAATTGACTTATTCGGATTAGAAATTTGAATATTAAAGGTATTTTCTTATATTCTTATGAATGGATTGGAGATTAATAATAAATTTTAACAAAGAAAAGAATTAGTTTGAATATATAATAAATCCAAATCAACACATAACATAATAAAAATTTAAATATGACCTAAAATAAAGAAAAGAGGAAAAATGGTAGTAGTGAACTCGTTTTTATGAAAATTTCTAGAAATAATAGGATTGGTGTTTTCTACAACTTTGAGGCATCACATTCCAAGACTCTAAGTTTTATTAAAGTTGGCTATCGTTAATACTAGAATAGTACACATGGCTTCCTTTAAAGCATTGGATGCTTATGTGGCTTCCTCACAACAAACAAAGGAATTCTTTTTAATAAATGAATTTAGGGGAGATTTAATTTTGCCATAATTTTTCACAAATTTCTTGTATTATCCTGTAAGTCCTAAAAATCCCCTCACACATGGCCAATCATGCTTAGCCTCCACTTTCTTGCGATCAAATTGTGCTCTTTCTTGAGTTACAACATGACCCAAATATTCAACTTCAAGATCCGAAAAAAAACATTTGGAGTGCTCACAAATAATTGGTTGTCTCGCAAGAGTTGCAAGCACTTATTAACATGCTCCAAGTGTTGTTACCATGCTTTACAATAGATCAAGAGATCAACAAAGAAGACTAGCACAAACTTGCATAGAAAGGGCTTGAAAATCTTGGTCATGGGGCTCTAGAAAGTGCATAGAGTATTACAATACTAAAAGGCATAACTAGAAACTTATAATTACCTTCATCTGTTATGGAATCTATGTTCAAGATGCCTACCTCTTTCAACCTGATTTGGCATTATCCTAAATGTATATCAAGCTTAATGAAAAAAAATTCCCGATGAAGTTCATACAAGAGATTAAGAATAATTGGGATGGGAAATTTGTCCTTGATTGTCAACTTATTAAGAGCCATAAAATCAAGAAACATGTGCCCAGTGTCTTCCTTATTTAACCCTATGATTACTAATTATGAGTAAGGGATTGTATTGGGATGTATTACCCCTACCTCCAATAGTTCTTGAATTATCTTTTTTATTTCATTCTTTTGTGCAAGAGGGTGTCAATAAGGATTTATGCTTGATGGTCAACTCCTTGTGATCAAGGAAATTCCATCTTCATGCTCTCCTCTATAGGCAGTAAAATTGTTCATGCCTAAAATTCCTTGGGGTATTTTCCAAGGACCAACTACACGTCTGGGTGGATTTTTTGTGTCATATTGTCCATGATATGTATGGCATTAGATAGTGGCAATAATGCTAGAGTGGAATTTATTTAATAAGTTCTCCTTGCGAAAATTGACGTTAAAAGTATATTGGTTCCTTTCCAATAGACGAATACTTTTTTCTGTAAGTACTACCAGGTGGTATTCTTAATAGAAGATACATTTGTCGATAAGCTTGTGCATGTTTGGAGAGATTGTCATAAATGATTGGGGAAGAAGATCAAATTAGAGATCTCATGTTCCTTCTACTTCTCTAAGTAAAGCTCTTCGCATTGTGATGCATATTGTATCGGCGAGGAAGGGTGTTTACATGTCCCTCTTTAGTGAAACTCATATAGAGTTATTTTAAATTCATTCCAATGGGAATAGCCCTTTTTCCCCAATACTATATCACAACCACCCATGTCGATGGAAAATAGATGGGCTTTGATTTGATAGTTTCCCATTTGGAGTTTCATATTTTCACATATTTCCCCACATTTCACCATACCTTCATTCGCAATCATGATTTGAAGGTTGTGCATTGGGTGTAAAAAACAATTGGTTTCTTTTGTGACTCTCCTATGAATGAAATTGTGAGTAATACCATTATCAACTAGAATTGTAAATTTATGGTATTTGATGTAGCTTGTGAGTTTCCATGTTTGTAGAGTTAAAATGCTTGATAATGCATGTAGGGAGATTATGGTTTATTTAGGAGAAAATGATGGTTTGATATATACCTAATTATGATTTTTGGTGTCTTCAACTAGTAATGATGATATGTTTTCAGTAGTTATGTCTTTTATCAAACCTAAATATTCATACCAATTTGGATTCAATTTATGATATTTACACCTATGACCTGGAGCATGTTTTCAACACAAATATAACATAGTCCACATCTTCAGTGATTTTCCATTTCTACTAGAGATAAAAAAATTACCTCAAAGGGATGAGTAGGAGTTGTGCTTGGTGTATTATCTTGGAGAGGAAAAGTGATTGGTGAATTACCATTTCAAGTTCTAAGTCCCTCTCAATTGCTTCTAACCATGTAGTAGACATTACATTATGATTTATGCTACAAACTCCTCCTAGAGACCACTAATGAAACATCATTTATAGAAGGAATCTATTAAGTTTGATGTATTGAAGGCTAATTTCTCAAAGGTTTCTCTAAAGTCAATGACTGAGATAGAGTGGTGTAACTAGATAAGTAACCCAAAAATAATGAGTATTGTTATTGAAATGTACATAGCCAACTTTAACAAATTGACTCCAAGCAATGTAGATAGAATATGTGTTTGTGTGTCATTCCCATTATTTCCATTGTTTTTAAACTAAATATACGACCCCCACATTTGGTTTCGTCATGTCATCAATAATAGCCTAGAGAGAAAAGTAATGTTCCATCACAATGACCCATCCTGACAAGTCGAGACCATCAAACTTGTTCTAGTCCACCTTAGGAGAAGGAAGCTATAACTTCCTTTCTTAGCATCACCCTGCCACCCTTAAAAAATGGATAAAAGGAAGAAAAAACCTTGGGATCCCATGCCAGGACAATGACCCAATTGACAATAACCTTCAAAAATTGCTATCACTTCTTTAAAATTTATCCTTAAATGTCCAATATATATACTTGACTTCTAATTTCCAATCTTGAGAAAATGAAATCCAATATAAATAATTTAACACATGCCTCACAACAGTTTCTTAAGTAGGCCTTAATACAAACTTCAATCAATTTGGAACCCTAATTTTGGGCCTCAAACTATACCTTAATACTACTCCACAACCAAGCTAAAAGAAATGTATCAAGAGGGCTTCAAATTATTTCCTTGACTCTACTTCGAACTTAATTGGATAACAGCCTCAGAACTTCAGAATTTTCTCGAGTTCGAACCTCTTCCTTAACTCTACTTCTAACTTAATTGGATAATAGCCTCAGAACTTCAGACTTTTCTTTAGCCTCAAAGAGATTTTATATCTATCCAATAATGTGCCCTTTATAAGGGGACCTGGTTCAGCTTCAGTCTTCAACTATTTTCAACCTCATATCTTCCTTGAACTAGTGATTTGATTAGTCTCAAGATAACCCTATTCTATCCACCAAATTGCCTCAGACAAGAGGTTGGATTGTGCAATAGAGATGTCGTAGACAAGGGTTTGGATATCTGCCACTGGCCTATAATTTTCCACATAATTTAGCCTCCTTATGAACTTGAATAGCCTTAGATTTAGATCAGAAATAGCCTTAGAATCCAGGTCTGTCTCAGGATCAGATCTGCCTCGGAGACATTAGATAAATTTTGAGGTAAAAAATGGGCATTAAAAAATCATGTACAACAAAAATCAACTGTGTAAGAACCAATAGGATTCAATATGATGATTTCAACCATGGGGGATGATTCACCAATTTTGCAGTTAAAAATTTAAAAAAAAAAATTACTTTCTCAACTTATCTCCCTATGATTTAACTCAAATTTTGAGTGGGAGCACTCATTGGATGCGTAATTTAATTTTTCATCCAAGGAGTACCCACATAGCATACTTTCGATGGACCCACATAGCATGCATGAAAAAATGTGATTGCACTTATAAAATCAAACTTTTATCCTCTTAAAAAAATAATTTGTTTTTCAATAAACAAAGCTTTAAGGCCAAATTGCACAAAGGAATTTGGCCAATTTGAATTTAGATTTTGACCTTCTTAAATGAAATAATGAGACATGAACTTGTGGGGCAATATTTTATGATACACCCATCCATTTGGGGAACCAAACTTCTAATATTAATATCTCTTCAACCAAGATGACCCACGAGATGTACCACTTATCAAACGAGGCGTGATGAGGGATTACAATCTGGTGTGTCCTTATATACAAATTCAATGTCTTTTTCATGCATATCACCAAAAAATTGTTGGCTCATTCTCCCTTTGACATAAATCATAATTTATTCCAACAAGTATTACCCATTTAATGTCATATCACTATGTTATTTAAATATTTCAATCACATCTCTAAAAAAAAGAGAGAGAGATTGATAACCTTGGAAAAAGCTCTTTAAATCACTAGAAAATAACTTGTGTGAGGTAGGGTTTGAGGCCAAAATGTAAAATAATCACAATTTTTTCTATACTTATTATATTGCATATTATGACTCCAATTATGGAATTTTGTAGCTTTTATGAGTTTAACGGCACTAGTTTGAGTGAAATTTGTGCTCTTTGTCAAAAGATATTGAAATCTACAAAATCTACATCCTTCCCTAAAAAAAAACTTAGAAAAATTGTTGATTTTAAATAGTGGATAACTTCACTTCCAAAACTCCATTTTGGAATTTTTTGTAGAAGAATCAAGTTCTTAGATTATATCCTTGAAATTTTGCACAAACATTTTTAAAAATAAACTTAAAGGTTTCCATCCTCCTTTTTGCATCAAAAATCAACAAAAGGAAAAAAAAAATCCTCCACTTTGTGCCCAAAAATTCTCCCACTTCATTCCCAATCAAAATCTCTAATACCATTTGTAGTGGTTCACATGAAATATAAAAAAAATGATATGAAATATAGAAAGAGATATGAGTCCAAAATTTCGCAATGCCCTTTTGGTTATGATGAAACCAAGTCCCAAGTTTGGTTATGTACCAAAGATTCCATCTCCTTTTTCATGCCTTTCTAGTATTTCTTTCTAGTTTCTACCTGCATTTTTTTCATGTGTTTCTAATTTACTAGACTTAGTAAAAAGTACATATAGTGAAGGAGAGTGTCACTGAAGGGGTCTACTTAGCCAAGTAGATCTTCTAACAATGCTTGCAAGAGTTTGAGGTATCTATTGCTATTGTCTTTATTGAACATTAGTGAATTTTTTGGCACCTTTGAAATTTCATTAGTTATGCTTTCATTAATCATTGTATAATTTATGTTTTCCTTTTCCTGTTTGTTTCCCTGCAACTAATCTATGCACATGACCTTCTCATCGAATACCACATCTCTACTTCTAATGTGTTTTTCATTTTCATAATCCCATAGGTGATACCCAAAATCATTAACTTCATATCTAATAAAGTACACTTATTGATTTCTCCTCAAGGTTTATTCCATTTTCACCATCAATATGGAAAATTGCTTCACAACCAAAATTCTTCATAAATGAGTAATTTACCTTTTTACTTATTCATGCCTCCTTTGGAATGCCACCATCCAAGGAATTTGATGTTCTTCTATTTTTTAAGTAATAGAAGTATCCACAAAATATACCCAAAACTATAACAACAAACCTACATGCAATATGATACTCCTTGCACACTCCATGAATGTCTTATTCATCCTTTCTTACACACCATTTTCTTGTGGTGTTCTTGGAACTCTCTTCTATATATGAATCACATGGTATGAATTGTAACTATTAAACTCCTTGTTTCAATATTCACCTCCATTATCTAATCTAGGACAATTCAACTTATTTCCTCTCATTCTAAACTAAAACTTTATACTTCTTAAAAACATCAAAGACGTTAGATTTTTTTAACACAATAGACCCAAGTATTCCTATTCACATCATAAATAAATTTAATATAATATCAAATAACCACCAACAGATGTACCCAAAACAGTTCCTATAAATATATATGCACAAGCTCTAACTTTTCACTCTTCTTTACCTTCCCAACTCTCAAAAATCTAAATCTTTTCTTTTTCCATAAACACAATGCTCACAAAATCCAAATCAACCTTCTTCAAATTTGGAAATAATTTCCTTGAGTGGAGGATTTGCATCCCCCTCTCACTCATGTGCTTGAGCCTATGGTGCCACAATGTTGTATATGCACATTTAGAAGCTAAAAGATCAACATTACCAATACATATATACAACATACCTTCCTTGTTTCCTTTTGTTGTTATTAGTGATCCTCTAGTGACTTTCCATGAATTTCATGTATATATAACTAAAAAACCTTCAATTCCCAACTTCCCTTTGAAATTAGATTTTTTCTTAAATCAATAATGTTCCTTACCTCTTTCAACAACCATTGGTATCCATTTTTTAATTTTATTCATACTTTACTCTTTCGAACAATTTTACATGGTTCATCATCACCCAAATAAACTTGTCGAAAGTCACCTTGAATATAATCTTGAAAATATTTCGTATGGGGTGTGGCATGAAACGAAGTTCATAAATATATATATCCCAAGAATTGAAAATTGTATTGAAAGGATTAAAGAATCATGTAACACGTACCTACCACATTTGCTTCCTTATTATTCTCCTATTGTCCATATCATTATTTTTCTTTTAGAGACCAATAATATTTATTCTTATGTCATTTATTCCCACAATACCAACATTCTACCCTACCTCTTGATTTGGACTTACCATTGTTATACTTTCCATGATTCTCTTAGCTCTTTCTTTTCTCTCTTTGTTTTCCCCTATTGTCTACAATCAAAGCATTATTGAGAGGTTCACTTGTGTTTTTCCATCACATGTCCTCACTGAGGATAACACCAACAACGCCATGAAACTTTAAAGTGTTTGAACTGGATATATAATTACTCTCAACCATGACCAAAACATTCCATATTTTCGGAAATGAGCACAAATTCAAAATATCCCTAACCTCATCATCAAAGTTTACTCCTACAAAATTTAAATAACTAGTGATTGTGTTAAATACACTTAAATAATGAGTAATATATCCACCTTACCCACCTTTTGATATCTCCATATTAAACACTTAATAAGAAATACCTTGTTGGAACCTAAGGGTTTTTCATATAGTTTACCCAATGTAATAAGAAATACCTTGTTGGAACCTAAGAGTTTTTCATATAGTTTACCCAATGCCTTCATCAAAGCCGTTGTTATCACTTTTTTGAAATGTTGATGCCACTAGCACTGTCAAGTACATTCATATTGTTCCCAATGTCTTTTTGTGAAAAAAATTCCATTCTTCATCTTCCATAGTCATTGGCTTCTTTGTTGTTTTTCCCAATTGTTGAAAAATAATTTTCTCATATAGATAATTCTTCGTTTTCATTTTCCATAGCTGGTAGTTTTGGTGGTTAAATTTCTCAAGCCTAAAACCTTCTTCCACCATTGCTTCCACTTGAACTAGGAAACCTACTTTCTTGAGATTTTTTTCGACCAAATAAACCTTTAACTTTGATTCTAGTTATTAGGCATAAGATCATGGAGTAATGAAAGAAAATTGAATGTTTAAATAAAACATAGAATGGCATAGCCAATTGGGGTTATCTCAGGTGTTTGGGAAGAATGGTTTTTTTTTTTTTTTTTGGACAGAAACGGTTATGTTGTATTTATATTCATCTTGGCCTGAAAGCCGAAAATTTGATTACAATGAGGATGTCTAAATCCTGCTGCATCTCCCTGCTAAGAATGAGAATGCAGCTGAAACTTGAAGACTTCTTCCTTGATAAGATATCTATAAATTCGCTTTCAGAGATTTTTCCCAGCTTGAAGATACAAACAAATTTATTTAAGAGCAAGCAGTAAAACATGTCAACAATCAGCTTAAGGGATGGGTTCCCAGAATTTTTCTTCGTCTTTCATCTTGACCTCGGCTGAAAGGAGAACAACTTTATTGGCTTCAGTGTCTGCCTCTTTGTTATGAGTTCTCAGCACATGAAAGTAGTTCAAGTTCTGAAAAACGTTTTCCAAAGCCTTAATTCTGGATATTAGCCTTGCCAGTTTGAGATCCAAGGCTTGAGAATTGGAAACCATTGCGTTTATAATAATCTGGGAATCACCTATAACGTTAGCTTCACTTATACTTAAATCTTTGAGGAACTTGAGGCCTTGATAGAGGGCCAAAGCCTCAGCTTGGATGCTGGATGAGATTCCAAGCCCCCAAGCAAAGAAGTGAATTTTTTCCCCAGTTGGACTAACAACAACACCTCCAGCACCAGCTTTGCCCGGATTTCCCTTTGCTGCTCCATCAAAAAAGAGAGAGTGCCTTGAGTGCGAATTGAGCCAATCTTTAAAGTCAGTTTCAGATTTCCTTATTTGCCAGTCTTTAAGAGGAGGAGCGATTCTAATTGCTGGCTGAAAATGCAAGTCAAGGAAAGATCCCCAAGAAATGTCCTGTTGGCTGAGATTGGAGTCGTCTTTTATATCTGTCAAGCACTCCTTTAAATGGCATTTAATCTTGATTTCTAAGACTTTGTGATTCTGTTTAATATTTCTGAAGATTCTTCTGTTGCGTTCTAGCCAGATCTGCCAACAAATAACCTTTGGCAGGATAGCCCATGCAGTTTTGATTATCTAATTTTTGGGAGGAGGGCCAGGATATCTGTTTGCCCAATTAGAAAAAAGATCAGCAATGGAGCGAGGGAGCAAAAAGTTGGAATCCAAATTGTGAATAAAGAAGCACCAGATCTGCTTAGAAAAATTACAATCGAGGATTAAGTGGACTGTTGTCTCTGCATTATCGTTGCACAGCGAACAGATGGAGGGACCGTAAAACCCTTTTATCTACAGAATTTCATACGTAAGGATCTTGCCATGGCAGAGAAGCCAAGCAAAAAAATCGACTTTGGGCCAAGAAGGAAAACGCCAGACACCCTGCCAAGGTGCAGGGTTAGGTGGGACGTATGGCCTTTCTTTCAGCTTGGCATAGCCCATGGAGACGGTGTAGCCACAGGCATTCGGTCCCCAGCCTTTTGAATCTCTTTTTCTCATGCGCGTGGGCGCCAAGCCATGGAGGAGGTCGAGCAGCGTGGACCATTCGTTGGCCAGGTGAACCGGCACCTCAATACGTTTCCAGCCTGCCCAAACAGGATCGCACCAAAGTGAAATATCCCACAACGAGCACAGCCCCTCTCTATCCATACAACAACGCAGCGCTCTTATGGAGGCTCTATCTTCAATTGGGTCCTTATTCATGATTTTGTCAGTCCAAATATTGATCTTTTTTCCATTTCCAGGGATCCAGTAGGAGTGTTCATTGATAAGAGGAGCAGCTTTAGCATATAGTTTGAGAAAAGACGAATTAGGCAAATGGATCACATTGCCTAAACAGCTAGAACGTGGACCTCTGAAGTACTTTTTCCAGAGAGCCAGTTGGGCCCAGCCTGGCTTGGACGCAATGATCCTCCATATAATCTTAGCTGCCATAGCCACGTTTTGCTGGCAGAGGTTTTTGAAATTCAAACTGCCCTCCCAAATTGGCCTAGAGATGGTTTCCCAACTGATAAGAGGAATCTTGTGATCATTCTGTTTTCCACCCTTCCAAAAAAACCTCCGCATGAACTCTTCCATTTTTTTTAGTATGTTTGCCGGAGCAAGAAGCACAGCAAATTGAAAAAGAGGAAGGCTGGTAAGCATAGATTTAATAAGGACAGATTTGCCAGCAGCGTTGAGCCAAGAAAAACCCCACGCCTGGATCCTAGACTTGAATTTCTCGAGCTGAGGGAGCCAATATTTGCTTGCAGGTCTCTTAAGAAACACAAGAAGGCCCAAATATTTGAAAGAGGTCCAAGTAGAGGAGGCTACAAAACCCAAACATCTAGAAATAGTGGAGAGCAATCTGGGCGAAGTGTTCCAGCTGAAGATATGACATTTTCTCTTATTGACAACGCTGCTTGAGGCTTCACTGAAATCATCCAAAACTGCTTTAAATTTGGAGGCAGAGGAAAGGGAGGCAGCACCCAAAAGCAGAGTGTCATCCGCAAATAAGGCGTGGTTTATATTTTTGACCCCTCTTGCAATACACAGTCCATTAATATCTTGATCTTGCATCTTTTTGTCTAATAGGAAGTTGAGAATAGAGGCTTGGATGACAAAGAGCAGAGGGGAAAGGGGACACCCCTGCCTTAGCCCTCTCGAAGCTTTGAAGAAATCAGTGGCTCTTCCATTTACAAGAGGGGCAATCCATGGTTCTGAGATACAAGCCCGGATCCATTTGATGAAATTTTCTCCAAAACCAAACTTGCTCATGACTTTTAAAAGAAAGTTATGATTAACTCGATCAAAAGCATTTGCTAAATCTAGTTTAATCACCATACCTTGTTCTTTTCGAAGAAGGCTTGAATGAATTGCCTCTTGAACAAGGGTGAAGTTGTCCATGATCTGCCTTCCTTTGATGAAGCCTCCTTGATTCTCCGGAATAATCTTGGGGAGAATGAGCTTCAATCTGTTTGCAGTTACTTTGGTGATTAGCTTGTATCCTGTGTTGCACAAGGAAATCAGGCAGAATCTGCTGAAATTGTTGGCGCCTTTTTCCTTGGGAATGAGGGCTAAGAAAGCGGAGTTTGTGCTGCCTCCAATTTTCTGAGTATTTTGAGACTTTTGAACCATTTTGAGCAGATCCTTTTCAATAATCGACCAAAAAACTTGAAAAAACCTGGCAGAAAAGCCATCTGGCCCAGGGGCCTTATCCGGTTCCATATAAAAAAGGGCCTTTTTGACTTCGTCTTTGGTGACTTTGGCCTCAAGGATCTCGTTCATACGAGGAGAGATTGCAGAAGGAATAATGTCAAGCAGATCTGGGAGATGATCCGGATCCTTATCCTCACTATACAAGTTTTGAAAGTGAGAAAAGGCTGCTTTTTTAATGTCTTCAAAATCTTTTTGGGTGTTGTTTTCCTCCTTAATCTCAGAAATAGTGTTGAAGAATTTCCTGGCCTGGGCTTGTTTGTGGAAAAATGCAGAATTCCTATCCCCTGCTTTGAGCCAGAGATTTCGAGATTTCAATCTCCAGTATTCTTCTTCAACTAAGCAGGCCTTATGAAAGCGCTGTTGTAGTTGAGCCTCTTGGTCTAACAGCTCCTCTGTGACTATAGCGTGTTCCAAATGAGATTAGTGAGAGGCAAGAGCTAATTTAATGGCTTTTCTTTCTGTGATAGGGTTGGACAGGGTTTTGACCCAACATTTTAGGAATCCTTTTACTCTTCTAAGTTTCTCCTCCCAGATAAAGAACGGAGATCCATTGACAGGCTGACTCCAACTTTCCTTGACTATTTGCATGAAATCTGGTTCCTTGACCCAGAGGGGACTAAATCTAAAGGGGATGGGTCCCAGATCTAGATGGGCCAGGAGCTCTAACTTTATAGGCTTGTGGTCTGAGATGCTGTTAGTAAGAATGTGCATTCTGGGTTCTAATCCAAGAAACAGATAGGAGCTTTGAATGAAAAATCTGTCTAATCTGGCAGCAATATGACCAGGGCCCACTCTTTTATTAGACCAAGAGAACTTACCGGAAGAAGGTTTGATATCCATCAAGTCCCAATCCTGCATTAGATCCTCTGCCCATTCCCTTGTCGGATCTCGGACAGCGCTACCTCCTCTTTTTCCAGATGAGTGAAGAGTGAGATTGAGATCTCCAGCAATAATTATATTTTCCAGATTTGTCAAGTCTGCTTGGTGCCTTATAGAATCCCAACAATACTTTTTTTCTCCAACATTTACTGGAGAGTACACATTGAAGAGACAGAATATTTCCTTGGTGACCAGGTTCTACATTTTCAGCAGGAACCAGTGAGTATTACTAGCCTCAAAGGTGATTGCAAATTTGCTGGCATTCCATAGAGTGCCAATCCCTCCCGAAGCGCCCCGGGTAGAGATTTCTCTAGCTTCACTTTTGAACCAAATCTTCTTGCTTGCTTGCAGGAAGACTACGTCTTCCAGCTTAGTCTTTTGGACGAGAAGTATGTCTGGAGTTTCTGTTCTTATTAAGCTTCTCATGGCTTCTTCCTTGACTTTGCTCCCCATACCTCTACAATTCCAGGAGATGATCTTCATTATTTATGTTTCTGGTGGGCTCCCTTGGAGCCTTGGGGCTGATTTTTCAACATCCTGTACTTTGAGGCTAGCAGTTTTTCCAGAGTTGGCTGGCTACCCTGTAGCTTATCTTTATAAATCTCATGCTCTCTTTTTTCCCTGTCAGTTTTCCGGCCTCTTGTAGATCTTCGTACCGAGGTTTGGGTGTCTCCTATTTCTCCTTCCACCTCTGACTCGTCTGTTTCCTGCTCTCCTTCCTCTTTGTCTGAAGTCATGCCTTTGGATTCTTCGGCACTTGTTCCTTTGAGGGAGACTGAGGGAGAACCTTTGTTTGGAGAAACTGGATTTTGAGTCTCGACCTCCGGAGGAGTTTCTGACTGCTGACTTAGTGGGTCAAACTTGTTTTCTTGCGCCTTTTGGGGGGAGGGCGTTGAACATTAGCCTGAAGAGGGCCTTTTCCAGAGGGTCCTCCCGGTTTTTTCCCTTTATGATTGGTTTTTGCTCGCTTGACTTGGTTCCAACCCTCTTCAATCCCTTTCTCTGGCTCAGCATTGGAAGGACAGTTTCTAGCAAAGTTTCCATGAACGTGGCATTTCCTACATTTGAACGGCAGTTGCTCATAGTCCAAGATCTGTACATGAGACCAGCTTCCGACTTTGATTTTGATAGCCTCTGGAAGACCCACCTCTAGATCTACTTCCACGCAGATCCTGGCACAGTCGTACTGATCCTTATTGTTTTCCCGATCTATGAATTTCCCGAGAGTGTTGCCAATGTGTCTCAAGGAACTCTAGTTCCAGCAGTGAACTGGCAGATTTGGAAGACGAACCCACACCGGGACAGCCTTGGGAACATCGACAGCCGGATCAAAGTCCAGAGTCCATTTGTTCAGATAGAGGCCCTGAGAACCCATGAAATACGACCCATTTTGAAAGATCAAGTCTTTGTCTTCTTTGGAGGAAAATTCGAAGAGGAAGTACCCTTTCCCCATAAAGTAAGAGGTGACCTTTTCCTTGATCAGAGGAGCCCAGTTCCTGTTAACCCATTGCTCAGTAGTTTTCGGAGAAGGCCACAGACCCGTGAATTGGCCAATGAGACCTCGATCCGCCAAAGATAAAGCTACTTGAATGGGGGCCTCCGGAGGCAAAGAGATCTCAGGAATTTCATCTAGCTTCTTAACAAATTTGGATGCTTCGCTTCTTTTCTTCTGAGGCAAACTAGCAAGAAGCTGGTTGAAGGCATCGATGGCAGAAGAAGAATGTGGATCCATAGAAGGACCCATCGACTCCATAGGGAAGGCCTGAGGCCAGCCGCCACAGGGGCAGCCACGCAGCAGAAACCCTAGCAAAGCTCAGAACGCGCAGCAAGCATAACTGCTGAATTTTTGTTGTTGTTCCAGCACTTGATTATTTACTATCTCCCTTTCCCAGCAAAGAGACACGCCGCAACCAGAGGTCAGAGATGCAGACCAAAGCCGTGACAGAGAAGATCACAAAAGGAGGGGGCTCCAACCGAGCAGCAGCAGAAGCAGGAGGCCCTGCCAGAGCAGGCGCAGCCGCAGAGGCTGCAGCGCGCAGGTAGAGCACCTAGGGTTTGCAGGGGCTGCAACGCGCAGGCAGAGCAGCAAAACCTTGGTCAAGGAGATGATTTGATGACCCTTGGGAAGAATGGTTTTTATCCCCTCCACCTAGGTTCAATTCCCTAAAAGTGACATGATGGTGATAAATATTTATGTAATGGATACGTTCCCATGAATATTGTTGTATCAACCCTCACTCTCATCCTATGGTTAATAGAGGATGATTTCCCATGAAAAGAAAAATCATAGAATGATGTAATACAAATGAGACACCAATATACATGGTTCACCTTATTTGAGCTATGTCCAAAGTGAAATAGCCAGTCCTTCTTTTTCTTTTGTCTAGCAAAATGAAAGTATATAAATTTTATCACATCCATTGTAACCACCTATTCACTCTCTCTCAGTTATAATAATCTTTCAAAAGTATACAATTATAATACAATTCCCTCGTAAAAAGAGGGTTTCCTTCTAGGGAAAGAAAACCCTAACATAAATTTTACTATCAGATCTACAATATAATGATGAGAAATCCATATTGATTACAAAATTAAAATATTTTACAAGAAAACTTTCCAAACAATTCTCTTTGAGGATGCTACCCCAAACCCTCGCCATGGGGGGGATCCAAAAAATAAACCCCTGGCCATAATAGTGGTGGGGAAGCCCACTCACCAAGAATCAGGATCCAGACACGACTAAAAATAAGACCTCTAAATAATGATGATAATTAGGCTCCACAACCAACAAAATATGTAAATTCTAATCAACTAATTAAGATATTAACTTGTACCATATCTCTCATAATAGACAAAGGTTACATAATGATATGATTTATCAAAAAAATTTACCTTCAAATGAAATAATATATGAAAATTGTGGGTTAGAATAATTATATCTCATCCTAACCAATTGGATATAACTTAACTTTACCCAATTTTCAAACCGATTGATTGCAAATATATTTATAATCTGCATATATCAATCTATAAAAAGGTATGCACTCAATCCATAAAAAGAGTGTGCATACTTTGCATGTACAAATAGAGGATTAGGAATGTATATATAACGTCGTATTTTACATACAAAATTGATAATAAGGATGAGGATGGTTATGCTTCCAACCGTGGTCATGGAGCATTGTGCCATAATAAGCCTCCACATATATATTTAACAATGCTAATACAATCTACATGTTGAGATTGCAACAAGATGATGAGCTTAGTAAAAGAGACGCCTTCACTAAGTGGGCCCGCAGGCTATTTTTGGCGCAAGTCTATTTTTAGACTATGTCTATTTTTAGACATGTCGATCATATTCTATGAGTTGCAGGTTGCTATTTGTGGATGGTTGGTCAAGTTGGAAAAATATATGGACTTATATTTTTAGACATATTGGGCAGAATCTATTTTTAGATTTCCAGTCTAAAAATAGATATGTCGAATATTATTAGCTCTTAATAATATTTGGACTATAAACATTAACTTATTCTCTTGGAGCACTTCAGTTAAGTGCACAGATGTGGCATAGGAGCTGACAGAAGGAATTACGCTATTCCTGAGGGTTAAGTGGAGCTATTGCATGGAGACTTCAGTTAGAACTCATGTGACATAGTTTGGTGGAGTTGTAGAATTAGTTGGTGGAGTTGTGTTCAGTTTAACTCAGTTAGACACAGTTGAGCTAGTTGTATCTAGTCTAACTAATTGATACACTAGTGAGAGTGGTGTGAATTAATTAATAATTAATTCACTAAATATTAACTCATTAATCAACTAAAGGATACATCAGTTAACTACAGTGCATGGACAGTTTCAGTGGAGACCAGTGGAGAGATAGGTGAAAGGGCAAGTTGACTATCAGTTGTGACTATAGTGATGCATTGATTGCATCCAACACAGAGTAGAGTTTCCAATGAGGATTGCGTGAGCAAGGCTGGACCAATTTGATTTCATTCAGAGCCATTCTTCAGCAGGGATTGCGCAATAGAGGCAGGCTAGCAGGTGGCAGAGATCGGTGCATGGATTTTCTAGATCAGGACCTGATTAGTGTGTAGCGATTGTATTGTACTAAGAGCTTGTGAGAAGCTTTGTATGAGGATTGTTACTATGACATATATTATATATAGATAGTTGGGGTTTTTAGCTTCAGGCTTACTCATTAAAACACGGTGTTCATATGTGTGAATTTTTATGGTTTCAATGTGTGCATGCAATTGATTTAATTTCTGCATATAATGATCAATAGTAGAAGAGATTCTGTATTGTGCATGAAGTCAAATAGTGTGTGATCAGGAGAATCTTGGATGTATAACGCATTAGTTATATAATTTCTACATGGTATCGGATCTATATTGATCATTGGAGCAATTGCAAATCATTGAAGCGGTTGAGTTTTGTGCTAGTGGAATTCGAATTTGCAGTAGTGTTTTATTGGTGTCAAAGTTGAGACATCTTTCAATGGATTGCGATTGGAGTATGCCCTTGAGGGAAGCTCGAATTATATTGCATGGAAGGACAAGATGGAGGCAGTGTTGGAGGATAATGGGTTGAAGGAGTTCATAGATGCAGAAATTCCAAAGCCTGCTTCTAGCGATGTTGTCGCACTTGACGCATGGCAAAAGAAGACAGGAAAATGTCGAAGGAATCTGTTGGAAGGTGTGAAGGATCAAATAGTGTCCAGCCTTCATGGTAAAGCTTCTCCATTCTTGATGTGGAAAGCTTTGAAAGACTTGTTCCAAAGCAAGAGCGACTAGAGGAATTTGGCGCTCAAAGATAAACTCAGGAAAATAAAAATGGAGAAGGGCGAAAGTATACCCAAGTACCTCACGAAGTTTTTCCAGTGTAGGAATGAGTTGGGAAGTATGGGGGTTACTGTAGATGAAGAGGACTTGGTGAGCTTGGCTCTCCTTGGGCTTCCGAAGAGTTGGCATTCCTATGAGGACTTTGTCAATGGTCGGGAGAAACTGCTGGGATGGGAGCGACTTTGGTCGGATCTTGTGTAGGAGGAGATAAGGCGGAGTATCAGGGATGGATCTTCATCGAAGAATGAAGATGAAGAAAAATGAACTTTGGCTTCCAAAGAAAGGAAGGGGGAGGGAAAGAAAAATCCTTCTTAATCCGCTGCGAAAGGCAAGAAGCAGGACATTGTCCAAGGTGAAGTGCTTTCACTGTCACCAACATGGACATTACGCCACTAATTTTCCATAGAAGAAGAAAAATAAGCAGGTCGCTGGAACTGCAGCTGGAGAGGCCTTAGCCTCGCAGTTTGAGCTGGATTTTTCATTGATCGCATGCTTGGTCTCAAGTGCGATGGGATCAGTGTGGTTTCTTGATAGTGGTGCATCTTTCCATATGACCGGAGACAAATATTTGTTTACTGATCCGGATGAGAAGGATCTTGGAGTGCACATCGAGATGGGAAATGATGGTAGATACAGTGCGACTGGTATCGGGACCATTTCCTTTGAGAGGGAGTCTGGAAAACCTTTCATCTTAAAGGATGTCATGCATGTTCCAGGATTGAAGAAGAATCTTATCTCTGTGGCGATGTTGGAAGACAAGGGATATGATGTTGTCTTTAGCGAGGGAAAGGCTTTCCTACGCAGTAAGGCAACTGGTGAAACCCAGAGGATAGTGGTTCGAGTTAAGAACCTTTATCAATTGCAGGTAGATGGCTGCGCAGCAATGGCAGGAAAAGCAGAAGGAGTGGTGAGTCGGGATGAGGGCTAATTGTGGCACAGGAGATTGGGCCATCTTCACCATGGCGCTTTGAAAATTTTGCAGCAGACTTCTACCGGGCTTCCCAAAGGTACACTTGCGCAGTCAAATTAGTGCAAGGGATGTACTTTGGGAAAATTTGTGAAAGCCACCTTTCATGAGAAGGATAGTCGTGCCACGACGATCCTTGAGAGAATTCCCACAGACGTGTGTGGACCTTTCTCAGTAGCTTCGACAGCAAAGCACATGTATTATGTGATATTTGTTGATGACTTTTCTCGTAAGTGCTGGATCTTCTTCTTATAGAAGAAGAGCAAGACATTCTCAAATTTCTATGAGTTTAAGGCACTGGTGGAGAAAGAGTCGGGGAAGCAGGTGAAGGCTCTTAGGAGCGATAATGGTGGTGAATTCATCTCTGGCGAATTCAAAGAATTTTGCAGTGCAGAAGGAATTCGAAGAGAGCTCATAGTGTCTCATAACTCACAGCAGAATGGGGTCGCGGAGTGAGAGAACAAAACGATCGTGGGTGTTGCACGGGCGATGTTGCATGATCAGGGCCTTCCCATACACTTGTGGGTTGAAGCTTGCAACACTGCAGTTTATGTGCAAAACGATTGTCCTCATAGAGTACTTGGCATGAGTACACCCGAAGAGGCGTTTTCTGGTAAGAAGCCTGATATTTCTCATTTGAAGATTTTTGGCTCACCTGTTTACATTCATGTGATGAAGGATGCTAGGAAGAAGCTAGAGCTGACCGCAGAGGTTGGGATATTTGTGGGGTACACAGAAAAACCCCACAAATATCGTGTGTATTTTCCAGACAGTCGGAAGATTTTTGTGCGACAAGATATCAAATTTCATGAGGAGAAAGCCATGAAGTGTTCTCTTGAGAGGGAGCCACACTTGCATGCAGATGAGGAGCTATTAGTTCCTAAGGATGAGCCTCAGGATTTGGATCAGCCACAAGAGGAGGTTCATGGAGTGGAATAAACCACTCATGCAGTGCCAACCATCAGAGGGCGGAAGCGCACTACAGAAGCTGAGCGACTGAATCTTGATGCAGAGAAGATTGTAGGAGCACCTACATCATAGCACAGACAGAGACAGTCACCTGACCGATATACTGGATACATGGCTCTGATGAGCAAGTGTATCCTGACATAACCATATTCTTTCGAGGAAGCTGTGGAGGACCCTGCATGGGTAGATGATTTGATTTTGACGGGTGATGAACAGTTGATACTCTCATGCAAGGTTGATCTTACAAAGGAGTTTGAGATGAAGGAGTTGGGCCTCCTCCATTATTTCCTGGGATTGGAAATTTGGCAGCGCAGTGATGGACTGTTTGTGTCTCAAGGAAAGTATGCCCGGGAGATACTGGAGAAGTTCAACATGCAAGGCTACAAGCCTATCAACACTCCTCTTCCTGGTGGTTGGAGGAAAGAGGATGCTACATCGGCAAAGGTAGTGGATGCCACTGTTTACCGACAGTTGGTTGGTTCGCTCATGTATCTAGTCAATACACGAACGAACATATGCTATGCTGTTAACCAGCTTTCACAAGCTATGGTTAAGCCTACCAAGCTCTTTTGGAAGGAGGGGAAGCATGTATTGAGATATCTCAGAGGCACATTGGGATATGGATTTTGGTACAGACAGTCGGATGAGGTGAAGCTGCATGGCTTCACGGATGCATATTGGGTAGGGAGCCCAACGGACAGAAAGAGCACATCTGGAGGGATTTTCAGTATCGGGTCTACAGTAGTTTCTTGGTACAGCAGGAAACAGAGACCGTGGCACTCAGTTCAGCAGAGGCCGAGTACATGGCAGCAAGTTTGGCTGCATGCGAGGCTATATAGATGAGGAAGATCTTGGTCGGGTTGTTCGGTTCACACTTAGATCCTACTGTGATATATTGTGATAATCAGAGTTGCATTAAACTCTCGGTTAATCCAATATTTCATGATAGATCTAAACACATTGACATCCGGTATCATCATATCGTAGATTGTGTGTACGAAGATCATGTTACTTTCTTTAAGTATTCCTACTAGAGGATCGTGATGTTGATATCTCGATCAAGGCATCACCGTATAAATTCGAATACCATAGAGGCAAATGGGTGGCAGAGAATCCCTATCTTGTGGAGAGTGGGAGTGTTGAGATTGCAACAAGATGATGAGCTTAGTGAAAAGAGTTGCTTTCACTAAATGGGCCCGCATGCTATTTTTGGCGCAAGTCTATTTTTAGACTATGTCTATTTTTAGACATGTCTATCATATTCTATGAGTTGCAGGATGCTATTTGTGAATGGTTGGTCAAGTTGGAAAAATATATGGACTTTTATTTTTAGACATATTAGGCAGAATCTATTTTTAGATTTCCAGTCTAAAAATAGATATGTCGAATATTATTAGCTCTTAATAATATTTGGACTATAAACATTATATTATTCTCTTGTAGCACTTTAGTTAAGTGCACAGATGTGGCACAGGAGTTGACAGAAGGAATTACGCTATTCCTAAGGGTTAAGTGGAGCTATTTCATGGAGACTTCAGTTAGAACTCATGTGACAGAGTTTGGTGGAGTTGTAGAAGTAGTTGGTGGAGTTGTGTTCAGTTTAACTCAGTTAGACACAGTTGAGCTAGTTGTATCTAGTCTAACTGATTGATACACTAGTGAGAGTGGTGTGAATTAATTAATAATTAATTCACTAAATATTAACTCGTTAATCAACTGAAGAATACATCAGTTAACTATAGTGCATGGACAATTTCAGTGGAGACCAGTGGAGAGATAGGTGAAAGGGCAAGATGACTATCAGTTGTGACTATAGTGATGCATTGATTGCATCCAACACAGAGTAGAGTTTCCAATGAGGATTGCGTGAGCAAGGCTGGACCAATTCGATTTCATTCAAAGCCATTCTTCAACAGGGATTGCGCAATAGAGGCAGGCTAGCAGGTGGCAGAGATCGGTGCATGGATTTGCTAGATCAGGACCTGATTAGTGTGTAGTGATTGTATTGTACTAAGAGCTTGTGAGAAGCTTTGTATGAGGATTGTTACATGATCTCTATGACATATATTATATACATATAGTTGGGGTTTTTAGCTTCAAGCTTTCCCGTTAAAACATTGTGTTCATATGTGTGAATTTTTATGGTTTCAATGTGTGCATGCAATTGATTTGATTTCCGCATATGATGATCAATAGTAGAAGAGATTTTGTATTGTGCATGAAGTCAAATAGTGTGTGATCAGGAGAATCTTGGATCTATAACGCATTAGTTATATAATTTCTACACTACAACAATATTGTTACTAGGAAATCAGTGATGTAAATTATAAATAAACTATAACATCAATACTGCTAACTAATTCACCATTAGTATTCATTCAAATCCATATACATAGGAAAGTAACATGCAAAAAAATATTAATTACAAGGGCCGAACCGTAATAATATTTGCATGATAAATTGGCGCGCAATTTTTGTTGTGGTGCATATGGGTTAATGAAACTCATAAAATTAAACTAAATTAACATATTCGTATTTATATTGTTATACAGTTTGAGTGGGCTTAATGGTTAAGAGCATGTATTTCTTTCTAAGAAGCTATAAGTTCAAAACGAGAGGGGGTAGAGTATGTATGCCTTTGTAGACTTAGAAGTCAAATCGTTGCGCAGAGGTGGGTCCTTTGTCCCACAAACGAGGGGGTCTCATACACCACTTTGGTGTCTAGCTTGAGCGTGACCTTAAAATTGGATAATAATAATAATAATAATAGAACACAACAAATATTATAGAATTTTATTTTTTAAATAATAGTAATATGCAATGATATGTTTAGTGTTGCCATTAACCATTGAGGAGTTGTTGAATTCGATTATAAACCATGATATTGGGTCAAGTACCAAATCCATATGTCAATTGTCAAATCTTAGCTTCAACATATTGATTGTTGAATGACCCATATTGATTGTTGAATGACCCACTACTTGATCGGTCAACCAACTCCTTAAGGTATTCAAATTCTTCAAAAACTATCGAGCTGCAATGAGGTTATATGGAGTAAATAATTTGCTAGCAATGATTGAATTGAATCCATTAAGCTTTGAAGAGTCCCAATTTCTATACAACCTGCAATAGGCCAATCTCTCAATGAGAACTAAGTAAAAGTAATTTCAAAATTATGATAACCATCTAGCATAAGGATGTATAAAAAAAATCCTTCCAAGTGGAAATCCTCTTTTTATTTTATTTGTGGCTCATGTCACTTGTCTAACACGTGAATAATTATATTTTATTCAATTACATCACACTCTCAAATCATATGAAAAACAAACCATTAAAGTAAGATACCACAATGGATGAGCTTAAGGAAGCTTAGTTTTCCCAATTCAAGATTAATTTTTCAAGATGTGATATAAAATCCTCCCTATTTAATGAGGATTGGATTATTAGGAAATACCCTTCATAATTTAGGATATGGACTATGCAACAATCCTAACACATTCTATTTTTTATGGAGCTTCAAAAAATAATCCTGTTGCTACAAGGAGGTTGGAATTTTACATGATCGTGGACGTTAAAAGATAGAATATTTCATGGGTTGAAAGAAGGGGAGGTATTTTATACAATCTCGCTGGAATAGTTTAAGCCATATATTCTTGGGGTTTGGGAATGAAAACAAACAAACAGTATGAACTTTATGGTCTCTTTCAAAGCCTTGATATCGCCAAATATAAAGGTATTAAAGACATAATAATCTTGGGGGACTCACTGATAACAATCCTATATATTTCTAAACCTGGTAGTCCAAAGGATAATTCACCCTCCTCTATCTTAATCAGAATAAAAAATTTGGCAAACTTCTTCCTCTCTAAGGAATTTTTCCACATTCTCATAAGCAACAACCTGGAAGTTGATAAGGAGGCAAATAAATCTAGTACATTAGGAGAAGCCATCTTATATATAACTGGTTCTCTGAAACTTAATCTTATTCCCTGAGGAACTATGATATTTTCCCCTAGTTATAAGTCTGAACATTTGATTTCTCTTGTCCCTGGGCTTGAAACTATGGTTCTCTATATCCTTCTCTTATTCTCTCTTGGGATATGATCTCTCCTTCAAAAAATCCCACCTTTCCTCCCTTTTTCTTAAATTACCCCTCCCCTTATTCCCTTATCTCCCATGTCCCCCTCCCCCACTCTCCCTTCTCCCTCACCACTTACATACGCAACTTCTAGCTCCACGCCAATCATTCATGTCCTAGCGCCATTATGTTGATAGTTAATATGCCCTATATCCATATTGTCCTTAACGTGGTTGTTCATGGGTTTCGCTACCATGCAGTGGTGGTTCACTCATACTCGCATGCTCACATGATTGATAATCCAAGGCCAAATCCTTGAAATCTCTCGCACTCCATATTTCTAATGATTTTTTAGGGTGGGTGTTCGCGAGAAATTAATGTTGATATGAAAACAATTTTGTGGAAAGGCAGTCGAATCGATGATAAAATGGCTTGCTTCTTGGTTCAAACTTCATCCATTTTCTCGACAAATCAGTGCTTTGGTTTGTGGTCGAGGAATTGGGTAAATGTATAGCTTATGCATTCAAATGTGGCATCTATATGGGCTTCCTCTGCACTCCCCTGTGAAGAGCCTATCCTGGCTCAGTTTCTACCGATAAGGGATTCCAAGGCTCATCACTTTTTTTCATGGGTAATTTGGAGAAAAGGCCTTTCAAGCTCGCAGGGTTCTTCTTCTGATCCTGGCTTCACAACTCCCTGAAACACTTTGGTTCTTCCTAATGTTAAGCTCAAAGGTATCTACAAGTCCCACTTGATAAATTTAGAAACTTTTCAGTCCCTGTATGGAAAAGTCAGTTATCACAATTTGGTTTATGGTATCATCGTCCATGAATTATCTTTGTCTCCTATGCTCATGGCTTTCTTAGGGAAGTGTTTGGTTCAAGGAAACTCTGTAATTTTTCTTAGGAGTAGGGTTTGGTTTGTGAATTTGGTTTTCTTTTTAACTGTGAACTTGCATTGCCAATATTTTAACCTCTAGGTTAGTTGGGGTCATCCTTTTTTACTCTGGCACACTAGTTCCCTTTTAGCAATGGATTATACCTCAAATTATTATGTTTCTATGAAGGATCATCTGTGTCCTAATTACAAATCTGAAATTGAAGCATTGCAGCAAGAAATATATGATTTACAAGTGAATTTTTTTTAATTTGTATCATTTGCATATGGAACAAGAAGAACGCGCATTGGTTCTCAAGCAGCAATTGGTCAAAATGGAGGATGAAGTTGATGCTCTCATAGGAATGCTTATGCAACTCCATCTCACCAAGACCGTGCATGATCCTTGGACCCGTTTTTGGACATCCATGTCAAACTTGATATAAACCTCAATGAGCCAGCTCCAGAGTTAGAATAATCGTTATGTATTTTGTGTTAGGTTACTATTTTGCAAGGTTTCCTTTTGCCTTTGTAATTTGTGAAAGAATAATATTGTTTACATTTTGTAAAGCTTAGTTATCACTACCATAAATTGTAGCAATGTATTTATACTATGGGAAGTGTCTTGAGATTCATCTATAGGTTCATAGAAAGAGTCTTGTTCTATGACAGTACGATGGTTAGGATGTTTCCATGAATCTGAAAGTTGTACTCCATGTGTACTTGCTACGATCGGGCGCAAAATTACTAATA
This sequence comes from Pinus albicaulis, assembly GCA_034641835.2. NCBI lineage: Eukaryota > Viridiplantae > Streptophyta > Pinopsida > Pinales > Pinaceae > Pinus > Pinus albicaulis. Next base: position 879,924,594 of record CM076577.1, read on the forward strand.
AAATTACTCATTTTTGTTCTAAAAAAAAAGATAGCACTTTTCACATGGGATCTTGGAAATATTCCTAATAACTTATCAAAAAATCTATCTCTTTGTAAATATGTCTCCTTAAAAATTAAGGAAGGATTGAACACTCTCATCATGTTAGGAGATTTCATTATAGTTATCAAAGCTTTGACAAGAAGGATCCCCTCTAGGGATATTAAATCCAATTCCCTCCTCGCCATAATTAAGACCCTAGCAAAACATTTCAAGCAAATAAGATTATATTACATCAAATCTAAGCACAATATGGAAGTTGATCGTTGGGAAAAGGTTGGCTCTTTGACGAAGGAAATAATTTTATTGGTTAACGAGGTCATACATTTGAGTTGGATACCATGATAAATTTGGTCACTACCATATCTCTCTTGGGACACATTGAAGGGTTCTCTAACCATCACATTTGTTGAGACTTTCTAGGTATATATAGGAGGACACATTTTTTCATCATGTCTCACTCACTTCAACTAAACTATGAGTAATTTGGTTGTTGCATTAGGTCTCCTCTACAAATCCTAAATGGTGGACACATTCATCATGAATTGGATTGGCTTGGAGGAAGGCCTATATAAGGATTTGATGAGGGTTTTTCCTCTCCTATTCATATGTGTGGGCTCAATCAATAGGGAAAAAGCTCCACCTACCCACAAATATCATGATTTACAACCTTTTTAGGATATATCCAATGGAATCACCATATAATCGAGCCCCTCATGCAAATATTTGGTTTCCACATTACTAGGAATCCTTTGTATAATTGGTTCCGATTTGGAATTTGTCTCAATAGTGCACCAGTGTTCATATGCTATGATATTCCTCTTCACATAATGCACTCATTAAGGGAAAAAATATGTGTCTTCAATCTGGGACTAGTATGGTATATTCACTACAATTTCATTCTATTTAGTTATGTATCTCCTCATCTTCTTCATTTTATGGTAACATGTTTATGGACAAACCTGAGGTTAATAATGTAAGTAAGTTTTTACATAGGTAAGAAGAAGGCATCCAAGCTAATATCATAACCCTCTCAACAATTTATACTGAACTAGTAGAGATGAAACCAAGTATAATAGCTCACAACACCATCATAATGAACCTTCTCTAAATACAGAGTTCACACAATAATAATATCAAAGTCAAGTGTGGCATATTGAGGCCCCTTCCTTTGGCTCAAATAATGGATGGTTTATCTATTGGATCCAACAATGAAAATACCAATCAATCGGTTCATGCAAGTCATGAAGAATATTCAATCCATCAATCCAAAGATCTAGTGAAGATTGAAGATCAAGGTCCCCCTTACTAAGTGGGGCAATAAGTGTGGGATAGTGTTAAGCCATAAATGATGGTTTTATGCTTTTTCTTACTATTTGTATTTGGGAAATTTTGTAAAATTATTAACATGCAAGGAATCATGGAATTATATCCTATCTAGAATACCAAAATATGTAATAGTTAGCCCATATATATATATATGTTTATTTTCCAAGTCTACGATTTAAATGCTTGAACTCAGTGATATGTATTGTTGTTAGCTTTGGTACAACCATTTTATTAATAAAAAAATTTGTTTCAATTTATATAAAAAAAAAAAAAAAAAAAAAAAAAAATCTATACCTTCTCAAATCATCATCTCTTATAGAATGGAAAATCTCCCAAAAGAGGGTAGTAGGGAGTTAGTCTTTATTTTATGGAAATAAAGTAGGAAGATGAAAATATTCCAAATGAATTAAAATGCACATTAGAAATGCATAATATGAACTTCCAATAAATTCCCAAAGGACTACCTCCATCTACAGATCATGAACATCAAATTAAACTAATACCTGGAATTACTCCTCATAATAAATAGCCTCGTATATATCCTCATCAGCAAAAGAGGGAGATTGAGAAAATGGTGCAAGACATGTGTGATTCATGTATTATTCAACCTAGTAGGAGTTCATTTTCAACTTTAATAATGATGATGAGAAAAAGGGATAATTCTTGGAGGACGTGTCCTGATTATGGAGATCTAAGCAAAATCACCATCAAGAATAAATTTCCTATTCAAGACATCGATTGGCTATTAGATGAACTTTATGGAGTGGCTTCTTTTACAAATTTGGATAGACATCACAAGATAACATTAAGAAAAGAATGCATTTCCAAAATAGCTTTTAGAACACTTGAATGGCACTATGAGTTCTTAGTCATGCATTTTAGATTAATAAATGTTTCTTTTACTTTTCAATGCCTTGCAAAAACAATTTACCCCATCTTACAAAATCTGTGTTAGTTTTCTCTGATGATATACTTATATATAGTAAGTCATGGTAACACCACATTAAACATGTGGATAAAGTCCTACAAATTCTCAATAACAAACATATGTATGTAAAAGAACCAAATGTGTTTTGGGGAAACAAGAAGTAGAGTATTTGGTTCATATTATTTCAAAGGAAGGGTTAAGGTAGACCCTCAAAACATCCAAATTATCAAAATGGCGTATTCCTAAGAACATCAAAAGTCTTAACATATTATAGGGTCTTCCAAAATATATCATAAATTTGTTAATAATTACACACATGTTGTTGATCCACTAGCATATCTTGAGGAAACATTACTTGCATGAAATGACAAGGCTACCTTTGCATTTTCTCTTTTAAAGGATGCCACGATTTCTACACTGATATTGGCAACCCCTCATTTTGGTAAAACATTTGTAGTCAAATTTGATGCATCAATACAAGGAATTGGAGAAATATTGATGCAAGAAGGGAGACCATTGGCTTTTGAAAGTAAATAATTCAAGGGAAACTACTTATTAAAATCTACCCATGATAAGAAAATGGATGCACTTTTATTGTAATAAAAAATGCTAGAAATATCTCATTGAGAGGCACTTTAAACTCAAGATAGAACATGATAACCTAAAGTATTTTTTGGAGCAAGTACCATCATCAAAAGAGCAACTAAAACGGATATCAAAAATCCAAGGGTTTTGTAGGGTCTTGAAAATTCACTATTTTTTCATTCCATTTATAAATCTTTGCCTAGTTTTTTTATTATCTTTTATCTAAAGAATAAGGTATTTTTAATGAGTGTTGGATCCTGATACTAGGTACTCCCAATTACATTTTCTATGTTTTCGAATATTTGAATGCATAAATATAAGAATTACATGTCCTATAATTATCTTTGAGAATGATTTCATATTTGAATGGAAGGGTTTTGTTGTAAAATAAAGTGTTTGTTATGGAAGGAGACCGAACCCAGTAAATTGTTATGATTTGTTTCATGTGCGAGTCGTAACCACTATAATATCTACTTGCTACTGATTCCATCAATCCAAATGCAAAGGAGAATTATTCCCCTAAGATAGAATAACAATCATAGGGGGTCGCTCTCTCTCCACCATAAATAATGTTTTGTAGTCTTTGTACGGAAAGAATGTCTTGGTTGTAATGAAAAAGAGATGGGATATTTTGGTTTTAATATAATTTTGGGTCAATGGTTACAATGGCTTAGATCATAGATTTGCAACTTGATCATATGTTAAATTTGATACGTTTTCATGTTTTACAAATAAGGGATTCTCTGCCATAGGGAGAGGACTATGAAATCGCTCTATAATATTGATAGTGCATTGACATCAAATTAATTCAAAGAGATTCCTATCATTTTGTGTATGCCTTTCAAATTTGATTAATCAATTGTTGCAGTCATTTCTTTAATACTCTATTCATAAGATGAGGGCCCCATCCTAGGAGAAAGTATTAACTATTAATTATCACGAGTTTTAATATTTTCTCGAGTAATTATTATATCAATTACTGATAGCTTCATTTCTATAGATGATATTTGTCCTCACTTTGATCATTATTTTATCTAGTTTGTATTCAAGAAATAATTTTATGGTGTATGGCAACCTAATTATTATGAAATTTTAGTTAGTGCTTATTTCTTGGGTTGATTTTTAATTCATTACATTAGGTCTTAAACAATCTATGTAAAATAATTTCTTCTCAGCACACTTATGACCATTAGTGTATTTTCTATCCAAACTGATTCTAGGAGTAGCAACACTTCCATATTTATAGATGTGAATGGTAGGCTTCCTTGTCGCCATAATTTTACATTCAATTTTTCTTGCCAACCTAAATGCCTTCTCCAATGAATCAGGTTCCCAAAGGCGAACCTCATGTTGGATGTTATCCTTTAAAGTCCCTATGAAAACATCAATCATCTATTCCTCTAGAATATCAGCTACCCTTATATTCAATTTTTAGAAATCCTCAATGTGCTCCGCCACTTAAACCTTTTGTTTGAGAGTTACCAATTGGCTAAAGAAGGTGTTGCTATTTGTATCCTCATAATGTGCTATAATTTCCTCTGTAAAAATTGACCAAGTCACAATTTTTTTACGGGAGCAAAGCCATCGATACCATACAAATGGATTTTGTTCTAAATATAAGTTTTCAAGGTGTACCTCTTGTATGTTTAGTACATTATTGAGATCAATATATTACTCCATCTATAGTATCCATGTTACGGGATCCCTTCCATCAAACTTCCTCATATAAATATTTGGAATATGGTGGGTCTTCGATCCAACATTAGAGTTCATGAAATCATGATTAACATTTATTTTGTTCTCATCGTGAGTTTCCTCTACTATCTTTTCACCATTGGGAATCATGTCTTATATAAACTTTGTCGAAATTTCCTTCAAACCTTCCATGTTTGCTTTTAGATCATTCTTCATGTCTTCCATGTTGTCTTTCATTTTTTCTTCCTTGTCTTCCATGTTGTAAGATTTTGTAGATGTTCTATGCTTGATGCAACTTTACTTTTATCAACAACAATCACATGAATTTACAAGTAAAATGCAGATAGAACATACCAGTAGATAAAGGTGATGGTGCGTTGAGGCGATCAACAGGATGCTTCAACCAACAAAGACTTCATGGTCAGCCAACCCAGCATGTGTCACAACAGTCCTCAAAAAAGTCACACGGTCAACTAAGAAGTCAACCTCAGAAAATTCAATGCTGCCCAAAAAAGTCAACATAGGGCAGCAGCACTAAAAGTCAACGCATCTCAACTTATGTTCAACCGTTGACCTCGATTTTTGTGCCAAAGAGTATGACCTCCTTAGATTGAAGTCTCCTCCAAAATTCGCCCAATCGGACCATGCGTTGACCAAAGTCAACGTTGGTCAAACTTCCCCAGAAACCCTAACCACAGATTTCTGGCTGCAGAGAATTTCATCCTTCTTGCTACGGTAAACTTCGACCTTCTTTCCCACGTGTGAGATGAAGCTGCTTCTCAGATGCTCGTATAAGAGGAGAAGATGTGTGTTGAGATGAGATGGAAAAATGCTCCAACATTGACCCTATAAATACCAATCATGAGAGGTGTGTGACACATCTGCTGGGGGTAAAAACCTTAAGGCCGACCTACACTTAAATTTATTATAAATAATAAATTCAAAATAAATATTCTGCTCATCAGATTAAAATCAATTTAGATCGATTTTACACCTCTCTGAAAGAGGAATCCAATACAAATATTGGAATCTTCATCTGAGCATCACAAGATGGAGTTTGGACCTAGTTGTCTAAATTTAACACTCCCTCTCAACTAGGGAGAACTCCATCCACCATTGCAATCAAACATCGTGCTTCATCCCTTCGTAACTTGATTTTTTGGCCTCTTTATTTCAGAACAGAAGTGGGGCAGTCACAAAGACATCATTCCCGGCTAACGGATTCATCCCAAAGGTCAAAACCTCTATCGGACTCACAAAGAGTCTCCAACCAACCCGAAGTTGGTTCATCTGACCTGAAGTCATGCAGAGGTCCGAGACCTCACTAGACTTGATCCCAGATCAAGTGGTTGGACCGTGCAATCCTAGATAGAGAGTACGACAATCTCTGATGCATCCATCAATCTTTGCTACTAGTCTCTAGCTTTTCCCACCTCATTGGCCAAATTAGAGGTACTTCCCATGAGCCCTGAACTCAATGGGTAGGATGCATACGGGGCACAGATAATGAGAGGTGAACCAACTCAATAATCACAACGGTGGGATCCAAGCACACCAACAAGGTTTGGCAAGCCTAGCCTTGTGGTTGCTCATAGCTCCGAGGAGTTGTCCCCAAAGCCCCCGAGAGCTCCTTGAGCTCATCGTCCAACAAGACCCACATCATAGGGTTATTCCACAATACCAAGTCTCTCACGGAAGTTTAGGAACTTGACCTTCCCCAGGGGCTTAGTGAGAATATCAGCGACCTGCTCATCAGTTCCTATATGATCGAGCCTTGCGGCACCTCGTTGTACCATATCCCGGATGAAATGGTACCAAATATCAATATGCTTGGATAGGTCGTGGGACACAGGATTCTTGGTCAAGAAAATCCCACTCTGATTATCACAGAGTATCATTGTGGTATCTAGCACATGCTCGAACAGCTCACTGAAGAGCTTTCGCAACCAGAATACTTCACAACATGCCATACTTGTTGCAATGTATTCGGCCTCTGTGGTGCTCAAAGCCACCGACTTCTGCTTCCTGCTCATCCATGAGATCGAAGCAGAACCAAGGTTGAAGCAGCATCCCGATGTGCTGTTACAATCCACCACACTGCCAGCCCAATTGGCATCAGTATAACAAGGAGTGTCACGCTCCCGAAAGTGTATCTCAGCCCATGGTTTATTGTGCCTCAAATATATCTCAGAAGATTCTTGGCACCAACCCAGTGAAAGTGATGAGGCTCAACCATCTGTTGACTCAAGGTGTTCACTGCAAAACATATATCCGAACGAGAGTTCACTAAGAACATTAGGGCCCCTACAAGTTGACGATACTCAGTAGGATTTGCCAATACTCAGCAGCGAGCTCCCTCTTGCATTAATGAATGAGAGGTTCAGCACCTGTCAGGAAGAGGTCGTCCACTTACAGCACCAGAATGAGAGGCTTCCCCTGGACAACCTTGAAGTAAAGGTTCGAATCAGCATTACTTCGAGTGAAGCCCAGCTTCATCAAGTAGCTATCTATCCTCTCGTACCAAGCTCTGAGTGCTTGCTTCAACCCATAGAGGAATTTCTTCAACCTGTAGACATGGGTGTCCCGATCCTGGAATTTAAACCCCAGAGGTTGTTCTACATACACCTCTTCCTTTATTGCATCATGCAAAAAAGCAGTCTTGACATCCATCTGATGAAGACTCCGTCCTTGCGTAGCAGTAAGGGATATGATTGATCTAATGGTGGTATATCGTGCCACAGGTGCAAATATGTCATCATAGTCTATTCCTTTCTTTTGAGAGAAGCCACGGGCAAAAAATATTGCCTTGGACTTTTCAGCACTTCCATCATATCCATGCTTGATCTTGTAGAGCCATTTTTCGGTGACAACTAATTTCTCCTTTGGTCTTGGAACCACATCCCAGACATCATTCTTCATTATGGACTCATATTCTTCATGCAGAACATCGTTCCAGAATTGATGCTTTACGGCTTCCTCAAAAGATCCAGGTTCAAATTTTACAATAGTACTCATGGCAGCCAGATACCCTTGGTATCTACACGGCTTCTTGCTTTCTCAGAATGTCCCCCTCGGGGCAGCATGTCCCTCAGCATCTTCAAGAGTGTCCCTGAGCCATGATGGTTCTTTTTAAGTGAAGGAGATCGATCGATTGGGTCCATTGGTCCTTCAGCATCAGGTATTGTCTCATCCTGCGGTTCTTCTTGATTTCTAGGCCTTGCTTCATGATTTTCCTCAGATCTCGGAAGATCTACTACTTTCTTCAGGGAAGCATCTTCGTCAAAAGTGACATCATGGCATATCTCTACTTCCCTTTGACCAGGTACATAGACTCTATAGGCCTTAGAAGTTTTGTTGTAGCCCACAAATATTCCTTTCTTCCCAGAAGCATCCAGCTTACTTCTCTTTTCTTTTGGCACATGAAAATAAATAGGACATCCAAAAACTCTAAAATGTGAGACGTCGGGTTTCTTACCAGTGAAAACCTTGTTGGGAGTTTTGGAGTCCAAAGCGGAATGAGGGCATCGGTTTTGAATGTATACAGCAGTATTCGCAGCTTCTCCCCATAGAAAATTCGGTAGACCCTAGTCACATAGCATGGCATGGGCAGCTTCCACAATGGTCCTGTTCTTTTGTTCAGCAACGGCATTCTGCTCAGCAGTATAGGAAGTAGTGGTATCCTTCTTAATGCCAGCTTCTTTGCAAAAGTCCTTGAACTCATTTGACTCATATTCAGTGCCATTTTCAGTCCTCAAAATCTTGATCTTCTTCCCTGTCATATTTTCCACCAAGGCTTTGAAGGTACGGGACCACATGAAAGCCTCATCCTTCTTCTTCAAGGAGTATATCCAGGTTTTGCGGGAGAAGTCATCAGTGAATGTCATATAGTAATAACATCCTCCCAGGGATGTCACGGGTAGCATACCAGATAAATCAAAATGGACCAGTTGCAAAATATCAGATGTCTTTGTGACACTTGAGGGGAAAGGTCCCCTTGTATGCTTTCCTTCGGCACAACCCTTACATACACCTTCATGATTATTTCCAAATTCGGGCATCCCTGTCACCACCTTCCTTGCTTCGGGAAGGGCCTTGTAATGAAGGTGTCCAAACCTATGGTGCCATAGTTCAGTTTGTCGGATAGTATCACATGTCATAGCTCCCAGTGGACTTCCTCCAACCTGGTAGAGTGTTCCAACTCTAAAACGAATCACGATAGCTTCCTTGAGATTCTTCTTCCACATGCGCACCTTTCCATTAGTAAATGCCACATTGAAACCTTTGTCTTCCATGGCTGATATAGACACAAGGTTCTTCTTCAATTTTGGTACATAGAGTACATCCTACAAATGTAGGACTTGTCCTTGAGAGAAGTGGAAGGTCACAGTCCCTGTCCCCTTCACGGGATATGTGGAATTATCTCCAAGGATAATTTCCAGATTAGTATCCTTCTCAACCATGTCAGAAAGTGCTTCCTTGAACCCAGTGATGTTTCTTGAGGCACCACTATCTATCAGCCAGACATCCATAGTGTCGAGCGGGGATGCAGCAGAGAGGGAAGATACAAGAATGTATTCATTTCCTTTATCAAAAACATTTGACTCCTCATACCTATAGTTTCTAGACCTTTTGAAAGGTTGATTGTTTCCGCCAGAGGGAGCCTTCCTCTTTTTTTTGGACATGTTGTTTCTTTGATTTCCATTCCTCCGGTTGTTGTTGTTGTCATCACTATCAAGAGAATCCTTCTTGAAAGGACATTCTCTAGCATGATGACCTGGCCTATGACAAGTGACACACTTGCCCTTCTTTCCTTGGGCCCCTGCTCTTCCTTTGTTCTTTGAACCACTAGAGTTCTTCTTTCTAGAATGAGCAGCGTAGGCAGCATTTCTATCATTTTCGTATTCCTTCATTCTTGTCTCTTCTTGCATGCATCTTCAGAGTAGCTCGTCAAAGTTAGGAATTGCATTATTACTGAGAATGGTAGTGTTGAATACTTGCCATTCATATGGGAGCCCTCCAAGTGCAGTGAGTATCTCACGATAAGCTATTGTCTCCCCAATAGCCAGCAAATTATCCTTAATCTTGGTTAGTTTCAGAAAGTATGTTTGGACAGAATCATCCCTGCCTTTCTTCAGATTCTTCAATTGATTCTTGAATAATAAGACCTAGTTTGCATTTTTTACTTTTAACATTTGTATCAGCTTATCATACACATCTTTTGATGTGCCTAGCTCAGATATGTAGGCAACCAAATTTTTGTGTATGGATTCCCTGATCATTAGCATTGCTTTGATCTCCCCCTTCTTATACTTGGTTTTGGCAGCAGCAGTAGCAGTGGATGGAGGTTCTTGTATCTTACCCAGTACATATTCCATGAGATCATGGTCTTCTAATTTTAGATCTAATATCATCTTCCAAGCATGGAAGTCATCCCTTCCAATCAACTTGTCATCCTCCTTGAAGCCATAACTTGTGGAACCCATTTTTCTCTTTTAGTGATTGATATAAGTTAGGGCTTGTCTTCACCTCAGCTCTAATACCATGTAATATTTTGTAGATGTTCTATGCTTGATGCAAATTTACTTTTATCAACAAAAATCACGTGAATTTACAAGTAAAATGCAAATAGAAAATACCAGTGATCCTTTAGAAGACAAGTCAGAAACAGATAAAGGTGATGGTGCGTTACGGTGGTCAACAGGATGCTTCAAACAACAAAGACTTCACGGTCAACCAACCCAGCATGTGTCACAACAGTCCTTAAAACAATCACACGGTCAACTCAGAATTCAACCTCATAAAATTCAACGCTACCCAGAAAAGTCAACGCAGGGTAGCAGCACTAAAATTCAACGCAGCTCAACTTCTGGTCAACCTTTAACCTCGATTTCTGTGCCAAAGCGTACAGCCTTCTCAGATTGAAGTCTCCTCCAAAATTCAGCCCAATCGAACCATACGTTGACCAAAGTCAATGCTGGTCAAACTTCCCCAGAAACCCTAACCGCAGATTTCTGGCTGCAATGAATTTCGTCCTTCTTGCTGCGGTAAACTTCGACCTTCTTGTTGCGGTAAACTTCGACATTCTTTCCCACGTGTGAGATGAAATTGCTTCTCAGATGCTCGTATAAGAGGAGGAGATGTGTGTTGAGATGAGATGGAAAAATGCTCCAATGCTGACCCTATAAATACCAATCATGAGAGGTGTGTGACACATCTGCTGGGGGTAAAAACCTTAAGGCCGACCTGCACTTATTTTATTATAAATAATGAATTCAAAATAAATGTTCTGCTCATCAGATTAAAATCAATTTTAGATCGATTTTACACCTCTCTAAAAGAGGAATCCAATACAAATATTGGAATCTTCATCTCAGCATCACAAGATGGAGTTTGGACCTAGTTGTCCAAATTTAACACATGTCTTCCATGCCATTCTTCAAACCATCCATTTTAGCTTCCATGCCTTTCTTCAAACCCTCCATATTAGATTCCACGCATTTATTCAAACCATCCATATTAGCTTTCACTCCCTTCTTCAAACCATCCATCTTCGCATCCACGCCTTTCTTCAAAACTTCCATTTCACTTTTTTTTGCTCTTTGGGAGAGCGAAATTTGGTGCACTGGCTCTTGTAATTTTGATATATCATGTTGCACTTCTTCATATTCATGAGTCATAGTAGAGTATTTTGAGGGCTTAATGGGTGTTGAATTATTTTTAGGGGGAATTTTAGAACCAAATACAGATATCTATGCTTCAATATGCCCTTGGAATCACTTCAAGCTAATTTTTCAAACAAGACTTATGCAATTTGAAAAAAATACACACCTTTTTCTTGATTTTGAGGAGCTTGATATGGAAATTGAATTATCTCTATGATTTTAGATATTCAATATCTTAAATTAGGTCATGTATTAGACCTTTGAATATTCTTTTTAATTCCACATGTATGACCTAATTTGGATGCTTCAAGACAAAGTTATGCCCAATCTCCCACAATGTCCTAATTATGGACTGGTTCAGTAGATCGAACTTGTACAGTGTGTCACGTGTCACTATTTCCTCCTTCGTCTCTGAAACTGATACACATGAAACTAAAGTTCGTTTGATTTTGGCCACTTTTTATAGAACTCCAATTTGAATCTCAGAGAGAGAGTTATGGCGATTTTCCCAGGTCACCTCTTTTAGATGAAATTCAGGAGCCTGCAAAAACCCTAACTTCCACAGATCACATTTCCAAAACTATTGCGAACCAAGATCTAAAATTTTTACATGATGTTCCTCAAGGTTTCAGCTTCGTGTGGTAAAAATTTCAACTTATTAAGCTTTATAGAAAAAAATTATAGCGAAAATTCCATGATGACCTGTTTGGAGCAGCGAAACCCTAGAATCCAAAGCTCTGATCCCAAATGTTATGAACCAGCTCCAAAAATAGAATAAAAGAGAGATCAACACCTTATAAATAAGCCACTTCGAGGGGGAAACCTCCTTTACATTACATAAATGAAAAATTCTTGGATGATACAAATGACAAAACCTCCTTTCTATATATCGGAGTCCATGGGGTCACAATATAATCCTAGCCGGCCTAACAATAATAATGTAAGGGCACAAGAATAACAATATGGGGGTTATAGGGGTACAATGATAACCATAAGGGGGCTACACTAACAACAATAAGGGACTACACTAGTAATATAGGGACCTAACAAGTATTCCATTTTTGTGGTTGTGGTTAGACTCATGAAATATGCACGTGTTTTTTGGAATTTAAAGTGCATATATAACAATCCAAGTGGTAGAACTGTTCGCGGAGGAAGTTCATAGACTTCATGGATTCCCTAAAGTAATAGTAAGTGATAGAAATCTAAAATTCACGAGATTTTTTTTGGAAAGAACTATGGAAAATGAGTAGAACAACACTAGTTGTGAGCTTAACATATCATCTACAAGCATATGGCTAAAAATAAATAGTTAAAAAAATATTTACAAGGGTATCTACATTGTTATTCTTTAGACAAACAGTCTCAATGGATAAAGTGGCTTCCTCTGGTAGAATGGTGGTATAATACCACCTATCACACATCTACTAAAAGGTCCTTATTTGAAACCCTTTATAGATATCTAGCTCCTAGCATTTCATACTTTTTGTAAAATGAGTCCAAAGCACACGAAAGAGAGTCACATATGGAGAATATTAAGGAAACCTTGACAATTCTTAAGGAAAACCTTCAAATGGAACAAAATAGGATGAAGCAACAAGTGGATCAACATCGAAGTTATATTTTCCTTCTTCTTGTATTGATAAGTTTTTTCATGTATCTTGCCTACAGAAGCTTTTGGGACAAATATTCCAATGCAAATAGAAATTCAAGAAATATATGATGAAGGGAAGTTTATTCTTGAACCACAAAAATTTTATAGGAAACACTCTTTATCTTTCCAAACTAGAACTATTATGAAGTACCTAATCAAGTGAAATAATATGCCTTTAGAAGAACCAACATGGGAAAATGAGTAGTTCATGAAGAAACGTCCTCAATTACAAGCTTTGAGGGAAACGCCTTTTTAAAATAAGGGGGCTATGTTAACGCCACTAAGGTCCCTATGTTAAGGCCCTAACAATCATCCTTTATTGGTTTGTTAGTTGTGGTTATGTCATATTAGTGGTAGGTTACATCATGCTCACTTTATCTCCTATTTATAATAAATAAGATTCATTTGTATAGGAAATTTGTCTTGTGCATTGGCCCTCGTTGTAAAAGGATATTCCCCCCTAAAATTGTATTGTTATTCATTGAATTTTTATTATTTTTGAGGAATTTGGTTCATAACACTTCCCTTATTTCTGGCACCCTTTCATGTTTAGTAATTGACTCTTACCAATCTGATTACCACAAGTTAAAGAATAAAAAATAAGTGATTTCCAGAAAAATTAAATCCAAATAAACACCATATTACCAAATTAACTAACCACATAAATCTAAGGGAATAGTATGTTTTCCTCTTCCATGAAATAATTCCATGTAGACAATGTAACACAATAGACATTATTACCCTCAATTACATAAAGGTAGGGTAAATGAGGCTTCCCTCCTAGCACTCCAATTACCTTAGAATTCAAATGGGTATCTCCAAGAGGAGGCAAGAGAACTTCTTGCCAGCATTTGTCCCCTTGATAATGTTCGAGAAAAATTACGATATACCTAGAAATACCAAAAAAACGTATAGGAATCACAATAAAGATGTTAAAAAAAAAAACAATGTTCCTTGGAGCTCATAGGCTTGAACATGCTTCCTCTCCATATTTATAATAGTCTAGCTTTTACAAGATGTTTCCCACCAAATTCATCATCCTTATATCATATTGTTTGATTCCCATGTGAGGTGTATCATTGGTCGCCAAATGGAAGGTCCAAATGATAATGACATTTGAATTCCCTCCTTCATTCTCACACTCAACCATGATAATTTCTTGACACCACCTAACTATCAAAGTGATAGGAATTTGATTCCTCTCCTCATAATGTCTCTAATGCCTAATATGGGAGCTACATATCCAAGTTGTGATTATAAAGCAAATCATCCTTTAGCTTGGTTGCATTCATGTCACCCTAGCTTAAATCCAAGTCTTACATATCAAGAAGCACTCCTTCATTAGCGAGTATGTATGTTAGGCAATTCTCTTTGCATTTTACATGGAATGAGATGAGACTCGGGATGAGAGTGATGTTGTTTGCAATTCCTTATAGACATAAGCTAATCCTCTAAAAACTTCAACCTATATAATCAAGACTCATATAGTATAATTTTGAGAGTATTCACTAATATGATGTATTCCCCTTCAACCATCGACTTGTCACATTCTTGAATTATAGAACGAAGGAGGCATGCTTCTATAGTTGTCAACTTAGTTGCATTATATATGTCTATCCCAAGGAACCCTAAAAATATACTTCGGATGTATCCAAAGAAACCCTTGAAGAATCCCCCTAAGATAGATGATCCTAGATTAGCCTTTGGGGTTCCATCAAAATTGAGTTTTATGAACTCTGATAGGGAGAGAGACCAACCTTCTTGGGATCTAGCATGGGGAGGAGAGGATGCCTCTACCTTTCTCAGATATATGCTCCCTAGAGAGAGAGAATCATGTAATATTTGGTGCTACGTTTTCTTTTTCTTATCAGCAATAAGTAGATTGCATAATTTATTTTATATTCTAGACATTTCCCTCCATAAGGCATCCACTCCATGGTGCTTATCTTTAAAGATATGACAATTATGTTCCTTCCATACTACTCAAAGCAGAAATACCAAGAACAATTATCAAGCACTATTTAAGAAAAAATTATAAAAATGGAGAGGAGTGCCACTTTTCTATTATTTATAGGATATCATGCCTTATTTTATTAGTCTTTGTAAAGGTTGTTCCACATCTTTGCCACCTAAAATTTGTTTTTTTCCGCTAATTAAATCTATGTTTTTGTAATTATACCTCTTAATTTGAAATGTTTTAGATACATTATCCTTTAAATCACCTCCTTTGAAGTTTGTCCCAAGTCAAAGCTTTCCATTTAGATTACAGCTAGAGGAAGGTGTAGATTTTTGTTCATATACTTGGGCTCCTTAGCTGTTTCTAAATATTTTACTTATCAAGGGATTTGTGCCTTGCTTCTAATCTATAAGCTTATTTAACCAAAAATATCCATCCTCCTATCAGTGCTTATGTAAGAGTGTCATGTCCTTCCTTGAATTAGATTATTCATTTCTTTAGTTATTCCATGAGAGCTACTCCTTGAGATATTGTAGGAGACCAACTCTCTTTTGATTTCAATGTTTTCCAAACCTTTTTTTCTACTCCTTTCCTTTCCTCTCGATGTTGTCTAGAACAAGTCTAGTTCAGAGAATGGAAAATTTCTTTAGTTTCTATCAGATTTACTTGTTTTCTTACTTTTACTCATTGATTCCATGAGTCATCCAAAAAGAGATGAAATTCCTTGATTTTATTTCCTAGAAACAGTGATCTTGGACTAGAATTTTGTTCCTCCATGGATCATTCCAAATAAAATATAATAGAATGTATTCAACCATTTCTATTAGATATTTTTCCTATGCATCCCTTGCATATTTTTTGTTCCATATAGAACCCCATAAGTCCCCCTTGTTGTTTAGCCATCTCTGCCAAGTTTTCCTTGTCAACACTTTCTCTGATCCCTATCCCACTTGAGTTTTTAGGAGGAAAAAATTTTCTTGAGTATCTAAGGACCATTTTATTTTATTTTTTCCACCCGCCCATAGAAAATATCTTTGGAGGAATTTTATGGCCTTAAAAATATTAGTTGGAGCTACTAATACTAACTTGTATAAGGGCATGGACTACAAAACTAATTTAAGAAAATTTAATCTACCTTGGAGGTTGAGGGATTTGAAAATGTAGGTTTTGTTCCAAATCTAACCCCATAACTCTCCCTTGTTATTTATCCATATCTGCCAATTTTTTCCTTGTCAACACTTCATCTAACCCTTATCCCGCTTAAGTTGTTTGGAGGAAAACTTTAACCTGAATAACTTATGCCCATTTTCATCTTCTTTTTTATTCCCTCCCATAGAAAATATATTTGGAGGCTTTTATGGACTTGAGGATCTTAGTTGGAGTTGTTAACACTATCATGTATAAGGTTACTGACTACAAAAACGATTTAAGCAATTTTAATCTACTTAGGAGGTTAGGAGATCTAAAAATATAGGTATTATGTTTTGGATCTAGTTTTAAGAGAAGATTTTCCCATGAGATGTTCCTCAACACATTTTCCATGAGAATAAATATTAGGTATTTTGAGGGGATTAATCATTTTTTGGTAAGGCACGACACTGATTTTACCAATGTTAATCTATGTCTCAAACCTTGTTTGCTTACTATTTAATCTGAATTTGAGTTCGTAGTTTTAGTATTTTTAGGGATTTACCCTCAAATATTCTTCTTCTTCTTCTTCTTTTTTATCAGGTTTGTGTTTTTGTTGTGTATTATAGTTCATAACTATCTCAGATCTTATTTATAACTATAGTATTGGATTAGATATGGTTTTTTTCCCAACTCTAGGGTTTCCTTTGAATTTGTGTTCCTAGTTTGTGAGGGGCTTTCCCTCAAATCTTGTTTTCATTTTTCAGATCCATTTTTCTTCTGAGTGTATCAGTTCATATTTGTATAAAATTGCATTAGAACATTTTCCTTGAAGTGGATCTTATTCAATTTCTAATTTTGGCATTTCCACTTAAGGTGTTTTGCTTGAGTTTGCTTGCTTTCAATGACACTTTTGTTTTTGGTTTGTTGTGATTTTATGAATATGGACCTGAGAGGTCTAGTTGAGTATTTCAAATTTGTTCACTTTATCAGATTCAAATAATTCTCTTTGGTTTTTGTTCCTTTCTATTCTTTGCCTTGAATTAGGGTTATTTTCTTTTACCGTTGTAGATGATTGTTGTCACATGAGTTTGTTGCCCTCAATGAACTAAAACCCTCAGACTTTATTTGCACTATATCTTGTTGTTTATCAGGTTTTTATTGATTTATTTTTTATGATATGTTGGTTTGCAAATCCAAGTTTCATATTTTGAGTGATTGGTGTTCTTTCTTGGTTTTTGTTTTGACCTCTTTTTCAGTGTTTTCTTGCGTTGTTTTTTGGGACTACTTTGCTATAGATTTAGTGAATTTTAGAGAGTGATAATTGAAAATGTGTGCGGTTGTTGCTTTCATTTGAAAAGGAAAAGGACTCTTTTCCCTTTTGTAGCTAGAGTTCATTGAATGAAAAAAGCAAAATTTGCATTTCCATGTAGTTTGCATTAGAGTTGTGTCTTGAGTTTTTACATACCATATCAATGGCACATTGGTTCCCTTTAAGTAAATAACATCCATAAAATTAATGTGTAATAAAATCAATTTGATAGTTTTTACTTTTCACTAGTAGCATGCCAACAATAGCTTAAGCTAGATTCTTGGAATTGGGGAATGAGGTCGACTTCTCGTGGACCACAAAAACAAACCTAGAATCTTGCGGTAGGGAAGGAAAATCCATTTATAGTGGCATGTTTCCTGGGAAGCCCTTTTTAGTGCCCTAGAGTGATCTACCCCACATAATTGGTCTTGGTAGCATGGCTCACTTTTAAGCAATTTATCAGGGGGTTTCAGGCATATTTTTCTTGTCCTTGTGTGTATATCTGATTAAAGACTATCCCCCAAAGCTAGGTTGTTGTATTTGGTAGCTGCAGTGGCCATAATCTTAGGTGACTTATATGGGTGATAGTAAGAGGGACATCCTTGATGTAACTATAGTAGACATTGGCCAAACTCACTTAAACGGCTAATAAGGGTACTTGTGTCAGGTCTAAATGGATAGTTAAGTAGGTCGTTAATGTAATTATTCCAATCACATCTTCAATATCAACCTAGGCCCTCATCAACCAAGCTCTAGCAAGAGGAAGGTCCCTTTATCTCTCTTTGGTTTATGTGTGCTTGACTCCTAGATTTGTTAGTGTATGGTGTTTGGTTTGAGTCATAGTTTGGCCATAAGAGTGTATTAATTAATTTAATTTGTTAAAAACATCTATTCACCACAGCTGAACAAAACCTCTGATGTTTTCATATACTTTTAGGTCATTCTCTAGAAGAGGAAGGTACACCACCACATAGACGTAGGATAACTTCAATAATGGAGGGCTCATACCATACTGAGGTTAGGGGGGATAACCTTGGTCCTAGAGTGGAATTTTTTCTCCCATTGAAGTGATTGATGAGATTTTGTTACAACACATAAACCCACCTTTGACCAACAATTTCAGCCCTTATTTAGTGCAACTAATACCTTATGGTAGTGAACTCTTTATTGATTTATGGTAGCATCGGATGTGCTCTAGCCTTGTAGCTTTGTATATAGGCTAAGACACATCTATTTTATAAAAACCTGAAATGGTTTTGGAAAACTCCACTTACAGATGGTTTAATTAAATTAATTAATCATTTTTTAATGTTTTCCTAAGTCTAAACTTAGGGAAACTGATTAATTAAAGGGTATTAATTAAACTAAGTGTGAATCTTCTAGATAAAGTCATGGATCACCTCCAATTTAATATTAGCCCTTGATTATGTTTAAATCTTGGACGTTGAAGGGTCAACGAAAGAATATGAGGGTGAGGGGCCTCTGGAAAACACATTTGAGCACATTGATAATTTTGCATTTTCGAGTTTGTGTGAGGAGACACGGCTTTTGGTCAGAATTGAATCACTAGGGTAGGGTTTTCTAAGTGATTTTGATTCAATGATTAGATCCAGAGAGGGGAAGTTGTAGTAACTGGTCGGGAGGACCAAGAGTACATTTCAGAGACATGCAGAAGTGATGTAGAGAGAGGCAGCACAGTTTTCTAAAGGGGTGATGCAGTCCCTACAGGGAATCACGCAAAAATGACGCAGTTCCTTCTAGATTCGGTCTGGAGATAGCTATAGGTTGGGGTTTCTGAGGCAGGAGGGCCAAAATCTAGTCTCAAATCAGTTTGATCAGTTGCAGAGAGAGGTGACGCAGTTCCTCAAGCTTGCCCATGCAGGCTTACGTAGTTCCAGCATAGGAAATCATGCAGAGGAAGAGAGGGGCTTCACCAGTGCTGTTTAGATCAGTTGGGGACTTGCAAAGTGAGGTATATCTCACAATTTCATCAGTTGTCTAGATTTCTCTGAAGGGTGGCCGTATATTAGCACCCTAGTTGTACTCAAGATTCTGCTACTTAATAATATAAAACCCTCAGATCTGTTGCACTGGTTTTCCTGAGTTGGGTTTTTCTGGGGACTTAGTCCAAAAATAATTGTGTCAAATGTGGATGTTTTTCATTGTATTTTGTTCAGTTTGTTTCAGCACTTAGATTCATTCCACAGTATTATTTGTGTAGATTGCTTCAATAATTACTTCGATATTTCAATGTAATGAAATAATTATGAAAAATAATAGGAGAAGTAATTCGGATTTCTTGCAGTAGGAATCCAGATTTAGGATTTTTCACATGGTATCAGAGCTTTTTCAAGCTGAAGTGCAGGAGAAATAAGGGTGAACCAGCAGATCAATGCAGGAGATACTGTGATATGTGTAAGCAGCAGCAGCAGCAGGTGATTGTCCAGGCCAGGAAGGCAATCCAGCGCCGAAAATGCTCCCTCTGAGAGAGTTGACAGAGGGGTAATATTTTTCAGTTGCATAAGAGGCAGCATAGTTGAAGGACGTAGTTACTACACAGCAATAAGAGTTGGTGCATAAGCATCAAAAAATTTCTGAAAAACATAGATTGGGGATTTCTTGACCTCAGAGAGTTTCTTACTAAAAGAATCTCAGTTTCTCCCGTGTAGCAGCATAAGTAGTGACTTACTCCACAAGGAGTGTGTAAGTCTAACTGAGCAGAGGGTTAGAGAAAGAAATCGACAGTTGAGGAGATGGCTAGCAATGGACTACATGACCAAGATAGATTGGAGGGTGCCTCCAACTATGTTATTTGGAAATCAAGGATTGAGTTTCTCCTTGATGAGCATGATCTATAGGCCCTCATTGAAAGCACAGTTGCAGAACCTTTGGATGCAGCACATCTGAGAGAATTCAAGAAGAATATGGCAAGAGCCAAGTGATTGATCCTAAATGGTGTGAAGGATCATATCGCACCTTACATAGCAGCAAAAGGCACCGCTAGAGAAATGTGGGTAAGGCTGTAAAAGCTATACCAAGGATATTCCAAGAAGCAGAAGATGTACCTGGAAGAGAAAATGCATAATACCATAATGAAGAAGGGAGAGCGTTTTGACTCTTTCCTGTCTCGAATTCAGGAAAACTGAGACCAAGTGTTAGCAGTAGGGTCAGCTCCTAAAGACTCAGAGATGGTAAGCCTCAATCTGAACTTTGTTTCATAAGATTATTAGGTATTTTTCCAAATAATTATTGGTATAGAAATATTCCCAGGATGGGAGGCAATGTGGTCAACCTTGCAGCAAAAAGAGTTGAAGAGAGATCTCCTAAAAATCCATATTGAGGATGGAAGCAACAGTTTGAAAGTAAAGAATAAGGAGGAAGAAGAAGAAATATTTGTCTAATATAAAGTGCTTCAGTTGTGGAGAAATGGGACATTATGCCACACAATGTCCTCTTAAGAAAAACGATAAATAGGAGAAGCAAGATCCTCAAGCCAGAGCTTCCGAGATTGAGGCAGGAGGAGATTGTGCTATGTTAGCTCATATTCTGAAAGGAGAGAAATAGGTTGACTTGGATTTGTAGATCCAGAATCTACAAGTGGCAGGATCCTTGAGTATTTCCGAACTCTTGGATCACATGTGAGCTACAGCAGCCTAAAGACAGTAGCATGATGGATAATTGCAGCAGAAGGTGAGAAGACAATACAGTATCCAGCAGTCCTAGATCCTGATCAGCACAGGGAGGAAGCAGCAACATTAGTAGTTAAGCAGCATCATCTCAGTGCACACTAGTGCAGCGTAGTGCAGTGTAGTGCTCATGCATTGTAGAGCAGTGCTCATGCAATGCAGTATTTTCAGAGAGCTAGTGCAGAAGCCAGCAGCAGTCAGTCTTATTTTTCAGTTGCAGATTTATTTGTCCAATTTCAGATGTTTTTCTGTTGCAATTAGCAACAGTGCAGCAGCAGCAGTAGATGAGTAGCAGCAGGAGATAAGCAACAGCGGCGCGGCGCAGAGTAGTGCTCACGCAGTGCAGCAGCATGGTTGCAGCATTCAGAGGGATTTGTAGTACAGTGGTAGTTGGCTACAGTTTGCAGAGTCAGTAGTAGTACGGATGCAACATTTTTGTGCAGTGTTGGTGAGCAGCATCAACAGCACAGCATTAGATGTTCCAGAAATCAGAACAGCAACACATTGAGTTGTCTTGCTAGAGCACTTTCCTCACTAAGAGGGAGTGTTGATTTACTCTAGCCTTGTAACTTTGTATATAGGCTAAGACACATGTATTCCATAAAACCTAGAAATGGTTTTGGAAAATTCCACTTAGAGATGGTTTAATTAAATTAATTAATTGTTTTTTAATGTTTTCCTAAGTCTAAACTTAGGGAAACTGATTAGTTAAAGGTTATTAATTAAACTAAGTGTGAATATTCTATATAAAGTCATGGATCACCTCCAAGTTAATATTATCCCTTGATTATGTTTTAATCTTGGTCGTTGAAGGGTCAACGGAGGAATATAAGAAGGAGGGTGAGGGGCCTATGGAAAACACGTTTGAGCACATTGAGCATTTGGAATTTTTGAGTTTGTGTGAGGAGACACAGCTTTTGGTCAGAATCGAATCACTAGGGCAGGGTTTGTTAAGTGATTTTGATCTAGTGATCAGATCCAGAGATGGGCAGATGCAGTAAATGGTCAGGAGGACCAGGAGTACATTTCATAGAGAGGTAGAAGTGACGCAGAGAGAGGCAGCACAGTTTTCTAAAGGGATGACGTAGTCCCTGTAGGGAATCACATAGAAGTGACACAGTGCCTTCCAGAGTCAATTCGGAGATAGATAGAGGTTGGGGTTTCTGAGCCAGGAAGGCAAAATCCAGTCTCAAATCAGCTTGATCAGTTGCAGAGAGAGGTCACGCAGTTCCTCAAGCTTGCCCACGCAGGCTTACGCAGTTCCAGCGTAGGCAATCACGCAGAGGCAGAGAGGGGATTCACCAGCGTTGTTTAGATCAGCCGGGGACTTGCAGAGTGAGGTATATCTCACAATTTCATCAATTGTCTAGATTTCTTTGAAGGGTGAGTCGGATATTTTCACCCTAGTTGTACTCAAGACTTTGCTGCTTAATAATGTAAAACCCTCAGATCTGATGCACCGGTTTTCCTGAGTTGGATTTTTCTGGGGACTTGGTCCAAAAATAACTATGTCAAATGTGGATGTTTTTCATTGTATTTTGTTCATTTTGTTTCAGCACTTAGATTCATTCCGCAATATTATTTGATTAGATTGCTTCAGTAATTACTTCGGTATTTCAATGTAATGAAATAATTATGAAAAATAATAGGAGAAGTAATTCAGATTTGTTGCAGTAGGAATCCAGATTTAGGATTTTTCACATGTTACTGCATCTACTCCTCTTTGGATGAGAAGACAATACAGTAGCCAGCAGTCCTAGAGCCTGATCAGCGCAGAGAGGGAGCAGCAGCATTAGAAGTTGAGCAGCAGCAACGTAGTGCACACTAGTGCAACGCAGTGCAGTGCAGTGCTCACGCAGTGCAGTATTTTTAGAGAGCTAGTGCAGAAGCCAGCAGCAATCAGTATTATTTTTCCTTTCCATTGTTTTCTCATCACATGTCTAGAGAGAGCACTACCTATACCGTGTGGGATATGGGCCCCTCTTTACCCACTAAATTGATAGTATTTTTTGCCACATCATCCTTACGACCACTTAGTTTTTTAGGATCCATTCCTTCTACAACACCTCTCACATCTTCTTATGACATTCCACCAATCTCTTATATGTCCCCTAAAAGTTCTCTATCGTTGTTTGTATATATTCCTTCATCCACCTTTGTGTTTGGAATGGGGGAAAAACTTGGTCAATCGGTGGGAACTAAGATCTTTAATCCTAGTTGATCTATATCTATGGTCACTTTACCTAGCACGATCATACCTACTTTGGGTAACATGTAAGGGAGGTTGACAATTGCTTCTAATCAGGCTAGGGGAAATTATGTTTTTGGCAGTATTTATCAACTTTGGAATAGTTCTTTGTTAGGTGGGATTCCTTTCTTGGGAGTTTCCTTTTCTTTTGGAGGGAATAGTTTACCTGGGGGCACTAAACCCATTAGTACCATTATTTCTATGATCTCTAACACTTACGATGGTGGTTTTGCACAAGGAGGTTTTTCCTCTACCATTGGGTACAATCCAATGAGCATCAATGCTCTCAAGAGTCCTTTGTTCTTTAGGGGCACTTACCCTAGGGGAAAACATCCTTACACCTCATCCATTGGTCCAAGACCTCAATATATTGGGATGAACTACAACCTTGGTCCACATTAAAATGCCATTAACTATGTTATGGGGGGATCATATGGTCCGTTAGGGGGTCCTTATTTGCCTTATGATTCATTTAATCAATAATATATTCTCTTTCTTACACTTCATTATTTTCCATATTTGGATAACTGATGAATGACCTCATATCCCACAATTCTAGGTGGCCAAATTTTCCATCCAAACTCCAATATGATATTCCTAACTTTAAAGGGATGTCTGGAGAAAACCTTTCCACACACATCACCACCTACAAACTTTAGTGTACCTCTAATTCTTTGGTGGATGATTATGTGAGGTTGATATTTTTCCAAAGAACCCTAACCGTTGATTCCGCTAAATGGTATATCGAATTGGATAAGGAATTTTATAGTGATTTCTCCTCCTTGGCCCATACTTCCTAAATCACTTTTAGTTTTGGGAAAAACCTTTTGTCTAATTTCAAATAAGATAACTCTAGACATCACATATTTGAACATATCCACGAGTGGAGAAGACATAAGTGGTTAATATGAACCATACTTCTTGATGAAGTACTTAAAGACCATTTCACTTGATCTTAATTGCCACTTATAGCCAAGGATGTTGCTATTGTTGAGGTGGCTACAAAGGAGAAGGAAATGTTATATGTTGAACACCTTGACTTGATTTATTCTTAGTGGGGCACCTTGTATTATATTATTCCTAATTCTTCTCAACCTTCAACTAATCTACAAAGACCCAAGTAGGGGCCAAACTATGATGGTGTCATTGGTTTCGTTTCTTCTGATACTGTGAGCCAACTATTTTCTTAGCTATGGAAAATTATTGTCACATCCCAAGCCCCAACAAGTGCATTTGGTTCTCAACAAGTGTCTTCTTCTAAGCAGTCCATTGAGGTTCTCACAGTGAAGTCCACAGCACCTTAGAATCCTCAAAAACCTGGCAGTAAAAGGAAAAAGAATAAATTATAATTATAATTATAAACCTGCTCAGGAGAATACTCAAAATCAACCTAATCAGGGTGGGGGCATAGGTGAACCTTGATAAAAGGTTAAATTTCCTTATAAGATCTTTCAGGGAGAAATTTTGACTCATGAGTTCCCTCGTATGGATGAAGTCCATTGCCTTCTTTTTACCCCAGCCACCACCCAGCAATGAATTTTTTTGACTCATCCATTTCCTTCCAAGCCACAACAATAAATGGTTGCACAAGATCCTTGATCTGAAAGGACTGTATTAGTTTTTTTGTGCTAAGTGTCTTTTCAGTTTATAAACATGTGCATACTTGTCTCATTAGTTTGCTTAAGTATTGAGGATTTTAACCATGAATTGTAGATGATTTTAGGGAATTAGAAGCATGAAATAAGCACAAATAACATTGAACAGGAGTGTAAAATATAGAAATAATTCACCACATAACATTTACAAAGCAGGCATGATGAAACAGTTCACCCCTCTTGGGCTACATCTGCTCGTCTAGCTCCCAATGGCATATCCAGATTTCATTATGCTCAAAATTTGTAAATACATGTAGTTACATACCTCTAATGGTTGTTTTCTCTGCACCAATGGCTTCAGAATGCTCCAATTAGTCTAGAATGACTCTTCATTCACTCTGAATGAGAGAAAATTGAGCCTCCAACTCATTTTCCCAATAACACCTAGAAAAGATCCACTAATTGTGGACGACTCAACTTAACTGGATTCAAATTGGCAACTTCGCCCTAAATTTGGGTGCGCTCTAAACCTCCGCCAGTCTTAACTGCCGAGAAATCCATTACATTTAATGGTTATTGGTTAGGCACATGACCCACACCACAAGGTTACAGTTATGGTTGGCGGAACCACGGGCATGAACCATGGTGATTAATGGTTGAACTGGAGTTAATTCGGGGTTAGTGAAACCGCCGGAGAAAACTGCGCGGAGAAACATTTACATGTAATAATTCTGCAGATAATTTTAAATTTGCGGAGTCTGTGGGTTAAGTTGAGTGGTTAGCGTAAACCATGTAGAAAGTGTTAACAAACCGTGGCATGTGACATATTGTGGAGTGCTGGAAATTACGGTTGGAGGTGACAAATGTTGCGACGGTTATGTTATATCATGTGAATGCTCCATGGGGACCGTTGATGGGTTGGGACCGCCGGCGGTCCCCCAACCCCCAAACTTCAATTCAAACAAACTTTAACAATAAGTTGAATCCTTTATAGATTAAGATTCATTGCGTACCATGGGTGGTGTGGCAGGTGGTTTCTCTGCTGGAGGTTGCGGGTTCGACTCCTATGGCCTTAACAAAATTTTAATACACCACTACGAGGACATGTGGCGACCTCAGGGTTGGCCACGTGTCACCCTCCGATTAGCCCATAAAAAAAAATGTACAACCATTCATCAAATCATATCGCACCACTTGTCATTCACTGATGTCCCAGAGAAAAGGAATATTCTCTAGAATATTCTTTTTTTCTTACTGTACATCCACCCTACTAACTAGGCATCCCAGTCAACCCTATCGCAAAATTTAGCTATTTGGGATTTCGATCATAACATGATATCTCCCTCATACGGCATTGGTTTTTTGAACTATTCATAGCGCCGAAATCAGGAAGACGAGATTTATGCAACCATACTAGTTTAAACCTAATCCTTTAACTTTCAATTTTGAGCAAAAATTATGAACTCCTGATCAATCCTCCCCATTGGAAAGCTTTTGGACCCTAAAATACTTGATTACATGTTCAGTAGATGAGGGTACAGCTCCCTCACCTTTCCAACCTCCATCCACTTTACCTTGCTTGGTTTAGTGCCTTTGAGCCCAACTCAAAGGTATTCAACACTTCCCCTCTTGGATGCTCTTGTCCTCCTGACAAGAATTGTATCTTCCTTGAGCTCATCCAGAAATTTTGGTGATAAATCTTCAATAGAAGTTAGTTGAACATCACTTCCTTGATCATCGATCAAAGGTGGCTCATACAAACGTAAGTTTTCAACATTAACAACTGATACATTTGCATATATGAAGGCAAGTCAAGTTGAAATATATTATTACCAACTTGCTTTATGATCTTGAATGGACCATAGCGAATGGGTTTGAGCGTATTACCTTCTCCTTGCATCCTTTCTTTGCTAATGTGAAACCATACCTCATCTCCCTCTTGAAACTTATGATCAACTCTATGTTTTTCATGCCTCTCTTTGTATTTGCTTTGACTTTTCTCAAGCT
Source organism: Pinus albicaulis (assembly GCA_034641835.2). Classification (NCBI taxonomy): domain Eukaryota; kingdom Viridiplantae; phylum Streptophyta; class Pinopsida; order Pinales; family Pinaceae; genus Pinus; species Pinus albicaulis. Next base: position 879,951,419 of record CM076577.1, read on the forward strand.
GTTCTTGAACTTGTTGATGTATAATTTGAATTTTCCCAATGAACTTTCAAGCCTTGTCAATATCACTATGGCCATCCATTGCAACATCCTTCCCAAATATGAAGTCTAATGGCAATTTTCGCAAATACCCAAAGCATACTTCAAAAGGTGATGTTTGTGTAGAAGAGTGCTTTGCCCAATTGTAAGCATGTTGAATGTAATGCAGTTGCTCATCCCACAACTTAGGATGTTTGCTGCAATATCCTCTCAATAGATGCACAACGGTTATGTTCACCACCTCGGTTTTTCCATCAGTTTGCAGATGAAAAGCAATACTCTTTTTCAACTTTGTGTCCATCATATCCCATATATTGGACCAAAAATTCACAATGAACCTGGAATCCCTGTCACTAACAATAGAAGTTGGCAATCCAAAATGAACCCAAACATGTTGAAAATAAAGTTCAACAGTTTGTTTAGTAGTAATGGTTTTCTTACATGGCATAAGTATACACATTTTACTGAATCTATCCACAACTACATAAAGATAATCATGTTGTTTTCTTGACATACGTAGACCTCCAACAAAGTCCATGGAGACACTCTCCCATGGCCTTGATGGTACCGGTAGTGGCGTGTACAACCCAAGCTTCCTATTACTAAGCTTGCTTGTTGCACACATAGAACAACCTCTTATAAAATGTGACACACTATCTACCATGCGAGGCCAATAGCAATAACTTTGTAGATGCACCACTTTTTTGCTTACCCCAAAGCGTCTAGCAATCATAGATGAATGAGCTTCTCTCATGACACTTAGCCTCTCTCCTTGTGGTATACACAACTTGCCCAAATGAAACAGCAAATTGTTATGCATGTGATAATATTTTTCTTCAACTTGATTCTCTTCACTCAAACTAGCATACACATCTTGAAAATCAACATCATGTGCATATTGTTCTATGTAACTCTCATGTACAATAGAATCATTTTTGAGTAAAGTAGATGCACTAATAATTGGTCTTGAAAGCATATCAGCAGCTTTATTAAAAATACCTTTCTTGTACCTTATAACCAATTGAAATTGTTGAACAAAGCCCATCCACCTGAAATGTCGTGATAGTTGCAATTTTGTTTGCGACTGCAAGTACTGTAATGGTTGGTGATCGGTATGTACAATCGTCTCTTTACCCATCAAGTAGTGTTTCCACTTCTTGACGCTTTGTACCAACGCATACAGTTCCTTGTCATATTTAGGATAATTAGTTACAACACCATTTAACGTTTCAGAATGAAAAGCAATAGGCTTACCATCCTGCAAAAGTATTGCGCCCATGGCATAATCACTAGCATAAGTTTGTATCTCGAATGGTTGTCTCAAATTCGGTAATGCAAGGACTGGAGCTGAACTGATCTTGTCTTTTAAAAATTTGAAAGCTTGTTTTTCTTTGCCTCCCCATTGGAAGCCTTTCTTCACACTTGTCACTGCATGCATAGGAGCTGTGATGGCAGAAAAGTTAGCAATAACCTTTCTCCAATACTAAGTTGCACCTAAGAAACTTCTTACCTCGGTTATTGTTTTGGGCATGGGCCAATTCACAATGGCTTCCACTTTAGAAGGATCAATTCTCAACTCTCCTCCTCCTACAATGTGTCCCAAATAAACCAAATAATTCTTTCCAAACTCACACTTTGACATCTTAAGAAACAATTTCTCTTTCTTAAAAACATCAAGCACTCTATTCACATGCAAGACATGTTCTTCTCTTGTTTTGCTAAAAATCAATATGTCATCTAAGTACACAATCACAAATTCATCAAGGAATGGGTGCAAAACACTATCTATAACACGCATGAAAGTTGTCGGTGCATTACACAAACCAAATGGCATAACTAACCACTCAAAGAGTCCTTGTTTGGTTTTGAATGCAGTTTTCCATATATCACTTTCTGCAATTCTTACTTGATGATATCCACTTCGTAAATCTAACTTAGTGAAAAACTTTGCTTCTTTCAACTGATCAAGCAAATCATCTATCCTTGGGAGTGGGTAACGATTCTTTACTGTAATCTTGTTCAAAGCTCTAAAGTCTACACACATGCGCCAAGTCCCATATTTCTTTGGTATTAAGACTATGGATGAACTGCATGGCGAAGTGCTTGGCCTTATGATTCCTTTGTCCAACATCTCTTTGATTTTCCTCTTTATTTCAGCATTCTCCATTATCGACATGCGATACATACCTATGTTTGGAAGAAGACAATCTTGCTGCAACTGATTCTCATGTTGAATCTATCTTTTTGGAGGAAATATTGTGGGCTCCTGAAACATCTCATAATGTGCATTAACTACATCATATAAATCTGATTTCAACTTAGGATCACATCCCTCACATGATTGATGATTAATCTCATTTTTAGGCTTAATCATTAGAAGAAGAAAATTCTTACTTGAAATTACCAGCCTCTTTAACTGTCTAGCATTTACCATAGCAATGTTTGTCTTCTTGTGATGTGCTCTTACAATGTACTCCTTGCCATCTTTGAATAAATGATACTTGTTCTCATGGTGATGGAAGATCGCTTTCCTGTCATACAAGTAGGGACACCCCAACACAATACCTGTTATGTCAAGCAGAACCACATCTAATTCAACTGTGTCAATAAAATGTGCAGTGATTGCAAACCACAATATACACTTCTTTGAAACCTGTAAATTTGCATCCTTACAAATCTGACAAAGTGGATATGTTTTAGGATGTGGTATGGTCTCAAGGTTAAGTTTCTTGACCAATTATTCAGAGATTAAGTCTGCTTGTGACCCACTATAAACAATGTGTCAATCTTGGTATGTTTGGATATGACTCTCACATGAAACAGTTCAATTCTTTCTTCTTCATTTAGAGCATGTATGTGACAATTTGATGTACTAGTACTGGGTTTAGTTTCAATTTATTTCCGCTTCATGTTCTTCAATCCCATGGCTATAATCTTAGATTCATCACCTGAATCTTCTCCTAAATCGTGTTTAGTTGTAGATACAATTTTCTATTTCTCTTTGTTGTTGTATTTCTTGGGCCTCGTTTCAGGATGTAATTTCCAACAATGAGTTTCATCATGGTATTCTTTTGAAAAATGTTTACAAGCCAATTTTTCTCCCTCTTTATTAACGGATGCATTCTTTTTTATTTTACCTTTTCAGGTCTTCTCTTTGTTTTTACCCTTAAAAGGTTTCTTTATACCCTCTTCAGAAATGTTCTTCCCTCTAGCTTCTATATGTGTGGCATGAACACACACTTCATCTAGACTTGTGGGGTTAAACATGAGAATAGTATATTTTAGGTAGCTATGTAAGCCTCCTATGTACTTGAAAAATTTTCTTGGCTCTACAAATCTACCCCTAATAAGAGTTCTCTTCTCCTAAATTCTTGGGTGTATTCTTGCACATTTTGTCCCTTCAATTGACTAAAGTTTTGCTAGTTCATTATCGCTTTCTGGATATGAGCTAATTGTTAAAACTGATGTTTTATTGTAGTAATTAAATCAGTCCATGATAGAATAATCTTACCATGCTTCTTGATCTCCTCCTTTGTCTTGGCTTCCCACCAAACAAGTGTTGCACCTTCCATTCTCAATGAAGCTAATTGGATTTTGGTATCATCATCTTGAAGGTTTTGGATTCTCAAATAGACCTCCAATTGCCTAATCCAATTATCAAGATTTTGTGCATTGACTTCACCATTAAACATTGGCAATTCAAACTTAACATCGAGTTTTAAAAATGGACTTTTACCAGTGTTCTTTGACTTGTGTGGTTGATTTACTGAGGATGAAGTAGAGGATGATGATGATGAGGGTGAGGATGATGACTCTCCATTGCCTCCATTTCCTCCATTGCCCTTATTTGACTTATCTTCGTCATTGTGACTTCCTGAAGATCCCTTTCCTTCCTTGTGAAGTTTGGATACTTCTCCTTCCAGTATGTCATTCCTTTCTTGATAAAGGATTCTAACCATATCAGTCAAGTCAAGGAATTCTTTCATGAACACTCTTTCTTCCTCTTTGGGATCAACTTCTTCATGGATTTATCCTTCTCTATGAGACATTCTTAATGCAGCTTCTACTTCCTTAGGAGGTGAACTAAGTGGTGGAGATTGTGGCAATATTTCTCTCCTTTGCTTTGGCTCTTCTCGAGACCCTTCTCCTCCCACCAATTTTTCTTCTCCTCTTTTGATCTTGAGCCTAGTAAGAATCTAAAATCTTGCAAATAGTTAAACAAATATTTTCACAAAACAGCACCAGAGAATAAACTCTATCTCTGATACCAATCTGATCTGAAAGGGTTGTATTAGTTTTGTTGTGCTAAGTATCTTTTCAGTTTATAAACATGTGCATACTTGTCTCATTAGTTTGCTTAAGTATTGAGGATTTTAACCATGAATTTTTGATGATCTTAGTGAATTAGAAGCATGAAATAAGCACAAATAACATTAAACAATAGTGTAAAACAGAGAAATAAGTCACCACATAACATTTACACAACATGCATGATGAAGCATTTCATCCCTCCTGGGCTACATCTACTAGTCCAACTCTCAATGGAATGTCCATCTTTCATTATGCTCAAAATTTTGCAAATAAATGTAGTTATAGGCCTCTAATGGTTGTTTTCTCTGCACCAATGGCTCCAGAATGCTCCAATTATTCTATAATGACTCTTCATTCACTCTAAATGGGAAAAAATTGAGCCTCCAACTCATTTGCCCAATAACACCTAAAAAAGCTCCACTAATTATGAAGGACTCCACTTAACTGGAGTCAAATTGGCAACTCCACCCTAAATTTGGACGCACTCTAAATCTCTACCAGTCTTAACCGCCGAGAAATTTGTTACATTTAATGGTTAGTGGTTCGGCACATGACCCACACCACACTGTTATAGTTATGGTTGGCGCAACCACAGGCATGAACCCCATTGATTAATGGTTGAATCGGAGTTGAGTCGGGGTTAGTTAAACCGCCGGAGAAAACTATGAGAGAAATGATTACATGTCATAAGTCTATGGATAATTTTAAATTTATGGAGTCTGCAGGTTAATTTGAGTGGTTAGCGCAAACCGCGCAGAAAGTGTTAACAAATCGTGGCATGTGACATATTGCGGAGTGCTGGAAATTACGATTGCAGGTTACAAATTTTGTGACGGTTATGTTATATCATATGAACACTCCATGGGGCCCGATCGCGGGTTGGGACCGTCGGCAGTCCCCCAACCCCCAAACTTCAATTCAACAAACTTTAACAATAAGTTGAATCCTTTATAGGTTAAGATTCATTGCGTAGCGCGGGTGGTGTGGCGAGTGGTTGCTCTGCCGGAGGTCGCGGGTTCGACTTTTGCGGCCTTAAAAAAAAATTTAATACACCACTAAGGAGACAGGTGGCGGCCTCAGGACTGGCCACGTGTCACCCTCTGATTAGCCCATAAAAACACAACGTACAAACATTCATCAAATCCTATCACGCCACTTGTCATTCACTGATTGGCCTGGATAAAAGGAATATTCTCTAAAATATTCCCTTTTGCTAATTGTACATCCACCTTGCTGACTGGGCATCCCAGTTAACCCTGTCGCAAAATTTAGTTGTTTTGGATTTTGATCAGAACGCGATATCTCCCTCATACGACATCGATTTTTCGAACTGTTCTCGATGCCGGAATCAGGAAGACGAGATCTACGCAACCATATTAGTTTCAAAATAATCCTGTAAATTTCAATTTTGAGCAAAATTTATGAACTCCTGATCACTCCTCAACCTTAATCCAGGGACAAGGGGGGGAAACATTATTTTCCTCCTAAAATCAATGCTCCTATTCTTATGTTAAATAAACAAGTTAACTTGTCCATGTGAGCAAACTATTATGACCTTCTAGACTCGAGTTCTGCTTCTAAGGACTTGACCACCCCTGTTATGTCTATTGGACCTCTCACACTAGATATGGCCTTGGAACCAATATATCAACCACTTAATGGTGTTTTCCTTAATTCAACACACAATCCTAATTTATGAGCTGCCAAACATTACACTATTGTTTAGGATTTAGCCCAAGAACTTTGTTCCTTGTCTCCTTTGGAGGTTTTGCAGAGTTATCCTATGCAACACAAAGCCTTGTTGACTGTTATTGGAGGGGTGGATACCTAAAAGTCAAGTTTGATTACATTTTACGTTGATACCCCTCATTTTAGGCTCTCTCATTGGATAACTTTTTAGATCTCAGTGCATATCTTTAGTCGCGACATATACCACACTCTAGTGGATGAAGGGTCTTTTACCTATGTGATGTTTATGCCATGTTAGAATAATATTTTTTCTCTGGAACTCGCTAATTCAAGTACTACCCTACAGGATTTTGATGGACACACATTCATGCCTCAGGGTGTTCTTCCTTCGTTTTCCAACTAACTAGGGGAAAAAATTACGATTGTTGATGTTGAAGTTGTAGACTATATAATCTACTCCTTGGCCATAGTTGGTTCCATGTCATGACCATTGTCATGTGTTCAATGTTTTGTGTGCTTCGCTTTCCTCGTGATTGTAATATTTTCATGATCAATCAGTTATACTACTTCATATCATCGACCAAATATACCACTACTAGAAATTTTGTGTTATTCATTGGAGATAACCCCATGGATTATGAGAGTGTTCATGCAAGATTGTTTAAAATCATGTCACTTATCAATATAATTCCTTTACCCTTGACCAAATTTTCTTCTTCTTCAATTTCTCCTATGCATATGATCTCTTTTGTAACCCGCAGACCCTATCTGTCTCCTGACCATTGGGTGGTGCCTTCTCCATCGGAAGTCGGTCAATATGGTCAGCAAATTCCTTTAAGTAAAGTTTAAATTGCTTCCCAATGCATACAATTGGAATTTGAGTCCGTTGAGTCAAGAGACACACTTTGTGAACCACTCAGTGATTAACTTATACCCTATTGGGTGGTTGACCATCCACCTTCTTGTGGCTTTATCTATACTCAACTTCCTTCTAAAGAAGAAATTATGGAATATATGTCAATATATGATCATCCCTAGGGGTATATTCACCATCGATCTAATTTTCTCCCTCGAGTATATAGTTTCGATGAGGTGTATCAAATCCTAAATTCCTTTGGTAATGTTGAGTCTTCCCATTCCCTTGTCATGATTCAGGCTATTTCCTCCAATGTCAACTTGGCGAACATCTTGGAGATGATACCTATTAACATTGCCATGAAACTAGGTGTCGTGGAAAACATTATGTTTAGAGTATATTTCACTCCTCAAGAGATCAAAACTTATACTAACCTTTTCAAATAATTTCATGACATGTTTTCTTGGTATTTCATAGATATTCCTAGTGTTGACCCCTACATTATCAGACATGAGATAAAAACTTATGTTGGAGCTAAGCTTGTTCGACAAAGGCTTTAGCCGCTTAATCCTCGGAAGGTCCTTGCTATTAAAGTAGAGTTTCAAACATTGTTAAATGTTAGTTTTATGTATCTATTACCCTTGATGGAGTGGGTTTTTTAATCATCTTCTAATTACCAAGAAGCAAGGAATGATTAGGGTTTGTGTGGACTATAGAGACTTGAATTTGGATTGTCCCAAGGATAACTACCCCACACCATTTATCAACCAAATTATTAAGGAATGTTTTGAAAGTTCTATCTTATCCTTTATGGATGGTTTATTTGGACATAATCAAATCTAAATCAAACTGGAATACCAACACAAAACCACTTTTATCTACGCATGGGAACATTCTCGTATCACAAATATCCCTTTGGTATTAAAAATGTTGGCGCTACTTTCTAGAAAACCATGTCTTATGATTTTCATGATATAAAATACATCATTGAAGTTTATATTGATGACCTTACTGCTTGATCTTTACTTTGTAAGGAGCATCCTGCACATCTCAAGGAAGTGTTTTATCAATGCCATTATTACAAAATATGGTTAAACCCTCATAAATGTGTCTTCTGCATATTATTCCTCCTCCACACACAAATCGCCAACTTCAAGCACTTCAAGGAAAGGCTAGTTTCTTGTGTAGGTTTATTGCCAATTATGCCGAGATTATGAAGGGTTTTATGCATTGGTTAAAAGATGAATTTTTATATGGGATGACCAAGCCCATAGAAATTTTGGCACTTTGAAACATGCTTTGTTATCCTCCCCTTTAATTAGTCCTCACAATTTCAACCATGACTTTTTGTTATATCTGGTGGCCTGTGAATCCACCATTGGTATGGATCTTGTCCAAGGGGATGAGATGCACAATGAACACCATGTTTACTTTCTTGTCAAAGGCCTTATTGGTTCTAATTTTCGATACTCCCATGTTGATAAGTTGGATTTGGAAATAATTGTTTTTTTCCAACATTTATGACATTACATACTCTTTGGAAATACCACTATGATGACTACCTCCAACCCCATGAAACATATCTTAAGTTGTCAGATAATTAGGGATATATACTCTAAGTTGATTGTTATCCTTCAAGAGTTTGTTTTGGATTCTGTGGTTTCTAAGTATAAGAAATCTCTGGCATTCACTAAGTCAATTTATAAGTTACCTCAAGTTGATGAAGAAACCATGGTTGAGGACCCACTACCTAATGATTCCTTATTCGTTATTATCTCCTATGATACTCGGTATGGAAATATCATATTGTATCTCCTATGGAATTTATAAATATGGTTGGTATTAATAATGTACATTTGGTCAATTGATGTAACTTTATTTATCATTGTAAAGCATATTTATAAATTCTTGAGTCAAAGGAAAATTCATTTTGATTCAAAGTCCCATTGCGACTTTTAAAAGAAGAAAATTTGAATTCTTGACATGTAAATTTTTGACTCCAAAAGTGACAAGTCGGCTTCCCTCCAAGTCAAGTCACTCTTAACCAAGAGATAATAATGCTCAAGTACATCTCCATCAATGAGAAGACAGTAGATGTTCTGACGAAGTTGTTTCCAAGAGAAAAGTTGGGGCTCCTGGAGCTTACCCCTCTAATTGAGAGGTAGTGTTGATATGTCTGCGACATGGATGGACATTCTACTAGAAGTGATAATGGGTCGAAGAGACCCAGAGAACTCAACAAACAATTTTGATTGAATGTCTCTTGGAGGTGGAACCTTATCACACACCAGGAATGGTTGAGTGAGGTCCTTCAACATCTAAACCCTGGTCACACAGTAGAAGGGTGGAGTGAGTTCCTGGACCCTGATCACACACCGGGAAAAGTAGAGTGAGGTTCTTTCATCATCTAGACCCGATCACCAACCAGGAATGGGTTGAGGTATTTTCCTAGAGAGCTCACCGAGAAGGGTGAGTGAGTGCTTTCTAGTTAAGGGTCACAACATTTTTGGCCTAGGTAGAGGACAAGGGAATCGAGGAATGATCACTCTAGAGGAGTGAGTCCTGATATTATAATGACATTGTCATATATTTGGTACCACCCCGGATATGGCCACTAACAGATGTTGATGGTCGATGATGATGCTGGTAATATTGGATAACCTTTTTTTTAGAGAAATTTGTTAAATTTGAGAACATCTATGAAAGTGATTATGAATACCTCCCTATTTAAGAGGGAGCGTTGAATTTGTAACCATGGTCACTCTTCATAATCTACATTTGGTCACTTGATGTAATTGTATTTATAATCGTAAATCATATTTATAAATTCTTGAGTTAAAGTAAAAAATATTTTGAGTCAAATTCCTATTGTGACTTTTAAAAGATGAAACTTTGAATTTTTGAAATGTAAATTTTTAGCTCCAAAAGTGATAGTTAGGCTTCCCTACAAATCAACTCAACCCTGGCCAAGATACATGTCCATTCACACAATATAGACTACTATATAAAGGCAACTCGACCTCCTTCATTGCAATATTCACATTTTATCACACAATACAGTTTCTGGGCAAGTGAACGAAGGTAAATGAGGACAAAGAAGGACAAAAAATAAGGTTGAGTTTTCTCTCTTCTCTCTATATTTAGAGACTCGCACCTGTGGAACAATATCTCTCTTTGTGGTTCACATTTTTCTGGGGCAACTATTGTATGGGGCCGAAATTTGTAGGTTACTGGGGGAACTGTTGCAGGGCCAAAATTCTAGGGAAACTAGTTATTATAAGAGGGTCAAAATTCTGGAAGTATAATATCAAGAGCGAAGTGCGGGATAAACTTGGGTAACTTGACTTGGAGTATAGGGCTGGATTTGATCATAGGTCTAGGTGTGTATCTTATTGAACAAGAATAATTTCTATATTTAAAGGGTTGTTGGGTTTTTTCTCGTAGTGGGCTTTCCTAGGGTAAATCTTGTGTGGTATGATCTATATTGTTCTACTATTTTTTATGGTTGAATTTATAAAGTATAATTGTTGAATGATATATTGGAATAAGTTAAAAAAAGATCTACATCAAAACCCTAATTTCACTAAGAAAATCAACATCTCCAAACTCAACATTTTCGATCAGAACTATCTCGTGATGAGCGCCACCTTATACACCACCAATACAGACATTATGTTATTGTCGTTTATAGCCTTTATCCATAAGGATTTGATGTAGTCTTACTTCGATGTCTCACTCATGATGAGGTCGAGCGAGTCTCAAATTATTGTGGCAGTCATCTATCTTGGCTTCCCACTACTCAAAAAATTTTGTGCGCCAGTTGTTTTAAGGCATCAATCTTTAAAGATTGTATCATTGTTATCCAGAAGTGTCATGCACGTCAAATATTTTCTAGGAAGATGTGCGCTCACCCTGATCCACTTCACCCTATGGCTTTTGTCAGGCCTTCTTCCCAATGGGGCATTAAATGTATGCAATGTAACCCCACCTCAACTCATGGTCACCATTCCATAATTGTTGTTTCTTATTATTCCACTAAGTGGTTTGAGGCTACATATACAAATGATGGCACTATTATGACATTATTCCTTTTTAACAATGTCATTTTTATGTTTGGTGTGCCCAAAATGAGTTTCATTGATCACGATGCACATTTTCATAATCATATGAAGCAGGAGTTAGATGCCAAGTTGGATTTTCGTCATGAACACTCAATCCCATATATACCCAAGCCAATGAAAAAATAGAGGTCGGTAATCGCATCATGAAAAATATGTTGAGTAAGAGGGTAGGGAATCATAATTCAAATTGGCACCTTACACTTTTCTCTACACTTTGGGCATACCAAACCTCAGTCAAAAACTCTATAGGATTCACTTATTTCCAGTTGGTTTACAAAGTGGAGTTGTTCTTCCTATCGAATATGAGATCCCATCTTTACAATTTGTTATTCAATCGTTACCTAACACTTTTGTCAAGGAAGAATGTCTATTACACAACCCATATTGACAAACAACATCTTTACACTATGATTACAAATGAAACTCATAATAAACGTGTCAAGGCTTAGTATGATAAGTTTGTCTGACCTTGTTTTTTGCGGAAGGAGACTTGTTTATAGTCTATTTTCATGACTATGATAATTTGGGGGCAAGAAAACCCAAACCTTTATATGATCCCTGTAGAAATTATACAAAACAATATGTATACCAATGGATTCAATCCGATCATGCGACATGCTAAAGAAAGATATTAAATCCTTTTACAAATTACTTGCGGAAAATAAACACTATCGCACAATCACACCAAGTAAAAGAAAGAAGAAAATCAATCCAAAAAACAGATATTTTTCCTGGGGAAAGCTTGCTTCTCAAAACCCCTCTATATCCTTTGTATAATGAACTAAGGAATTGTGAAACAATAAAATGCACTCTTCTCACAAGAGTCTGTTGCACTATCCTGACTGTCTCACATTGATCTGGAAAAAATTGTGGTAGTACTTAGCCAAATCTCAGCCTCTGCTCAGCCTGCCTTGCTCACACAATCCCTAGGCAATTAATCCCTATTATTTAGGACAATTAGCATTCCTTGACTGCCCAATACATCATGGGCATCCTATGGTGTATATAATTGCGCTCGGGAAATTTGCTATAAATACAACTAATATATAACTTCCATTTAACCTTTGTCTCAATTGGGTCTTCATCGGAACTAACATGCATGTAGCTATTAATAGTAAATCATCAGTCACTTGACATCTCATTGCATGTGAATTAAATCTGATTTAATTCACTTGACCTCTCACTAGTGCAACAACCAGTTACAACTAGTTAAATTTATTTTTCTCACTTAATTGAGTTAACTAATTTCTCATGCATTAAACTAATACATTAACAGCAACTTGGACTCTAAAACAAATATAATCACTCTACATGCCTCACCAACCACCCTCAACTCGAATTTCATGAGCTAACTGAGTCTATCACACTCGGTTAACTATTACAAGTGATTATGAGATAAGATTACAATTTATTGTCCAATTTATTTAAGGGATAAACAAATTTGACACAAATTTCTTCTAATTTAATTAAGAAATAATTAAATCAAAAGCCTCCATGGTAGCCATTTATGGATGTTGTTTTTGGATGCCAATTTCACTATTTCTTGTTGCAAATTTCAACACTCCCTCTCAACAAGAAAGGAATCAATATGTCATGATCTGGTACCTTTGGAATGGTCTGCATGCAACACTTCTGAAACTAAATAGCGTCCAAACAACTAAATCAGTATAATGCATTTGTCATCAGAGTCTTCCGACTGCATGATCCTACTGCATATGTTTATTGGGCTCTTTGCGCTGCAGACGTCTGCATCCATGCACTTTGCACTGTTGCCAATTCTGATCTGCGCTCCAGTATCCGACACCTGTCACTCTAATTTTTGTCTTCTTGACATCTAACTGCATCAATCTAACCAATCCTTCCTGCTAATACTATATTTTGGGCTCCTCGTAGCCAGTTTCGATCCATGAGACACACCATCTCAATGAACCCTGGCCAAATTTTTTCTTGGAATTAATTCTGCACATCGCCCCACCTCACACCGGGAGGTATAGCTACATGTACTCCCTCTACCTTTCTGGCTTGAAATTTCCCCCTCCTGGAGGTATCTGCTTGAGTGGACTCTTCCACTCGATCTCTTCTATGATTCTCCAATTGTGGCTGCTCCACAAACTTCTGAGACTTCTTTTGAGGCTACATGTTGAGAGATAATTGCTCCCTCTCAACCACCAAGACAATAACCATTGGTTTGCTTCTCAAAGCCTTGCATGCATCCTCAACCTCAAGAGCATACAGGTTCTTGACTCTTACATCGATCTGCTTCACATGTCCCGTGGCTATGTGTTTAAGGAACACCTTTCCTTTTCTAAACATCACCTCATAACCATAGTCTTCCAATACCACTATGGAGACAAGATTCTTCTTTAGGCCTGGAACATACAAAACATCTACTAGTCTGAGATGGGAGCCATTCTCCTTTGAAAGGTAACTATACTTATTTTGGTAGCGCTATACGTATCGCCATCTCCAAACTCTATGATATGTTGGAGGTCCTTCTCCTCGAATTCACTGAAGATATATTTATTCCCCGTCATATGGAACGAGGCACCGTTGTCCAAATACCACATGCATCCCATTACAGTGTTGTCCATGCATGCAATGAGAGTAAAATAAAGCTTGAACTGTGAATCCAATGCTTCACCTGTTGCAATTGTTGGCTCCTTCTTGCTTGCCTTATTCTATGGACAATTTATAGCATAATGCACATGCTCGTGACAGTGAAAACATTTGATCTTGGACAAGTATTTCTTGCGCGCTTCACCTTGAGATTTCTTTCCCTTGGCCTTCTTTGCCTTACTGTTCAAGGCACAATCTTCCTCGTCATTAGTCTTGGATGAGGATCCATCCCTGGTATTCCGCCTGAATTTTTCTTGTACCAAATCCGACTAAAGTCGCTCCCAATCTGGTAACTTCTCCCTCCCATTGACAGAGTCCTGATAACTATGCCAGCTCTTGGGAATGCCTAGGAGTGCTAGGCTCACCAAGTCATCATCTGCTACGGTCACACCAACACTTCCAAGCTCATCTCGACATTAAGTGAACTTCGTCAAGTATGTTGGTACCATCTCGCCCTCCTCCTTCTTGATTTTCCTGAGCTTGTCCTTCAGCGCCAACTTCCTTTGGTCGTTGTTGTTCTAAAACAGGTCTTTCAAGGCCTTCCACATTTTATGTGGAGTTTCCTTGCCATGGAGACTCGAGACAATGTGATCTTGAACTCCCTCTAATAAGATCTTCCTCGCCCTTTCTACCTTCTTTTTCCAAGCATCAAGAAGAGTGGTGTCTGCTACTGTAGGCTTCGGAATATAATTATTAATGAATTCTTTCAACACGTTGTCCTCCAGAACTGCCTCCATTCTGTCTTTCCGTGCAATATAATTAGAACTGTCCTCGAGTGCATATTCCAATATTAATCCATTGAAAGCCATCTTGATCCACTTTTCGCTCCAAATAAAGTATCTACAAGTTTGAATATTGTTCAACACAAACTCAATTTCTTCTCCACTATTGTGATTTCTTGCGCTCTGATACCATGTAGAAATTATAGAAAACAATATGTATACCAATGTATTCAATCTGATCATGTGATATGCTAAAGCAATATACTGAATCCTTTTACAAATTAATTGCGGAAAATAAACACGATCACACAATCACACCAAGCAAAAGAAAGAAGAAAATCAATCCACAACACATATATTTTTCCTGGGGAAAGATTGCTACTCAAAACCCCTCTATATCTATTGTATAATGAACCAAGGAATCATGAAACAATACAATGCACTCTTCTCACAAGAGTCTATTGCACTATCTTGATTGTCTCACACTGATTTGGAAAAAATTGGGCTAGTACTTAGCCAATTCTCAACATATTCTTAGCCTTCCTTGCTCACACAATCCCTAGGCAATTAATCCCTATTATTTAGGAAAATTAGCCTTAATTTACTGCACAATACATCATGGGCATCCTATGGTGTATATAATTGTGCCCGGGAAATTTGCTATAAATAAAACTAATAGATAACTTCCCTTTAACCTCTATCTCAACTGGGCCTTCATCAAAACTGACATGCATGCAGCTATTAATAGTAAATCATCAGTCACGTGACAAATCACTGCATGTGAATTAAATATAATTTAATTCACATGCAGTGATTTGTCACGGGACTAATGATTTATTATTCTAATTTAATTCACTTGACCTCTCACTAGTGCAACAATCAGTTACAACTAGTCAAACTAATTTTAACTTCACTTTAACTGATTTCTCATGCATTAAACTAATACATTAACTGCAAATTGGACTCTAAAACAAATAGAATCGCTCTACATGCCTCACCAACCACCCTCAACTCGAATTTTAGGAGCTAACTGATTCTATCACACTCAGTTAACTATTACAAGTGATTATGAGATAAGATTACAATTTATTGTCCAATTTATTTAAGGGATAAATAAATTTGACACGCATTTCTTCTAAGTTAATTAAGAAATAATTAAATCAAAAGCCTCCATGGTAGCCATTTCTGGATGCCAATTTCATTGTTTCTTGTTGCAAATTTCAGCGATCCCTACATTATTAAACGCATTCTCAAGAAAGGGGCCTATGAACTAGCTGACTATGACGGGAATCCATCATCAAAGCCATGTAATGGGCTCTATCTAAAATGATACTATGCATAGATTTTTATGTGATGTATTGTGTGTATTGTACATAGGAGTGTGTGTGATGTTTTTATCTCTTTTCGGTTTTTGTGTGTTGATGGTTTCTATGCATAACTAGTTTGTGTGGTTCTTGATTAGCATATGTCAAGACCCTCTTCAATTTATGTAGGTTTGCAAATGACGCTAGCTATAACACTCAGAACATACCTTTAATTTATGTAGGGTTTTCAAATCGATGAGTTTGTGAGTTAAGGGAGCATATGTCTTCGTCTGGTCACCAATAACGTGGGAGATTATAGTGCCATCATTGATATCTTAAATGAGGTTATTGCCCTTGGAATTTTCCTCTCGGTTGTCCACCTTGACTCACAACTTGTAGCGTCTCAACTAAACCATGTTTATTCTATGAGAAATCTTTCATTACTTCGTTATTATTTGAGGGTACATTTCTTGGAATGATATTTTAATTATCTTTTTTATTCACATATTCCAAGAGGCTATAATGTGTTTGTTGATTCTTTGCCTAATTACGTGTAGAATTGGCATTTGTCACGTTAAGAATTAAAACGATACACATAAAAGTGAACTCGTAGAACATATAATTTAGAAACACACCATAAAAGCCATCATATATATATATATTATAGTCCAAATATATCTTTTTACACCATTAAAACATGAGTACATATGTCAAAATGGGGCATCTAAGGCCCAAGTTATCAAGCTAGTACATATGTTATGCTATGTGTTGGTGGTCCTCTAGAGGGACGTCCCCCATGGCGTGCCTTTTCATGAAATCCAGCAACTCATTGTGCTCCCCTCTCTCCTCCTCCACCTCTTTAGACACTTCTCGGACCACTCGTGCAATGACTCCTCTGTGATGGAGTGGTGAATAGCCTCGTGGATGGGCTGGTCCCACATTTTCATATAAAAAAAAATAAACGTTAGTAACTATATGCTCATGAAAAAATAACACACACACACAGATATAACACAAAAATACAAAAACATTAAAAAAAAAAAAACTAAGAATTTATTACCGAGTGCACTCCACCATGTCTCGCGAGGCAAGACTAGGTTTGCATCATGTCTAAATCCAACACCCTCATAGGCATAGTCATTGATCACCATAATGGTATTCTAAAACCATTTGAAGTATGTTGAATTGAACCAATGCCCTAATGGTGCACCTTCCTGCCTCTCCATTATCTCTAACCAACAACCCATACGAGGCACCTCAAGATCTAGGTCATCGTCATTAACCATTAGAAGCCTCGTTCTTGGAACCCACTCTAGGAAGAAAGATACAACAATGCTCCCATAACTAAATTGTTTCAATCGACCTCTCCTGCACTAGTGATTTTAACTTTGATATTTTCCAATGTACCCTCGCACTAGTTGAAGAGTGTAGGCTCTAAGCATCTCACTGCTAGGTTTATTTGAGCCCTGGTAGCCAAGTGTGATGTAGCTGACCCGACAAGACAAGTAATGGTGAGGAAAATGGTATTCAAGGTTAGGTCGGTTATGTCTTGAATGGGCACTCTATTGTAACCTTTTCGTGTACCTAACCCATAATATCTAGCCACATAGTCATCCATGCTTCCTTCACTAGTGCTCCTCACCCCACTCACAACCACCAAGGAACCACACCTAGATAATCTTGTTAAGAAGTAAATGTCTTCAACCTGCAACCTTAAAATTTATTTCACTAAAAATTTCTCATTATCTGGATCACACAAATCCACTAGTTGTTGTAGCAAGCGAGCATGGCTCATCATGCTTGGAACTTTGAAAAACTTTAGTAAGGCACAATCCCCAAGAACCATGAATGTTGGATGATGGGCCATGGCTCAGATGTCATTATTTGGGTGCTCTCTCTCCCTCCATTCAATCATTTTGGAAACCTGCAAAACAAAAACAAACATTAAAACCCTCAGTCAAGTTGAACACATAATGAAAAACACACAAAACACTAGCATTTTTTAGAAACTATTAAGACATTATTTCATAGTGTAGACACAAGTTTTGTTGTGACAAATCAGGGTCTATGCGCTAGTTTATTAGCCGTAATTGGTGTTTGATCCCTAATTTGTGGAGGTTGCTCGTGTCAAATACACATCTGCATGACTGACTAAATTAGGGCCTACAATTAATCTTTAAAAAATCAACTAAGAACCATAATGAAAGACTTCAAATTGGAGAGTAGGGTTTAAATAATTATTTGTTCAAACGGTTCAAAAAATAGCATTTAGTAGCTCATACAATCTCCGTCCAAATATTGAAGGTAAACTAGTGTATTTATCCTCCTCTTCAATTTCTCTACTTGCCAAGGTAAGAATGAGTTATGGGGAGGGGATTTTTCACGTATATAGAATATTTTAATATGAAATTGGGGAAAATTCAAATTTTTAATCTCTTTCCAACAATGGGGAGCCATTTTTTATTTTATTATTATTCTAATGACTTTAATTGTATGAGTATGGAGCCTTTTTTAAATATATCTTTCCTCGAGTAATTTTTTATGGTTTCGTTATTATAATGGGCCCAGTGTATGTTTTCTTGAACTAGGCATATAATGGTAGGTATTTAATTTTCCTTTCCATTATAGTATTGACCATATTGTCATCTTCATTGTGCCTTAGGTCCAACCCTATTAAGTTGCAATAGTAGCCCATCTTATTTTTTCACGTCGTAACTTGGAGGTAAAAAATTACCTGTACATAGATTCCCTAGATTAGCACCTTTGTTTTGTGTTCGTGTCCATGCAACGTTTATTTTATCCCTTCTCAAAATCCCTTCTTTTAACCTGCCATGACTTAGAATCTGAGCCTCATTTCCTCATCTTCATCATTTTCTCGCCTTACCCTAAAAGGATTCCACACTTTATACCTTGTGATTGTTGCGACAATTTAGCCTTATGTATGCATGTTTATTAGCCTTGGTTTCATTTCCCCATGGTTGTCACACTATGCTTGGCCCATTACTTGCTTTTGCTTGGTGTTCTTACCTTTCCAGGAGGGATCGTTGTGAGGAGTCGTCTTATTTGCCAACCTGTTTGCCTCATTATGCTTAAGTTGTTTCCATCATCTCGTAACTAGATGCTACCCTTTATACCACTCGTTCCTTCAGGATGAGATTTACTTGTGTCCTTATGCTTGTTAAACCCTAAAAGGCACCAAGTATCCATTTATTTATTTTTAGGGCTTGTTAAAACTAATATATATATATATAGAGAGAGAGAGAGCTTAATTGTCTTCTCTTTCATGCTCATTAAACCACAATGGAGACTAAAAATAGAAAAAGAGAAGGGAAATACTTGACTTATTCGTCAAAATGGTAGCGTTAGTCATGTTTCCCTTGAACATGGCACCTGTTTGTGTCATTTCCTTACAACTAGGTTTTAGCTTACCAAGGATTTGTACCATATATAAGTATGTTTACTCCTATGGTCAGTTACTCTTCTAGTCACTGTGGAGCCTGCTTCAATTCCTCCTGTGTTGTTTCACGATATCACGTGGTGCTAATTAGTCAATGTTGCCAAGTAATTTTTATGTTGTGCTATTATGTGGTTAAGAGAAGTCTCAACTTGAGTCAGCCATATGCATTCCTTGTTAACCTTTTTGTGTCAGCGATCCCTGTGTCAGTTGTACTTCACGATTTCATGAATTTCCTCCATTCACCTCATCTCTTGGTTTGTTCCATGTCGATTGATGGAGGATACATTAAGTCCCTCCTGCGAAAGATCTTATCCTTTTGACTTCAGCTCATTATTAAGGAGCTTGATATAGGAACCAATAGTACCTTGGACCTTACAAACCTTAGTGGCAGGCTTCCTCACAATCGACAATGAATTTATCTCGTTGAATCCTAATTGATCGAGTCTGCAAGTGTTAAACATCAACTCATTTATTGACACTTAGGGGACTATGTTAGGTACCTTGGGGTCCATTTTCATCATTGACGGGTCCCCTCATGTATGTTAACAGTACACATTACTAAATGGTAATCAAATAGTTTCTACCATGCTCGAAAACAACACATATATTCACATGTTATAAATTCATAGCATCGAGTTTGTGTAGAACACCCTAGGTTTCACTCTTATATGGCACCATTCCCAAGGTTAATTGGAGTTATGTATCATTCTATGTACTTTGAGGACTACTCTGGGGCACCTCTCTTCTATGTGTCCATAGTATTACTGATATATATTGTGACATAGATCCACATTGTATTTGTTGGTGGCTATGATCTCTTGCTTTTTTAACATGGAACCACTATGTATTCTTCATGGCCATGTCTTAGCATTTCATGTCATGGATCTGTATTGTATAGTTGGCAGCCATGTTTAGTTTCTCTTTATGACTAAGCATGGGTGTACCCAGCTTGGGGATGATATCAGCATGGTTGAGACTTCAACATTTGAGTTCCTCTTATCCATCTTTGCAATCATAGCTCCTCCCTCCCATTTTGAGCTATGAGTGTTTTTTGTAAGGAATTTTAGTCATCAGTTTTTCTTATGGCTTAATGCATTAGGGAGCATCTATTTTCAGTTTTAAAAGCCTTTGTATTTTTGACCTTGATGCATAACATGTACCTTTGATTTTGAATAGAAATGACGTTGGTTAGGCAAGTATATTATGTGTTCCTCCCCTAATTCACAATGTTTATCCAAAGTCAGGGATACAGATTCTCCCTTTGAAACCATCATCTGTCGTGAACTTTCTAGTTTTTTTCATTCCCTAGGCGATCAACTCGACTGATTTGGTTCATGAGTTGGCTAGGGGCGAATTATTCTAAAATTTTCTTAACTTCTCTTCCCCCAAGCATCCATATACATTGTCTCATGGAGGCCTAAAGGTCTATTTACTAATCACATTAATTAGAGATTTAGAGATCTATAGCATATATTATAACATAAGGTTTGTGTTGATTTCTGAGGCTATCCTTTTTGGAGCTGTAGACTAGGACTACAAGCTGGAGAGGAGCTCATATTGCTTTCGGGTATATCATTCATTTGTATGAAATTTTGTTATTAATATAAATTTTATTACCTTCCTCTATTATTTATGTTCTTTGATATTAATATGTTGTTCATGGATTATAAATTACTATTGTTATGCTAACATAATTTTGCAAGAAGAGTTTTGGGTAGTTCTGGTGGTTTTTCTAGTGAAGCTATTCAAATTGGTATTCTTATGCAGGCTCATCAAGGCCAACATTACAAAGGCTTCTGCAACTGCCTCATTGTGGATGAAATAGGCTGATATAATAGGGTTCTTATGTTATGCTAGGAGATAAGGGGAGTATTAAAGAAAAGCATAAGAGATTTATCTTGATTGATAACAATATGAGATGCTACCAGGAAGGAATCCAAGAAAACTTTGAGATTTGGTGCTTCTTTGGTTAAACGGCCATCGATAAGCAACATGTCATCCACAAATTACAAGTGGGATAGGGAATTTGAGCCATTGAAGAGGTTGATAATTTTAGTTTCCCTATTGAAATGCCATGACACAAACTTATTCCAAGCTTCTCCAATATAAGAAGAATGAAAAAATGGAAGAAAGAGGGTCTTCTTGACTAATACCTCATGATCAATTTAATAATGAGGAAAGGAATACATTTACTGGAATAGTGAAAAAGGTTAACAAGACTATTTTTTAATCCAATTGATCTAAATCATACTGAATCCAAAATCAATCATCATTTAGGCTAAAAAATTTCACAATTTAGATGTGTTGTGTAACCAGCTTCAAAAATAGAAGAAAAGAGATATCAATGCCTTAGAAATAAGCCACTTCGAGGGGGCAACCTCCAATACATTACATAAATGCACAATTCTTGGATGATACAAATGAACAAAACCTCCTTCTATATATAGGAGTCCATGGGGCCACAATATAATCCTAGTGGGCCACAATGTAGTCCTAGCCGACCTAACAATAATAATTTAAGGGCACAATAATAACAAAATGGGGGTTACAAGGGTACAATAATAACAATAAGGGGGTTACACTAACAACAATAAGGGACTATACTAGTAATATAGGGACCTAACATGCCCCTCTCCTTCAAAAAAAGTGTTGTCCTCAACGCTTGAGTAGCTCTGGGTGCTTTCGTATAAAATTCTCATCCTCCCATGTAGAATCTTCAGTGGGTAAGTTCTTCCACTTGATGAGATACTCTGAAATTGCTCGTACTTGTCGAGTTCTTGTTTTATGACTCAGTTTCCATAACTTCTTTCGATGTCATGTTGATCTTCCTATTGTTTCATTAGATTCGCACCAAAGGTTATCCTTTGAGAGTTGGAGAACTTGTTGTCGATGCTTGATGTGATCTTTCACTAATTTATCATCCATATTTGCTATTATTTGATCCTTCAAACCATCCAACTTAGCCTCCATTTCTCGCTTTTAAACCATCTATGTCATCTTTGTTTGCTCTTCTATGATCGTAAATTTGTTGCACTTGCTCTTGTAATTTTGATAGATCATATTGCAATTCTTCATCTTCATGAGTCATGGTAGAGCCTTCTGAAGGCTTAATGGGTGTTGAATTATTTTTAGGCGCCATTTTAGAATCCAATATTGATACCTTTTACTTGCTTTGAGGAGCTCGATATTGAAATTGAATTATCTCCGTAATTGAAAATCTTCAATATCTGAAATTCAGCCCTATAGTAGCCCTATGAAGCTTCTTTCAAATGCCATAGGTCTGATCTAATTTGGATTCCCCAAGACAAAGTTGTGTCCAATCTCCCATAATGACCTAATTATGGACTGGTTCAGTAGAGAAAACTTGTAGGACTTGCCACGTGTCATTGCTCTGTCCTTTGTTTCCTGAAATTGATAGCCAAGAAACTACAGTTCGTGTACCTGCGACCACTCTTTACTTCGCACTCAAATCCACTGCCCAGAGAGAGAGTTATTGAACTTTTCCCACGATCACCTCTTTGAGATGAAATTCAGGAGCCTGAAAAAGAACTACCTTCCACAGATCATATCTCCAAAAATATTATGAACCAAGCTCTGAACGTTTTTTACGACTTTCCTCAGGATTTCAGCTTCTCACCATACGAATTTCAGATTTTGAACCTTCGTAGAAAAGTTTTTATAGCGAAACTGCCACGATGACCTGTTTAGGAGCTTGCAAAAAGACCTAACTTCCACAGATGATATCTCCGAAAATATTGCGAACTAAGCTCTGAAATTTTTAGACAATCTTCCTCAGGATTTCAGCTTCGCACCCTAAAAATTTCAGCTTCTGAAACTTCGTAGAAAAAACGTTATAGCGAAAATGCCACGATGACCTGTTTGGAGCAGCGAAACCCTAGAATCCCAAGGCTCCGATACCAAATGTTGTGTAACCAGCTTCAAAAATAGAAGAAAAGAGATATCAACGCCTTAGAAATAAGCCACTTCGAGGGGGAAACCTCCAATACATTACATAAATGCACAATTCTTGGATGATACAATTCACAAAACCTCCTTTCTATATATAGGAGTCCATGGGGCCACAATATAATCCTAGTGGGCCACAATGTAGTCCTAGCCGACCTAACAATAATAATTTAAGGGCACAATAATAACAAAATGGGGGTTACAAGGGTACAATAATAACAATAAGGGGGGCTACACTAACATAATAAGGGGCTACACTATTAATATAGGGGCTTAACAAGATGATCATAGGCTTTATACATATCAAGCTTAATTAGCATCCCTAGTTTTTTGGTCAATTTCAAGGAACATGTGCCTTCATGCACAGTAATAATACCATCTAATATATGTCACCCTTCAATGTAACATCCCTATTCATGAGAGGTGATGTGATACATAGTTGGATTTGTTCTAATTGTAATGACCTTTGGAAATGATTTTGTACAATAATATTGTAAAACAAGATCAACCTAAATTGATCGAGTGAGTTTTTTATTCTTCTCTAGGGATGAGTGCAAGGAAGGTCGTGTTAAATGCCTATAGAATTCCCTGGGTATATTTTGAGTCCTCAATGACCTTATAAACATCTATGCCTACTGCTAACAGATAATATTTCTAGAAATCAATTTTAAATCCATATCATTTTGGATATTTTCCAACTACCATCTCCATGACTACCAATTCTACTTCATCTAGCATAATCACTCTCATCAAACTATAACTCTACTATAAGGTGACCTGCTAGGGGATGTCGTTTAGGTTTGATCAAATAGCTTCTTGTCTTTCCATCACTAGCTCAAAAAGTATTTAACGCTAATAACATATAAGTTCCCTCTCTGTGTCAATATGGTCTTCTAGTTTCTTTTGTTTTCTTTTCGCATTGACACTTTGCAAATAAATTGTTTTATCCAAATGTCTTCGATTAGTCAACAAGTTGTGGAAGAACCAAGAGCTCCTATCACTTTCTTTACACCATCTAACTGTTGACTTTTGTCTCTATAGAATTTCTTCATGTTTCTCTCTAACTTCTACCCATTCCTTAAATATTTCCTCCTTATGTGTGAATGCTTCATTCCTTTAATTCTTGACAATAATTAATAGCAATTTCTTCATTTGTTTCTCCAAATCCTTTTACAGTTGAAAGGATAAAATCTTCTTTATTTTGGTACTTGAGTTTGGTCTTCAAATTTTTAAGATGTTGATGGAAGTAATACATCAACATTGCCCTCTTTAGATCTGTTGAATCTGACCATTGATTAATGTTTTCTTTAAAGTATGGGTAGTCTAACCAAAATTTCAACTCAAATAAAGGATTACCCAAACTTTCACAGGTGAGGAAAACTGTCCAATAATTAGATCTCATAGTAGGTAATATTGTTGCCTCAAATGGTATTTCTATATGGAAGTAATCTAGTATTATAGCAATATGTTGTGTTCCTCCTCTCTTTTTTCCAAGTATGTTATCCATTGTAGGTAATCATATGCACCATTATTAGCCTTGAAATAATTCTTTTGAAGCTAATACTATCTTCCTCCAAATGCTTTGTCCTTATTTTTTCTCACTCAAAGAGGCTATAATATCAAAATTTCCCCCATGATCTAGTTTTTCTCTACTAGAGATGATCCTAGTTTCTATAATATCTCCAAAAATTCTAGTTTCCTTACTACAACATTGTTCCCATAGGTATTGGTTACGGTGGCTCATTCTATTGATCCAATATCCTTCAAATTTATTATGATGATTGATGAGCCACTATTTTGTCACTATTTTTTACTATTAACCCACTTTTTTCTTATATAAACATTCGACATTTTTTCCAAAACAACCATTTTCTACCTTTTTCATGAATATGTAGGACATAAGCATTCAAGAGCATCCAAGGTAAAAGTGTTTACATATTTACTAATTCCCTAGTATTCATAGCCTAGATAAGATCAAACGTCATTTTTATCTCATTAATAGTTACCTATTACAAGTAGTCCAAGTTATTTCCACCGACGGATCTCATGGTAGCACAAGGTATGGGTAAAATCTAGCACTCGAAGGTTTTTCTAGACGTTTAAGTGATGTTGGATGGCAAGAAGATAAAATTGCAGTGTCAAGTTAAGACAATCAAAGTTATGGTCAAAGCAGAGTTCTAATGCATTAAAAGTAACAATCAATAATAATAGGGAATTAGAGTTCTAAATTTTGTGGAGGCCCAAAGATTTCATGCACAATTCTGCCATGAAATCACTAAGACAAATAAACAAGGGAGATTCAAGATCTAACAAGATTCCTCAATGATATCAAATAAGTAGAGGAGGTCACATTAAACTACAAAGAATACTCAATCTAAAGAGAATGTCCAATGATGATCCAAAGATATCTGTCTAGGGATATTTTGTGTAGTTGGCATATATTTTGAAACCGAAATCAATGGAAATCACGATTTTTCTAAACCATGACTAATGAAATTCAAATATAAATGTTATGTATATAAAGCAAAGGAGTTAGCGTTTATGTAATTATATTTAATATGGATTCTCAATTTTAATACTTATAATTTAATAAAGAAAATGTTCGCTTAGATCTCGGTGTTCAATTGAAACATTTAATTTGTGAGGGTTATTTTTGAAGTAATAATCCAAAGGAGGAAGGCCACCCTCCTTTGGGTTCATTGTTGTGTATATTTTTAATTTGTTTTGCACATACTTTTCATTTCCATTTTTTCGTTATATGTCAATTCCTTTTATATTTTGTGTAAACAAGTTACTTTCTAAAGAAAATTTAATTCTCACATTTATTAGTTTTCAAGTTATTTCAAGTTTATGAATAAGGTATCAATTTTTATGGGTTATAATCAACTTGATTAAAAACACAATATTATTACAAG
The DNA here is from genome assembly GCA_034641835.2 of Pinus albicaulis. Lineage (NCBI taxonomy): Eukaryota > Viridiplantae > Streptophyta > Pinopsida > Pinales > Pinaceae > Pinus > Pinus albicaulis. The sequence continues at coordinate 879,977,412 of CM076577.1, forward strand.
AACTATTCAATCTTATAATCAAACACAAAATTAGAATCTACATTCCCGTAATTATGAAATCATAGTAGATAATGGTTCAAAAGATCGTTATCTCTAAGAAATTATTGCTTAACCTTTATTTTTAGTGCAGAAAATATATACGATAGAATGCCTTCTCCATTGCTTGGCTTCTTAATCATGGGGTCATAGCGTCATCGTGATAGTACCCAGCAAGTGCAGTAATATGTCACAGTGCAGCCTCTTCTAGTCTTTCAACCTTCATCAAGTGTGTTCATTCATTCAACCTGTTGCCATCAATGACAACTTAGATTAACAATCTCCCCCTTTGTCATTGGATGGCAATATTTTCCTTTTCTCCCCCTTTGACATCAATGGCAAAGTGCACCCCCTGTCATGCTGCTCCCCCTAACATACTGTACCCCTGGCATGCTACTTGATTTAATGTGATGCAAGAGCAATGACCCCCATCTTTTGGTGAAGATACTCAAATGCTTCTCGTGGAAGGGGTTTTGTAAATATATCCGCAATTTTCTCTTTTGTGTTGATGTATTCCAACCTGATATTGTGTTCAACAACTTTTTCACGGAGAAAGTGGTATTTGATTGGAATATGTTTGGTTCTTGAGTGCATCACAGGATTTTTTGAAAGACTGATGGCGCTAGTATTGTCACAAAAAATAGTAATTGGTTGCTTAGTTTCTATGTTGACATCCTTCAAGGCTTCCTTCATCCATAGAATTTGTGTACAACAATCAGCAGCGGCTATATATTCGGCTTCAGCCGTAGAAAGGGATATAGATGATTTCTTTTTGCTGAGCCAAGATAAAAGACACTCTCCCATAAAGAATGCATTTCCACTAGTACTTTTTTTATCATCAACGCTTCCAGCCCAATCAGCGTCAGAGTAAGTTGTCACAATAAGAGTTGAACTCTTAGGATACCAAAGACCGAAATCGGTCATTCCTTTCAGATATGAGAATTCTTTTCACAGCTGTTGGATGAGATTTTTTAGGACTTGACTAAAATCTTGCTACCATTCCTACTACTTACATAATATCTGTTCTTGTAGTAGTTAAGTATAGGAGAGCTCCAATTATTGACCTGTAAAGAGTTGCATCTATGAGAGGGGTATCATCATCTTTGCTTAATTTACAATATGTGCTCATCGGTGTGCTCATAGGTGCACAATATTCCATCCCATATCTTTTAAGCATGTCTTTAAGATATTTTGCCTGAGATATAAACATGGCTGTAGAAGTTTGAGATATTTGCAGCCCAAGAAAGTAAGACAACTCACCAACCATTCACATCTCGAATTTTTTGGACATATTTAGAGAAAATTCATGGCTCATTTCTTCATCATTGCTAGCAAATATTAGATCATCAACGTAAACAAGGGTGATCAGAAGTTTTCCCTTGTCCATCTTCATGTAGAGATTGCTGCCTGCCACTCCCTTTTTGAAACCTTCTTGTTTCAGATAGTGATCCAACTTTGCATACCCTACTCTAGGGGCTTGTTTTAATCCATACAAGGCCTTTTTTAGTTTCCATACAAAGTCTTTTCCTTCATCAAGATCAAATCCTTCTGGTTGCTCCATGTAAACTTCTTGCTTGAGATCTCCATTCAGGAATGTTTATTTTACATCCATTTGATAAACCTTGAATCATTTTGAGCAAGTAAATTCTAAAAACATTCTTATGGCTTCCATTCGAGCTACTGGTGCAAAGGTTTCTTCGAAGTCAATTCCTTCGATTTGCGAGCATCCTTTGCAGACAAGTCTAGCTTCATTTCTGATGATTTATCCATCTTCATTCATCTTTTTTTTGAATACCCATTTTGTTCCAATTATATTTTTATCTTTTGGGCAAGGTACTAGTTCCCGAGTCTCATTTTTTTCGATTTGAGACATTTCTTCTTCCACGACCTTTATCCAATAAGGATATTTGCTTGCTTGAGAAAAAATTTTAAGTTCTATTAAAGATAATAGAGCCACATCATCTTTTCTTGGGGTGCTTATCATTCTTCTTCGATTTTGGATTCCTTCATCTATATTTCCGATGACTTGTTCTTCCGGATGATATCTTTGAACAAACTTGATCTTGGAGGGAGTTTGTGAAGATTCATTTTGAGGTTCACTTTAAGATTCTTCATTCTTCTCTTCTCTTTCAGGTTCTTCTTCTTCACTTTGTTCAAAGAAAGAATCAACATCATGATCTTCAATTCTTTTTTCTGGAAAGCCTTCATCAATCTTCACATCAATGCTTTCCACTATTCTTCATAGACGATTGTTGTAACATTTGTAAGCTTTGCTCCTGGTGGAGTAACCAAGAAATATTCCTTCGTCAATTCTAGAATCAAATTTACTTGGTGAGTCGTTATTTATTTTTATGAAACATTTGCTTCCAAATATTCTGAAATATTTTACTGAAGCATGTCTTCCTTTCCATAATTCATATGGAGTCTTTTCATTATTTGGTCTCAGTTGAGTTCGATTTAAAGTATAAATTGCGATGCCAACTGCTTCTCTCCAGAATTTTGGTTGCAAATCAACTGCTAGTAGCATTGTCCTAGCCATTTCTCGAATGGTTTGGTTCCTTCTTTCAACTACTCCATTTTGTTGGTGTGTCCTAGCAGTAGAAATTTCTCTTTCGATTCCATGCTATTTGTAGAATTTATCAAACTCTTTCGAAGTGAATTCACCTCCTCTATCCGTTCTAAGACATTTAATCTTAGAATCTTTTTCATTTTCAATGAGAGCTTTAAGATTCTTAAAACACTCAAATGCTTCAGATTTATATTTTATGAAATATATCCACATCATTCTAGTATAGTCATCAACAAATAGAGCAAAGTACCTTTCACCTTGAAGAGCTAGAGTTCTATTTGGCCCACACAAATCCGCATGAATGATTTCCAAAGGTTTTGATGTTGAGAACTCTTTGGTTTTGTGGCTAGTTCTAGTTTGCTTTCCATGTTGGCATGGGCAACAAATAACTTGATCTGGTTGGAAAATTTTTGGAATGTCCCTTACTGCATTATTTTTGCTGATGCTGACTAGGTTGTCAAAACTTGTATGCCCCAATCGCTTGTGCCATAACCAACTTTCATCTGTTTGACTTAAGTAACATTTATCTTCTTGGATTCTACTGAGAATGTAAACATTATCTGGTGTTCTTACTCCTTTCGCCACAAGCTCTCCTAAGGACGAGTCTCTTATTTCACAATTTTTTGTACTAAAGACAACATTATGTCCTTGGTCACAAATCTGGCTGACACTTAAGAGATTGTGTTTGAGCCCTTCTACCAGCAAGGTATTCTGAGCCTTTCCTAGTCCATTGACAAGGGTAGCAGTTCCTTTTCCAATGATTTTAGCAGATCCACTTCCAAAGGATACATTTCCATTTTTCTTTTTCAATGAGATAAACTTCTTTTGGTCACCTGTCATATGTCTCGAGCATCCACTATCTGCGAACCAATGTTTTTCTTCACTATGAGCACATAGATCTAGGCCACATTTATCATTTTTAAGGTTTACGTTTTTAGCTTTTTCCATTTTTAGAGGGAAATTTTGTTCATTATGATCATAATCATCACATAATGAGCAAGACGGATCAAACTTAGCCAAAGGAGCAAAGGAATTGTAATTTTTTATTTGTTCTTGCTTTTAGGCCCACGCAGTTGGTTTGGTTGATTATTCAATCTTGGTGCTTCATTCTTATGAGCCTTGCAATGCTTAGCTTGATGCCCAAAGTTTTTACAATTGTAGAAATGCCCAAGAAAAATAGTTTGATACTTGTTTTAGTATCCATAGCTTGAATCAACATTCTTCCTTGGAGTTGTTCTTTCAAATCTTGATTTTGAGATGTGACCTTTTTCCTGAGATGATTTTTCTTCTTTTGGATAGCAAGAGAGTACATCAGCATAACTTCTGGCATTATTTTTCGTACTTGATGATTCTCCTTTGAAACCAATTCCATACTTGTCATGTTGAGGTCTTTGAGTGTTAATAATGTTGTCAAGAGCTACAGAGCTTTGCCAAATCCTTTTGATTTGCTCCAATTCCTTTCTTAGGGACACTATTTCAGCTTCACTTTTTTCACAGATATCATCCTTCTCTTTTAACTTGATGTTCAAGAAGTATTCCCTTATTTTTTCTTCCTCTCTTTCTATTTTGAGAGAAATTATCTTCTTTTGTAGATTCTCATTTTCTTCAATGGCACTCATTATCAAACTATCCATGTTTCTTTCATCTTCTATTTCTGAGTCATCATCATTTGTAAATGCCATGAATAGCGTTTCTTTGCTTCCAACATAATTACTTTCCTCATCTGATTCATCATCGCTTTCTTTGTATTGATGCACATTTCTAGTTGATTTCCTCTTTATGACTACGAATTCATCTTCATCAAACTCATCTTGTTTAGAGAAGAATTTCTTCTTATTAAACCCTTTCTTCTTGTACATCATTCTTTTAGAGTCCTTTTCATCATCACTATCATGTTTATGAAGACATTTTGGAGCGTAATGACCTATTCTTCCACGATTGAAACAAATAAGAGGGTACTTAAATTTTAGCTTAGATCCCCTTTTTAGTCTTCGTACAAATTGAGCTAACTCGTTTTCAGTATCTGATTCATCATTGTTGTAATTCCATCATTTTCTTTCTTTTGTAGATTTTGAGGCTTTGAAAGTGGCTTCTTTGAAATTTGGGATCCCTTTCCTCATCTCATAGGAAATAAGAATTCCATGAATTTCATCCATCTTGAGAGTATCTAGGTCCTTCATTTCTTCTATGGAACTTACTTTGGAGTCGAATCTGTCAGGAAGTGATCTCAGGATTTTTTGAACTATGGTGCTTTCTTCAATATTTTCCCCTAGTCCTTTAATAGAGTTAACTACTTTAGCTACTCTGAGGAAGTATGATGCAATATATTCTTCATCATACATTTTCAGACTCTCGAATTATCTTCTATAGGTTTGAAGCTTTGCCTTCTTAAATTTGGAGTCCCCATCATATAGCGAAACCAATTTATCCCATACTTCTTTGGCTAAGTCACAGTTCATGACTTGTGTAAATTCGGAATCGGTGATTCCACTAGTGATGGAATTTAAAGCTTTGGCATTAGCAATGTAGGCTTTTCTTTCATCTAGATCAGTTGGAAGACCGGCGGGAGCTTTGTATCCATCCAAAACATAGTGCCATACTTCAGGGCCAAGAGACATTAGATAGTAGGACATCCTCTTTTTCCAAAAACTAAAATTTGTTCCATCAAATATAGGGAGTTTCCATGTTGTTTCCATGTTTTTCATTGTGCCTAAGAATCATTCTTCCAGCTGTTAGGCTGATAATGAAGAAGATGGCTCTAATACCAATTGTTGGAAATACTGAGAGGGGGGTGAATCAGTATTTCTTTTCAATTGTTAATTATTTCCAGTTAAATTCTTCACAATTAAAGATAGAGAGATATATATATATATATAATAATGATATTAAGAATTAAAGAGAACTTCAATCCCTTTTAAATAATAGTATATAATAGATGAGAGAAGGGCACCAACCCTTTTAATGAAATAGGCACCAACCTATTTTCCAAGCACCAACTTGAACTTTGATGAGGCTCCGACCTCTAGGGCTTCGACCCTATCTTCTCAAGGCACCAACCTTGTGTTTAGGAGCTCCTACTCCAAGGACACCAATCCTGGTTTTCAAGTGGTTTTAGGGCTCCAACCCTAAGGACTCCAATCCTATTTATGGAGAGAACTTGAAAGGATTCAACCCTAGAATAAAAGGTTACCAAAGATTACAGTGTTACCATTTAAAAGCTTCACATCATCTTCACTGGACATTCCTCATCAGCTAGCAATGTTTGTGATGTTGGAGGCTACTTCAACAGATGTATGATCTTCAATGTCTCAGAGATGCTTCACAAAGTTCTGAATTATTTCTCTACAAATCCAACAGTTTTGAATTGTCTCTCCACAACTCAAATTTATGAGTAGAATGATATAATAGGTACATTTCACTTCAAATCAGTTTCTATGTTGAACACAAATCCATTAAACAATTATTACAGGGTTGAGAAGATTATCACAGGTCTGAATCATACGTCCGAGTGGCATCATCACAGGTGTGAGTCAACGTATGTCTGAATATGTATCAAGAATCACATATCCGATCAAGTCTGGGCGGCATCACAGTTCTGCGTTTAGCATTACATGTATATATTAAGCACCCGAGTCTGTCACCTTATCACAAATCTTTGTTTAGCATTACATATTTGATTACTCCATAGGTGGTCCGAGTATGTGTAAAGTGCATAACCCAAATAACATTACTCCACAGGTGGTCCGAGTAATGTGTAACGTGAGGAGTATATGACCCAGAAAACATTGCTCTTCAAGTCAGTTGATACACGTCCGAATTTCCACCAGAAGACTCGATATTCTCCTCAAGTTCACGAGTTGTGGAACCTTTTCGTGTGCTCTGATGTCTTCTTCTTGTATTCACCGAAAAATTGATGATCGAATGAAGTGATGGGACGTCATACTTATACAGGTTTGAAGTTAGAAGAATGGACACTTCTTTCTAGATGTAGGCCGACATGAAGGAGCTAGGACAAGTCGGCTCAGAAAAAAAATATAATTATTACACAACTTCAAAAAACAATATCTTTCTAACCACAGGGAGGTTTGGGGAATATGAGGGCTCGTTGGAAAGAGGAAGGAGTCCTCTTTAATATGGTTTAAGTCCCATTGTGATTGGTTGCCTCCAAGATGCCAAAATTAATTTTTCCTTTGTAACTGTTCTTATTTTTAGTGCATAAAATATATAGGACAGAATGCCTTCTCCATTGCTTGGCCTCTTAATCATGGGGTCATAGCGTCATCGTGATAGTACCCAGCAAGTGCAATAATATGTCACAATGCAGCCTCTTCTAGTCTTTCAACCTTCATCAAGTGTGTTCATTCATTCAACCTGTTGCCATCAATGACAACTTGGATTAACAATACTAGAGGTAGATTTAGTAGGGGAGCATGAAGAGCAGTTCTAATCACTCCCACTACTCCAACTCTTGGTGCAGTAAGAACCACTTCATTGGAAGGTAGAACAAAAAGAGGAGAATAACCTAGAAAATTTTTAAAGGAAGACCCGTAGGAGAAAGCTCGAAAGGAAAGGAAGCAACAACAAGTGCAATAGGGGAACTTGAAACTCAAACTCCTCCAGCTTATTCTCCACCAAAACCAACATTTGGTGAACAAGAGATTGAAACAATAATATTGATTAAACAAGAAGAACAACTAGAACAAGAAGTTGAAATAAATCCAATTGAAGAATAAGAATATCCTCATCTATTTCTTGAATATTCACTTCTTTGGGGAGATGGAATGGTAGAAGAAGAGGTAGCATTAAATGTGGAAGAGGAAACAACATGTGGTTTTTCCATTAACAATATAATGTTAACATAAAGGAAAGAACAACATTGTTAAGATAATTAACAATTGAAATAATGTGTAATGCAAGTTATTGGTTAAAGTATACTCCCTATTTGAAGGCCTTCATATGATAGAAAACATATTTGAATTACATCTCCAATTTGAAGATCATATATGCTTGCTTCAAATAATGATATTATGAGAATTATTATTCTTATTATTAAAACAAAAAAATACTATATTTCATGTTATACATAGTATAAAGGTACAATTGTAGAGTGATTGTCACTAGGGAAACTAGTCCCTCTCCAGCTAAATGTTTTTCCTTGTGAGTTTCAGTAAGTATATATTACCATTAATGTCCAAAAAAAGGAGAGACCAAAACTACAAATGGACTATGGGCCTATATCTAGTGATCATTCTATTAAATTTTTTTAGGGCTTGATTTTTCTTTGCTTTATATAATTGCATTTCATCATTTCCTTATTGAATTCACCCCACAAAATCATTACATTATTTAGTAAGATGCAATTATATAGAAAGAACAATAGCATCATTAATGCAGTGGAACATAAAGGAACAATAGAAGAAAAACATTCACACATAGAGACACCAAGATTAGTCAGAGACCAGGGCAAAACTGATTACGGAGAAAACCCTTTCAAATTCTTATTCTATTATATTGTCATAAAATGTTCAGCAAGGAGTACAATGAGCCCAAATCCGCAAATAATAATTCAATTAAAATTTTGACTTACCCAAGAGAAGAACCAACTAAAATCCAAAATATCATCCAATAATCAAATCTGGTCAAATTCAAAGTACCAACAATTCTACACCTTCGACCTATTTTGCACCCAATTTGGTACCACTGTTTTGTGTCTATTTCGGTACCACAGTTCTGCACCAAATTTGATGCCATATTTATGTACCCACTTCAGTACCATAGTTTTGTGCTCAATTTGGTACCAGAATTCTGCACCCAATTCAGTACCATAGTTTTGCACGCAGTTCGGTACCACAATTTGGTACCATAGTTCAGTACCACGATTATGCACTCAGTTTGGTACCACATTTCTGCACCCAGTTCAATATCACAATTTTGCACCCAGTTCGGCACCACAATTTTTCACTCATTACGGTACCATAGTTCTGCACCCAGTTCGGTACCACAGTTCTACACTCATTTCGGTAGCACAGTTCTACACCCAATTCGATACCACTGTTCCGCACCCAACTCGGCACCACAGTTCTGCACCCAGTTCGATACCACAATTCTGCACCCAGTTGGGTACCCTCATTAGAAACTTTAGATCTATCGAACCCAAAAAAAGAGAGAGATAAGAGTGTGATGTGATGTCCAAATGAGCTTGAGGTCAATTGTATTTATAGGCTTCCAAGGGTGTCCAATTTTCTTTTGGTTCGACCTGTCCTTTTGGGCACATTTGGGCTTTAATTCAAAAATATAACTTTTCCTTGTCTAAATTGAGCACTTCAATAGTCAAAATTGGTCCTCTCGAAAAGAGGAAAATCGTCCTGTGGTTGGAATTTGTCACTGAGCTGCCAAATTAACACTCCCTGTCATCTAGGGAGAAATTCCAAATGTGTCATGTAATAATCACATGCATCTTATCGTCATATCATGTCTCATCTCTGATCAACTCTATTTGTCGAAACATTCTCAAATATAAAGAAGAAGAATCATATGGGAGCTTTAGCTACCACCCTCTATCCATCGGGGAACCACTGCTACCACTTGAAATCACTGCTAGCGGGAAGCCAATGTTGCTACCCAGGAAACCTCAACCAGCGGGGAGCTAATGCTATGACCCAGGAAACCCCTGCCAGCAAGGAGCTAATGTTATGACCCAATAAACCTCTGCAAGCAGGGATCCAATGCTACAACCTAGGAAACCTCTGCCAGTGGGGAGCCAATGCTCTGACCCATGAAACCTCTTTCAACGGAGAGCCATTGCTACAAAATGGGAAACCTAAAAAAATAGGAGGGATTCCACTTACCTTAGGAGGTAATTATCACACCTATCACACTTCCTAGCAATAATACTATGGATGCCACTTAACATAAATGGCAATGATCATGCCCATCCTATTATTTGATGATTTTCCCAACTTTACCCTCAAGAGTATGTGGTAGAACACCTATATCTCTAGATTGAGAGGGATTCCAATTACCATAAATAATAAGGATCATGCCTAAATCAAGCATCCAACGCCCATTGGCCAGATGGGTGCGAAGACAAATGCCAACAAAGGTATACTCTACATAGAGCAAGATAGGGGAGTAACATCTTCCACCCTATGGGTAACAGATATGGGTGATACCCTATTGTATAGTTATCCCTCAACCCCAGGAGCCCTATGTCTCAATTCCTCACCCCGAGAGCTCATATATGGAGGAAGAGATGACTCAGTGTCCTCGATCAACCCAAACCCTTACTCGGGAGGGTTACATCCATCAATCCATGTTGGTCTCTTTATATCAACGTGCTCACATCTGGTACATCACCAAGAGCAGCAATCCACTGTTTTCCTATTCATGCGGGAAATCAATTCAAATATTATGTTAGAATAAATATATGTCACACAAAGGATACCTTATTCATCCTCCCTCTTACGAAGGAAAAAACCACAAGATTAATCTTATCTCATACAACAACACCATCTTAATTTATGCAGATATCTTTGTCCCAACTACATACATGATTCTCTGCCAATCGAATCCCATTCTTTATTGTCGCAATGTATCATTGCTACATCCAGATCCTGCTCAAACAACTCTCCAAAGAGCTTCCTTAACAAAACTTCCCCTCATCTAACAATGTACTCAACGTGCTCTTCCAATTATTAGTGTATCCATGCAGACTCGTATCTTCGGAAGATTTTTCATTTCAAACTCAGTGGCCAACTCCCTTTTAAGCTTGATCATCATAAGCTCACTACCTGTAAAGAATAGATCGTTAGCATATAAAACCAAAATCAAAGTCATACCTTGGACCTGTTTGAAGTGGAAGTTCAGATCGACACTACTTCTTGTGAATCCAAGCTTCACCACGTAATTATCAATGTGGACATCCTGGGCTTGAGAAACTTGTTTCAAGCCATGTAATGCTTTCTTCAACCACATCAAATGATCATTTATTCATGTCTAAAAGGCTTTTTTTATTATGCAATCATCCATCGCAAATAATGATAGGTGTTGGGATCTCTTCAAGAGTCTCTCCCTTTGAATGGGAAACCTCTTCAATCATCATCAATCAAGATATCAACCTGTCGATCATAATAATTGGCAACTTGTAGTACCTATTTGACATTGGTAGCTTTTTCCTTTTCCAACACCAACTCTTATCTTCCTGCACTAGTTCACTTTTTCCTGCAACTTAGATGATCCTCAAAAAGTATTTTCTTATCACATCTTATCTTGGAGGTTAGAAGCATTCACATACACAAATATTCATGCAATAAGGATAAAAAACAATAAATGTAAACAATAATAGTGTCACAAAGAAATAACATAAATCTAAAATGTACTTATCTTTAACGAAAAGTGATCATCTCCCTCTTGAGCCAGCCTTCAAGAGTTATTATTTTCCATTATCCATCGATCTAAAATTAAAAACGAAGGTTTCATGAAATGTTTTTCAAGCTATTTTATATATTTTAGGCAATGGATTGTGATTGAAAAAGCACACAAACTAAAGTAAATTTTGCAAATTTTTAACAGTTAAAAAAGGACAATAAGCAACATCAAAACACAACAAACTGATGACGAAGTTCACCTCTCCTCAATTACGTCTCTGGGTCCAGCTTCCAATGGTGGCCTTTTTTATTATATGCTCAATTTTTTAAATACATCAACATACAAGTCTGAACTTGCAAAAATAACACTGCCATTGCATCCATAAATTCCAAAAACCCATTGTGTATGCTCTTCTTGGGCTCAAAAAGGCTAAAAAATGGCCAAGACAGGCCTCATTCTTCAAACTACCTGCATACATCTCTACAAAACTCGTTCACTCAGCAAAAATGGCACAATTTGGTTTTGTGGCATATTGATAAGACGGATAATTCGAAACCTAGAGGTCTCGGGTTTGATCCGTTGTGCTCGGTGGGTTTGGCATTGTGTATTAAATAGAATATATATATATATATATTATGGCCACTCTGCTAATGTCTCCATTCCCATGTCAATCATGTGCTAGTACATGCGACCGAGGGGCATGGGCCTAGGCCACACACCTCCCTGGCCCCACTCCTAGTTGTGTGTTATTGATAAGACTTAGGTCTAGGGCGCGAGTAGGGTACCAAGTGCCCCACCCCCTTCGCCTCCGCCGATGGTCACCTTGCAAGCAAAAAACCGTGGTTTTGGCCTGTCGGACACGCCCTCTGGCCCGCCCATCCCCCCAACCATAAAACCATACAATAATAAATAAAAGCTGCCCACTCACATATAGAAGGAACTACATGTGTTCTAACAGTTAGGCAATCTGTTGGTATGTTGGAAATTGACAGTTCGATTCTGCCGGAGGCCTGTCGGTCCGTTGAATTTTTTTTGGCACCAATACCAGGGGCACTTGGTGGCCTATCATGCGGCCATGTCGTGCCCTCTAGTTAGCCCACATGGTGACCTATGATTGGTCCAACTCATCAATCGTACACCCATTTACCATGCGCAACATGCCCTCATGCCACTGGTCCAAATGCCATTTTTACATCCCAGTCAGTTGATGACGTAATCATATGGACTGCCACGTGGCATTTATTCATTACCTAGTCAACCCTGCAAGTTGAATTTTTAGTTGTTTGCCAAAAACTTCAGAACACGATAACTTCCTCATACGGTGTCATATTGAGGAGATTCAAGTGTCGTTGGAATCAAAAAGTCGAGATCTAAGATTTGGTGTCAGTTTTGGGAGATTTTGAACACTTTATTTTGTGATAACATTTTTTATCCCCTAGATCATTCCTCCCCACTATAAGATTTTGGACCACCAAAAGTATGTTTTTACTCAGTAAGTAAGTGAGGGTACAAATACCCCACTTTCTCAATCTTTATCCACCTTGCCTTGTTTGGATTGGACCACCAAAAGTATGTTTTTACTCAGTAAGTAAGTGAGGGTACAAATACCCCACTTTCTCAATCTCTATCCACCTTGCCTTGTTTGGATTGGTACCTTTGAGCGCCACACGAAGATACTCCAAATTGCCTCTGTGTGAAGTTCTTATCTTCCTGTCAAGAATTGAGTCTTCCTGCATCTCATTTAAATATTCAGGAGAAAAATCTTTTAGAGATGGAATCTGAACATTCTCTTATTGATAAACGATTATAGAAGGCTCATAAAATCTCCAGTTTTCCTCATTCGAAACATAATATATTTGCATGTAAGGTGGAAAATCTAATCAGAAAGCATTGTTACCAATCTTCTCCAAGATTTTGAAAGGACCATATCTGTTTGGCTTGAGCTTTTTACCTTCACCTTGTAGTATTTCCTTGTTGATGTACAATCAAAATTTATATCCCACTTGAAAATCATGATCAACTCGATGCTTATCATGTCTTGATTTGTACTTGGCTTGGCTTTTCTCAAGTTGTTCTTGTACCATTTGATGCACTAGATGAATTTTTTCAATGAAATGCTTGTCTTTGTCCACGTCACTATGTCCATCTATTGCAATATTTTTACCAAAGATGAAATACAATGGAGACTTTGGAAAATAGCCCAAACAAGCTTCAAATGGAGATGTTTTTTGTAGATGAATGATGGGCACGACTGTAGACATGTTTCATGTAATGAAAATGCTCATCCCAATGTTTAGGATGCTTACCACAATATCCTCAAAGGAGATGCACTATTTTTCCCGTTCAGGCTATTGATTTGTGGATGAAATTTTGTGCTCTTCTTAAAATTTTTGTCCATGAGTTCCCATAAACTTGACTAAAACTTCCCGATAAGTTGAGGATATCAATTGGAAATAATCGAATTAGGTAACCCAAAATGAACCCATACATTTTGGAAGAGCATATTTGTGGCCTGTTCAGTTGTAACCTATTTCCTACATGGCATAAACACACACATTTTTCTTAAACGATCCACTATAACATATAAATAATCATGACCTTTCGTAGACATTGGTATTCCTCCAAAAAAATCCATAGAAATAATTTCCCAAGGACGAGAAGGGATAGTAAGTGGAGTGTATAAACCTAATTTCCTATTTCTTTTCTTGCTAGCAGCGCACATAGAACGTCCTTTTGCATATCTTGATACAGTTTCATTCGTGCAAGGCCAAAAACAATACCTTTGTAATTGAGCAGTTTTTTTGCCTACACCAAAGTGACCAACAATAAAAGAAGTGTGGGATTCCCTTATGACATTGAATCTTTCACCTTATGGAACACATAACTAACCAATATGATATAACAACTTGTTATGAGCATGATAATATAACTCTTCAACATGATTTCTTTGAATCAAAGTTGCATAAACATCTTTAAAAATCTCATCTTGAGCATATTGTTCAATGTAAATTTCATGCACGATTGAGTTATGCTTAAGCATAACATATGCATTAACAATAGGCCTTGATAAAATATCTACAACTGATCCATATTTATGCAAGAACGCAAGAGAATACACATATAACCATAAATACAAAGATGCAGTGGAAATAACACTTCATTTCATTAATATCAAAGAACTGAAATTTGCTTACAGACAGAATGGAAATAAACTAGCTAGGGCACTGGTAGCTTATATCTGAGAAGAGATGTGGTAGCTACATGCCTCTGAACTGTGTTACAATGAGGCTCGAGGTCCTATTTATTCTTTAGAAACAATGGAAAAACCTAAACATCCAAAACCCTAACCCTAGGAGATGAAGCGCCAAAACTATGGGCCTAGTTTGGGTAAATTGGTGTTTCAACTTCCCGAGGACATAAATTTGGCATACGATCTCTGTTTGATGCGCACCATACCTCGTTAGAAATATATATCCAAGAACTACAACATTTTATGTGAGAAACATCGGTCCAAGGACTCATATTTCTCTCAGTTTTCCCAAAAAACATCGTTTAGGGCCTCAAAACGATTCTGGAAGTTCAGGACCCAAAAACTGCTAAAAATAGTAAGTCGTGCCGAAACTGAAAAACTGAAAGAGACAATGGTGGGGCCCCAAGTGGAATAGGCAGGTGGCCACCAATATCCACCTGGATCATTCCTCCCCCCTTAGGAAGCAATGGTCCCCATTGCGTTGAGTTCCTCCATGAGATGAGGAAACTTCTGTTGAACTTGGTCCCTGGTGAACCACTTGCCTTGGTGCAGGAGTTGGCCAGCTTTGAAAACCTGATACAATTGGATCTTCTATTAGCGAGTGTTCTTGATTTTCATGTCCATGATACAATCTATGGTGGCCTGTTCCATGCAGTCTGGGTTTAACTCTGTTGGGGTGAGTTGTTATGTAATGTCAGAGGTGTCCAGCAGAGGTGGGAAGTAGGGACGAAGGCGGTCCACATAGAATATTGGGTGCAGACCAAGGAATAGTGGAATATTGAGCTCAAAGGCATTGTTCCCTGCAGCCTTGGTGATGGTGTATAGCCCATATCGAAGCGGGCGAAGCTTGCGGTGGGGTCCAGTGAGGCGCTCCTTTTTCAAATGTAGCCACACTTTGTCGCCCACCTGGAAGTTGTGTGGCACCCGATGTTGATCATGTCGTTGCTTGTGCTTAGCATTGGCTCTGTCCAATATGTCATGAACCTATTGGCGGATGTGCTAAATGCACTCGATGAAGTTGTTCGCTTTGTCAGCTTCATGCTGGACATGAGTCGAATCGGCCTGAGTAGCCACAAATGGCATGGCTACGTCAATGGGACATAGTGGATGGAATCCCAAGCCCACCTTAAAGGGGTTGTGGCTGGTTGAGTTGTGGAGAGCTTGGTTATACCTATGTTGTACATAGGAGAGGCTCTCATCCCATATGCGTGGATGCTTCGAATTGTACATGCGAAGAATGTGCACAATCATCCTGTTGACGACCTCTGTCTGACCATCAGTTTGGGGATGGAAAGCTATGGACTTTGTGAGCTTGGTGTTCAACATTGACCAAAGACTGGACCAAAATGTGCTGAGGAACTTGTTGTCCCGATATGATATGATAGACTGTGGGATCCCAAAATGCACCCACACTCGTTCAAAGAAGAGTTTAGTAGTGGATTCTGTTGTGATATTCTTCTTGCAGGCCACCATAATTGCCATCTTTGAGAATCTGTCGACGACCATGAAAACACAGTGATTTCCATGCTTAGTAGAAGGAAGGTCCGACATGTAATCCATGGAAATGGATTCCCAAGGTCGAATAGGGGTAGGTAGCGGAGTATAGAGGCTTTACTTCTTGATGGTCAGTTCAGCAATGGAGCAAGCAGTGCAGGATCTAATGTACTTCCCGACATCCTGTTGAAGGTTCGACCAATAGAAATACTTCTACAGTATTGCCACTGTTTTCTCAACCCCGAAATGCCCAGTGACTCGATTGTAGTGTGCTTCCCATATCATCTTGGCACACTCGCTTGAAGGAACAGAAAGGTGTCCCAGGTGACATAATAATGCATCTTGGATGTGAAAATTTGGAACTTGCGTACCCCCCAAGAGTGCCTTGTATGTGTGGCCGAATTCTAGATCGCTCTCATAAAGAAGTGGCCAATCAGAAGTCTCGTGCCCACAAGAGTTGAGAACGGTGGTTAGCGCCACGATCGGTGGTCGGCTGAGGCAGTCTGCAACATTATTGGTGCTACCCTTATTATAATTGATGTTCAAATGAAATTGTTGCATATATGTGGACCACTTCTGATGGCGATTGTTCTGCAACTTCCCTTGTGTCTGTATGAACTGCAAGGGCTGGTGGTCTGTGTGGATGATTGTTTCCTTCCCCAAAATGTAATGCTTCGATTGTCGACAAGCCTGCACAATGGAATACATTTCTTTGTCATAAGTGGGATACTTGCGAACTGTGTCAGACAATGTCTCACTGTGATATGCCACTGGATGCCCCTTTTGAGTAAGAACTGCCCCAATAGCATAGTCAGAGGCATTTATCTCAATCTTAAATGGTTGTTTCAAGTCTGGTAATGTGAGCACTAGGGCAGAAAAGAGGCGATGTTTCAATTCTATGAACGCCTTCTGTTGAGATTCCAACAAAAATAATTTTTCTTTCGCTCCTCCCTTGGTAACTTGACTTAAGGGCCAAGTGATATGAGAGAATCCCAACACGAACTTGTGGTAGAAATTAGCAAGACCCAGAAAGCTGCGAAGCTCTATTAGAGTGGTTGGGGCTGGCCAATCCCGAATGACTTGAATCTTGGTTGGATCCACATGCACGCCCCTTTCATCAATAATGTATCCCAGATATTAAACCTGGGTCATGCCAAAATTTCACTTCTCCAAATCAGCACAGAACTTGTGTTGTCGCAGTCTTTGGAGGACTCGTCGGATGTGGTGGAGGTGCTCTTCCCAAGTCTGGTTGAAGATCATAATTTCATCCAAGTACACCACTACAAATTAGTTGGTGAATGGTTGAAAATTTTCATCCATCAACCTCATGAAGGTCGCGGTAGCATTCGTCAACCTGAAAGGCATAACCAGCCACTTGAAAAGGCCCTCCTTGGCTTTGAAGGCAGTCTTCCACACATCAGAGGGTTCGATAGGTACCTGGTGATACCTAGACTTCAAGTCGATCTTGCTGAAATATTTCACCCCTGTGAGTTGGTCCAGAAGTTCATCAATCTGTGGGATCGGGTATCTATTCCGGACAGTGATCTTGTTCAACGCCCGATAGTCAATACAGAGTCTCCAAGTCCCATCTTTCTTTTATACCAACATGATCGAGCTCCCACAGGGCGATGAACTTGGTTGGATGTGACCTTTCTGCAGCAGCTCCTAAATCTTCCTCTTGATTTCATCGTTCTCTAGAATAGAGCACTGATAGATCGGTCCATTGGGTAGCGGCGCACCTGGGGTCAAATCAATTGGGTGCTTGACCTGACAATGCAAAGGAACCCCTATGGGTGAAGTGAAGATGTCCCCGTACTCCTCCACAACCTTGTCCATTTATTTTTGTCGTGCAGAGGAGCCCTGTTTGGAGGTCATGGCCACAGTCTTCTTCTTGCCTTGGGGGCGGATCATCAAGGAAACAAATTTCCTGGTTTTGGAAATGAGCTTACTGCATTGTTTTGCAGTAACCAAAGAGATAGTGGTAGGCGGTGGTACCTCTGGTATCCTTTGCAACTTATTTCCCAAAGTAACAATAACAGCGTGAGGGTGGGACTCATACACAACATGTTGCTTCCACAAATATGGTTGCCCTAATAACACATTAGAAACATAGCTTACTGCATTGTTTTGCAGTAACCAAAGAGATAACGGCAAGTGGTGGTACCTCGGGTATCCTTTGCAACTTATTTCCAAAAGTAACAATAACAGCGCGAGGCTGGGACTCATACACAGCATGTTGCTTCCACAAGTATGGTTTTCCTAATAATAAATCAGAGGATCAATGCCACATAATACCTCATCCATGAAGGTCTTGATGTTATAGGGAAGGCAACATTGCTGACTGACGCGGAGATCCCGTCCTAGGTGAAGCCACCCGACGATGTATGGTTGTGGGTGTGCTGTGGTTAGCAAGCCCAACTACTTCACAGCATCTACTGAAATGAGGTTCTTCTGGCTCCCATTGTCGAAAATGCACTGTAGCGGGGAACCCTTTACCAACATCAGGGAGTGGAAGAGACGCTCCTCCTCCTCTGGATCTTTAGGTTCCCCCTTTTGGATCTTCGCAGTGGCAACCGTGGCGTTGGGCTCCGCATCAATAATCTGTTTCCCTTTGTCATTCCCTTTGTCAAGTTCTGATTCAGATTCATAGCATGCATCTGACTCAGAAGCCCTCATCTCGGCCACCAACGAATTCTTGGCCCGACACTCACTTGTGTTGTGAGTGGAGCTCTTATGGAACTCACACCACTTTTCTGTGTCCTTCTTTGGCTTCGCATTGTTGTTCTTTTCTTGTGGCTTTGACTGGTTATCTTGGGTCGACATGCCTTGGCTTTGCCCTTTGTTCTACTGTTTGGGGGCACCTTTCCCTTGATTTTGATTCGCAGATCCAAAGTCTCGCTTCTTCAGTTTGAATTTCTGCTCAATCTTGGCAGCACACTGGTATGTCGTACCAAGCGAGGAGATGTCGAGGAACTACATTTCCTTTTGAATGTATCTATGCAGACAACTGCGATACTTTAGCACCTTTTCTCTGAATCTTTGATACCCAACTTTGTGCATAGGGTATGGAACAAATTCAGCATCTCATGCATATCTTGATCCCTTTATTGCCACAGAGTGGTCCATTGTATTTATTTTCCCTCGTAGCTCCCCACGGAATAGTATTTTTCCTTGATAGCGTCTCAAAAATAATTCCAAGTGGGTACGACTGAGAACAGAGAGGGTTCTGTCTCGTCCTTTTTCTCATAGTAGGTTTCCCACCAGTCCTTGACATGGGGGTAGCTTTGAGGGGTGCAAAAATAGTCTTCTCTCGGTCGAAAAATTCATGAACCGAGAAATATCCTTCTAATAGATTTAACCATCTATCTACGACATCTGCATCTATTTGAACCTAAAATATGGGAATGTCAAAGTTTACTTGTACCTTAAAGGGAGTCACGCCTCCAGAGTGGTTGTTGGATGGAAATGCGCCGCTGGTGGGCAACCGTTCAAGGATCTGGGAAAAGTTATCCATCATCGCATTCCTTTGTTTTCCAAGGGCCTCCTCGAGCAATATTTTGATAGGATCTCCGGGTCCCTCGTCTTTCTTTTCATCCCCCATGGGCGGCCGTATGGGTTTGCGAGGCTGATCTTGCAAAGGTTCCACCAGATCGAGCCCTAACTCCTTATACACCAACCTCATTGGGGACATGCAAAGAAGGATCGAGAAAAAAGCAGACTGCTTTGATCCCACTGATACGGATTTATGCAGGAATGCAAGAGAATACACATATAACCATAAATACAAAGATGCAGCAGAAATAACACTTCATTTAATTAATATCAAAGAACTGAAATTTGCTTACAGACATAATGGAAATAAACTAGCTAGGGCACTGGTAGCTTATCTTTGAGAAGAGATGTGGCAGCTACAAGCCTTTAAGGGCCTATTTATTATTTAGAAACAATGAAAAACCCTAAACGTCCAAAACCCTAACCCTAGGAGATGAAGCGCCAAAACTATGGGCCCTGTTTGGGTAAATTGATGTTTCAACTTCCCGAGGACGTAACTTTGGCATACGATCTTCGTTTGACGCGCACCGTACCTTGTTAGAAAGATCTATCTGAGGACTACAACTTTTAAGGTGAGAAAAATCAATCCATGGACTTGTGTTTCTCTTGGTTTTCCCAAAAAACGTCTTTTAGGGCCTCAAAACGGCTCCAGAAGTTCACGACCCGAAAAACTGCTAAAAATAGTAAGTCATGCCGAAACTAAAAAACCGAAAGAGAAAATGGTGGGGCCCCAATTGGAATAGGTGGTTGGCCACCAATATCCAACTGGATCAACAACTTTGTTGTATATACCTTTCTTATACCTGATTACCAAATGAAATTGTTGTAGGAATCCCACCCATCTGAAATGTCTAGCTTTTTGTAGCTTGGTTTGCAATTGTATATATTGCAAATGTTGATGGTGAGTATGAATAATTGTTTCTTTACCCATCAAACAGTGCTTCCATTTCTTCATGCTTTATACCAAAGCATACAACTATTTATCATAAGCTGGATAGTTAATTACTACATTGGAAAAGGTTTCATAATGATAACATATTGGCTTACCATGTTGCATCAAAACTGCTCCCATATCATATTCACTTTCATTAGTTTGAATTTAAAATGGTTTCTTAAGATCTGGAAGTGCTAGAACTGGTGTTTTATTGATTTTCTCTTTCAAAGTGTCGACGTATTTTGGTTGCTTGCCTCCCCACTAAAAGACTTGCTTCACACTTGTCAAAGCATGTAATGGTGTTGCAATGAATGAGAAGTTAGAGATAAAATTTATATAGTATTGGGTCGCTCCGAAAAATCTCCTAACTTATGTTACATTATTGGGTTTAGGAAAATTCACAATAACATCAATTTTGGAGGGATCGATCTTCAATTCACCCCCTCCTACAATATGATCCAAATAAACCAAAGAGGTTTTCCCAAATTCACTTTTATACATCTTCAAATACAAATTTTCCTTTTTCAAGACATCTAGAACTTGTTTCACATGCTTGACATGCTCTTCACGAGTCTTACTGAAAATCAGAATATCACCTAAGTAGACTATGACAAAATCATCAAGCAGTGGTCTCAATACATCATTCATAACTCTCATGAATGTGGCAGGTGCATTGCAAATCCCCAACGACATAACTAACCATTCAAACAAACCTTATTTTGTCTTGAAATAAAATTTCCAAATATCATCTTCAACAATCCTTATCTAATGATGATCACTTCTCAAATCTAACTTAGTAAAATAAGCAGTTTCATTTAACTCATATAGAAAATTATCAATGCGAGGAACAAGATATCGATTCTTTAACGTGATCTTTTTCAAAGCTTTGAAATCCACACACATGTGCCATGTTCCATCTTTCTTTGGAACCAAAACAATAGGAGACCCACAAGGAGATATACTAGCCCTGATGACCCCTTTTTCAAGCAACTCTTGAATTTTCTTCTTAATTTTGGCATGATCTAAAACTAACATTCTATACATGGCAATATTCGAAAGTGGTGCATCTTACTGCATTTGCATCTCATGTTGGATTCTTGTTTTTGGAGGTAACCCTTCAGGTTCCTGGAACATCTTGTCATAAGTGTTAAAAACTTCAACCAATTCATGCCTGAGTTTAGAATCATATCCTATGAAAGCTTCAGATTCAGTAGTATCTTTAGCTTTAATCACCAACAACGCAAAACTCTTACTAGCATTCACAAGCCTTTTAATATTACCAAAACTAACAAGAGATAAGTTCATCTTCTTACAATGTGCTCTAAAAAT
The DNA here is from genome assembly GCA_034641835.2 of Pinus albicaulis. Classification (NCBI taxonomy): domain Eukaryota; kingdom Viridiplantae; phylum Streptophyta; class Pinopsida; order Pinales; family Pinaceae; genus Pinus; species Pinus albicaulis. Next base: position 879,998,943 of record CM076577.1, read on the forward strand.
ATACTCAACTCCATATTTAAAAATATGATATTTGTTCTCATGATGATATAATATTGCTTTTGGGTCATATAAGTATGGACTCCCTAAAACAATATTGCAAATATCAAGTGGTACAACATCAAGCTCTAACTCATCTATAAAATTAGCAGTGAGGGAAAATTTGAGTTTACATTTTCTTGTCACTTGTAATTTGGCATCGTCACATACCCAACCCAAAGGGTAAGGTTTTGCATGAGGTGTGCTTTCTAAATTTATTTTCTTGACAATTGTTTCAGAGATAAGATTGACTTGAGATCCACTATCAAATAATGTATCAACCTTTGTATGTTTTGTAGTGACCCTGATATGGAAAATCTCACTTCTTTCTTTATCATTGTCTATAGGCTTACAAGAAGAACTAGTGCTTGCATTAGAAGTTATACCTTTCATTCCCATGGTTTTGATTTTGGTTTTATCACATGAATCAGATCCTAGATCTTGTTGAGTTGTAGTAGTAGTCTTTTGTTTCCCCTTGTTATTAAACTTCTTTGGTCTCAATTTCGGATGTAATTTCTAATAGTGGTATTCATCATGGCCATCGTTTGAACAATGTTTGTAGGTGAGTTTCTCCCCCTCTTTCTTGACAATAGCATTATTTCTTCCTTTGCCTTTAAACTTTCCCTTTCCCTTGTCTCCAGATTAATAAGGTTTCTTATTGGACTCTTGAGGACCATTCTTGCCTATTGATTCTAAATGATTTTCTTAAACAAATACTTCATCTAGATTGGTGGGATTAAACATAAGTATAATGTCTCTATTAACTATGTAATCCACTTATATACTTAAGGAGAGTATCTTATGAAGTCAAATCAACACCCAAGATTAAGGTTCTTCTTCTAAATTCTTGTGTGTAACTTAGGACACTTTGATGTTGAACTTGTCTAAAATTTTGCTAATCAATAATTGTTTTTTGCATGTAAGATAAAGGATAAAATTGCATGCTTAATGCAGCTATAACATCATTCCAAGGAGAGATATTTTTACCACTTTTCTTCAAATATTCTTGAGTTTTGGCCTCCCACCAAATGAAAGTTTCACCTTCCAAGTGAAGAGAAGCAAGCTGAAATAGACTTCAATTTGACGAACCCAATTATCCAACTTTTCAACATTTACTTCCCCATTATACATAGGCAATTCAAACTTTACATCAAGCTTAGAACTTTACATTTGCTCCCATTACCACCATTACCTTTTGGTTGATTAGAACTTTCTCCTTGCAACCTTTTTTTCTCTCATTGTACAATTCTTTTACCATCTCAGACATATCAAAGAAATCCTTTCTAAAATCTCTCTAATCCTCAAACATCAGCTCTTCTCCTTGTCCTTCATCATGTGCCATGACTAGTGGAGTTTGTGGCCTCCTCGAGCCAATTTAAGGGTTTGGTTCTTCAAGTGCTCCTTCTCCTCTTCTCAATTTAGACCTTGTAAGCTTTCAAAAAACTTGCAAATTATGTTAAACCTTCACAAAAACCATGCTTTGATACCAAACTGATCTGAAATTAAAAGTTAAGGTTTCATAAAATGTTTTGCAAGATAGTTTATGTCTTTTAAGAAATGGATCGTGATTCCAAAAGAACATAAACTAAAGTAAATTTTGTAGATTTTTAATAGTTAAAAATGGACAATAAGCAATATAAAAACATAGAACACTGATGACAGAGTTCATCCCTCCCACGCTACGTGTTCGTGTCCAGCTTCCAATGGTGGCCTTTTTTATTATATGCTAAATTGTTAAAATACATCAACATACAAGTCTAAACTTGCAAAAATAACACTTCCATTGCATTCATAATGCCCAAAAATCCCTGTGTATGCTCTTTTTGGGCTCAAAAAGGCTGAAAGATGGCCAAGATAGGCCTCCTTCTTCAAACTGCCTGAAAACAACTATACAAAACTCATTCACTTTGCAAAAATAGCAACAATCTAGTTTTGTGGCGTATTGGTAAGGCAGATAACTCGAAACTCGAAGGTCTCAGGTTCGGTCTATTGTGTTCAACTGGTTTGGCATTGTGTGTTAAATAACAAATTAATTTTTAAATAAGGGTTGTAGCCCCTTCGCCCGTTTCTTGTCTCCCCTGTTAGTCATGTGGCATTACATGTGACTAAGGGGCACAGGCCATAGGCCATGTGCCTCCCTGGACCAACTCTTGGTCGTGTGTTATTGATAAGGCTTGGGTCTAGGGCACGGGCAGGGTGCCACGTGCCCCAACCCCTTCACCTCCGCCTACAGTTGTGTAAATGTAATAGAACCTGGGTCAGAACTTACCTCTGCACCCTTCTCCTACGCCCTTGTTGGTGGTCACCTTGTAAGCAACAAACCATGGGTCAAGCCGATCAGGCACACTGACCATCTCACCCATTCCCCCAACCATCAAATCATATGATAATAATTAAAAATTATTCACTCACCTATAATAATAACTACACGTGGTCTAATGGTTAGGTGGTCCATTGGTATGTTGGAGGTCGACAATTCAATTTCAACAAAGGCTTTTCGGTCCATTGCAATTTTTTTGGCCCCAAAACCAAGGGCACTTGGCAGCCTCTCATAGGGCCCTGTGGCACCCTTTGGTTGTCCCACATAGTGATCTATGATAATTGTTCCACCACATCAATCATACACCCATTCACCGTGCGCCACGTGCCCTCGCGCCATTATTCCACCTGCCATCCGTAGACATCAATGAATTAAGGATGTAAGCATGACATCATCATACATACCGCCACATGGAATCCATATACTACCTAGTCAACCTTGCAAGTTGATGCAGGGGCATTAGGCACAATAAAATACTTTGTATGTAAATAGACATAGGGGGGTCTCATATTTTTGCTTTCTTATGTAATTATTAATATTTGACTGATTTTTAACTAAATATGGAGAGGATTTGTATTTGTTCCCAAATGATTGGAGAACATGAGAGGAGTGATCAGTTAGGAATGTGAAGAGATAATCAGTTTCAGTAAATATAGGGAATTAGGCTAAATTTAGGACTTTGGGAAATCCAAGGGTTTTGTTGAGTCATTGAAGGAGCTGAATCGATTGATTATCAAATTGTATAATTGTAAGCCTCAATGGCATTCAAAATCACACCTGGAGAGATCTGGAGAGACAGAGTAGGAGATAGAGGGGCCATCGAATTGAAGATATGGCCAACCAAGGAGTCTGTAAGTGATTTCATTGTATAAATGAAAGAATTGTTTCAGTATTACATGTGCATTGGTTGATTTAATTTCTGTGTGAATGGACTCTGAGTTTAAATAAGAAATTGCATGAGCAATTGCATGATATAAGCTCTGTGGTAAGGTTTGCATATACTGTTGATAAGATTGAATGAAACTACATTGGGCAATTTCAGTCATCGATCACTAATGGATCGATGACACAATGGGGTTAAATTGGTATTTGAAACCACTGTGTGAGTGAGGCATATGACTTGGGATCATTACGAGGTTAAGGCATAAGAGGCGTTCCAAGTAGGCAATTAAGGTTTTAGAATAACTATAGTACATTTGGTTAAATGTGGGGGTTTCTTTAAACCAGTTCGGAATATTGAAGGCATAACCAATTAAGAGATGGTCGATGAGGGACGAGATCAAATTTTGTAATTATCTTGTCTAAATTGGAATCAGTTTCCAATTCACAACGCTAAAATTGTGTTATGATTTGAGTTGATGAAGAGCTTGGCATAGATTTGTAGGTTAAGAACAACGACAAGGAGCCGACCTGTTGAGGGTTGATATCACAGCAGTTATGCGGAAGTGCCATGTTAATGAAGCAAAGACTTAACATCTACAGAGACATAGTGAAACAAGGTTAGAGGCGGAACCGAGAGTGAAGTGGAACCATGCGAATGAAGAAGCGGTTTCGAAATCTAAAACCAGCAGTATCGCGTTATTTGGGAATGGTAAATGGATTCTGGAAAAAAAACGCGATACTGTTAGATGGTGGACACGTGGCTTAAGTGGTATTCGATTACCACCTATTTCGCATTTTTTTGGTGCATTAAAGTTCTGTGATAAAAAAAATTGCGATATTCGTTCGATCATCGGCAATTGAAATCTGACGGCGTTCGCATCGTGAAGATGCGTGAAGGTTAAGTAAGGTCGGGTTTCGAATCGTGTTAATAAAGGTTGTGGGACCAATAGTTCTACGTGTGTGGATAATTGGTCTTTTAAATGAAATATCAAATATTGTGTAAGCTTTGAAAACGTTAATGAGTTGGGACATTCGATGATTGAAAGCGATAGTGGAATGTCAAGGTAGGGAGATATATAAATTGGGGTTTTAATCCAAGGCCCATTATATATGTTTACATTTCCATAAAGCAAAGGTCGAAGGCTTGGTGAACCATAAGTGAAGGTGAACTTGGTTTAATTCTATATGTAGATCTGTTATATACATATGGGGTTTCATAACTTTTGATAAGAAGCCTCCGCGATTTAATTGATTGCCCAGATTGAGATTATAATTAGGCACGTCCACTTTTATGCATAGTGGAGATTGTGGGGTTTGTAACCATAAGAAACTTTGAATTAATATCTCAAATCTCAGATTTGAGATATCAAAAACTTCCAGATTTATTTATTTAAATTGCCAGTTCAGATAATAAGATGGAGATGCATTGTTATATGCAATGAAAGGTTGAGATTTTATTGAGCACAAAATTGGGAATGCATTCTACATGCATAGAGAGTGGAAAATGTGGGTATAACGAGAAGGCATGCCATCATGTGGTATCAGAGCTGGAATAGCTCGTTTGAAAATTTAATTTTTGAAATGCATATGTACTGAAGCAGTGAGGAAAATTTAAAGTTTAAATCTATTTAACAGAAATTGCAGATTGGAAGAGGTATGCAGTGAAGGTATTCAGATTTATAGAATCTGGAGTTGAAGACAAAGTGTTTTGAAGATTGCAGCATACAGAGATGCAGTGCAGGTGAAAGAAGAAGCAAGATTACACATAATCTTGAAGGTGAGTTGATGAGCATTATTTAACTCTAGTTTAAAGAATTGTTTGCAGAATTTAGATTGTAGGCAATTGAAGAAATCTCAGCAAAAGCATATCACAGCTTTGAGAGTAGTGATGAAAGAGTCCAGTAGAGGATACTAAGGTGAAGAAGAAAGTGTGGCAGAACCCGGAGAATTCCCAATAGAGGTTGGTTGAAAGAAGAACAGATGTGTTCTTGAAAGTTGCAGAGTGAAGCCTAGAGAGAGTAGAAGAAAGTGCTCAGAAGATTCCAGCAGATAGGGGACCGGTACTTGCCAAAAGCCCAGATCCGGAGGAAAGGATTAGTGAGGTAAGTGGCAGCAGGAGAGCTTGCTGTTGCAGAGGCTTAGTGCAGCTTGTGAGTGAGGAACTCATGATGGAGAAGATGGCTACTGATAGTCATAGCAGAGATTGCAGAGGTTATGAGAGAGGCCACAACAGAGAAGAGAAAGAAGATGCCAGGACAAATGGCATGAGGAAGAAATTGACTTATGCAAAATATTGGAAGGAAGTAGCTGAGATTAGGGAGCAGTTCAATAAATTGGAACTGATGATAGAGGAAAGCCAGAGAGGTGGTTGGCTCATGAAGAAGAAAGTGAAGTGGTAGTGGCTACAGATGAAGAAAGAGAAGATGATACATGCTCAGCAGAAAGAGAGACTACTCAGGATGATTGAGTATTTGGAGAAGGACTTGAAGACTAAAACTTCAAGTGAGACCAAGAGGTCAAATGACTTTACATCTGATGATTTTTGTATGTTTGCAGAAAAGATAAGAAAGCTTGAGCAGAGGATGGATGTACAGTTGGAATGTGTAGAACTCAGAGCAGCTGAGTTGAGAAGAGAATTTTCTGTTTGTGAAACAGAACAGAATACAGATGAAGAAGGGGGATCTGCAAGAGGTCTTATGAACCATGGTGGAGGTTTGAGACAGCAAGAAGATTGTCTTGCTGAAGAGGAAATTAATGATGATTTCCTGAGTTATTGGACAAGTCTAGATCAGCTGGATGATGTAGAACCTTGTATTTTTGTGACTGATAATTGTGATGTGATTACAAGTTTTACAAAGGAGGATGAGCAATATTGTGAAGTTGTCACAAGTATGAAGAAGTATCTCTCAGAAGATGGATACTCTGAAGAAAAATGCAATGTTGGGGAATGTCTCTTGACTGAAGGAAGCAGTGATGCAGCCATGATGGAAACTGTTGCAACACAGGGATAAATTCTTGTGAATGAAGAAGGAGAGGATCAGTTTGAAGAGATGATATGTGAAACACCAGTTGAGGCTGTTGAAGCTCCTGGTCTACAAACTGAGAGTTTGTGTATAAATGCAGGGACTGCAAGTGATGATGAAGTTCTTAAAGAATGCAAAAGAGAAATTGCATTGTTGGAATACTTGTTGGAGAATTCAGAGTATGAAAAGGAGATCGTTGAAGGCAGAGTTCACTACAGTGAACAGGAAACCATCATGGAGGTAGATGGTGTGAATGAAAGACTTGTTGACAGTCTTGGGAATTCTTCAGATAATTCTTTGGGAAATTCAGGACAACATACTGAAATGCTGACAGAGGAAGGAAAGGCACTGAGGCCTTATGAGTTTTGTTTTAACAATTTTTTTGTGAATGCAGATTTTGTTGATGCTGAAGAAAATTTGACACCATTGGGCAGTCAATTAAAGAGGAGGAAAATTCTGTGGAAGACTTTAATCCATGGAATGAGGAAATTGGATTGCTGGAGATTATGCTGAATCAACCGGATTTAATGCAAGAGAGAGAACCTCAATTTCAAAATTGGGGATTGCAGAATGTGAAGATACAAGGGGATGAGGACAGTGAAGACTTTCTAGGTCTTGGAAAGGATTTGGAACAGCAGAAAGAAGATTTGATGATTGAATCATCAAACGAGACCGCGGGGTCTTATGATTTTAAAATTGACAAGTTGACTGTGGTTACAGGCATGGCAGAAGACAATCCATCTCTTGGAGTCGTCTTGAATAAATATGGGTTGTTGAAAGAAGGTGAGGCAGTCATGTATCATATGAAAGAACTTGTTGATGACAAGAAAGAGCTGATTTTCCTGATGATCAAAGAGAAGATCGGAGAGCATAATTAGACCTAGAGACATCTGGAGAGACAGAGTAGGAGATAGAGGGGCCATCGAATTGAAGATCTGGCCAACCAAGGAGTCTGTAAGTAATTTCATTGTATAAATGAAAGAATTTTTTCAGTATTACATGTGCATTGGTTGATTTAATTTCTGTGTGAATGGACTCTGAGTTTCAATAAGAAATTGCATGAGCAATTGCATGATATAAGCTATGTGGTAAGGTTTGCATATACTGTTGATGAGATTGAATGAAACTACATTGGGCAATTTCAGTCATCAATCACTAATGGATTGATGACACAATGGGGTTAAATTGGTATTTGAAACCACTGTGTGAGTGAGGCATATGACCTGGGATCATTACGAGGTTAAGGCATAAGAGACGTTCCAAGTAAGCAATTGAGGTTTTAGAATAACTATAGTACATTTGGTTAAATGTGGGGGTTTCTTTAAACCAGTTCGGAATATTGAAGGCATAACCAATTAAGAGATGGTCGATGAGGGACGAGATCAAATTTTGTAATTATCTTGTCTAAATTGGAATCGGTTTCCAATTCACAATGCTGAAATTGTGTTATGATTCGAGTTGATGAAGAGCTTGGCATAGATTTGCAGGTTAAGAACAACGACACTGAGCCGACCTCTTGAGGGTTGATATCAAAGCAGTTATGCGCAAGTGCCATGTTAATGAAGCAAATACTTAATATCTGCAGAGACGTAGTGAAACAAGGTTAGAGGCAAAACCGATAATGAAGTGGAACCATGCGAATGAAGAAGCGGTTTCGAAATCTAAAACCAGCAGTATCACGTTATTTGGGAATGGTAAATGGATTCTGGAAAAAAAAAATGTGATACTGTTAGACGGTGGACACGTGGCTTAAGTGGTATTCGATTACCACCTATTTCACATTTTTTTGTGCATTAAAGTTCTGTGATAAAAAAATTTGCGATATTCGTTCGATCATCAGCAATTGAAATCTGACGGCGTTCGCATCGTGAAGATGCGTGAATGTTAGGTAAGGTCGGGTTTTGAATCATGTTAATAAAGGTTTTGGGACCAACAGTTCTACGTGTGTGGATAATTGGTCTTTTAAATGCAAAATCAAATATTGTGTAAGCTTTGAGAATGTTAATGAGTTGGGACATTCGATGATTGAAAGCGATAGTGGAATGTCAAGGTAGGGAGATATATAAATTGGGGTTTTAATCCAAGGCCCATTATATATGTTTACATTTCCATAAAGCAAAGGCTGAAGGCTTGGTGAACCGTAAGTGAAGGTGAACTTGGTTTAATTTTATATGTAGATCTGTTATATATATATGGGGTTTCATAACTTTTGATAAGAAGCTTCCGTGATTTAATTGATTGCCCAGATTAAGATTATAATTGGGCGCGTCCAATTTTATGCATAGTGGAGATTGTGGGGTTTGTAACCATAAGAAACTTTGAATTAATATCTCAAATCTCATATTTGAGATATCAAAAACTTCCAGATTTATTTATTTAAATTGCCAGTTCAAATAATAAGATGGAGATGCATTGTTATATGCAATGAAAGGTTGAGATTTTATTGAGCACAAAATTGGGAATGCATTCTACAAGCATAGAGAGTGGAAAATGTGGGTATAATGAGGAGGCATGCCATCACAAGTTGACTTTTTAGTTGTTTACCAAAAAATTCAGTACGCGATAACTTCCTCATACGGTGTCGGATTGAAGCAATTCAAGCGTCATTGGAATTAAAACTAAGAGATCTACTATTTGGCGCCAACTTCGGGAGATTTTGAATTAATTTTTGAGCCTTTCTTTTATCCCATGGATCATCCATATATCAATATTTCCAATCGTCTTCATCAACAACCAAACCTAATTGAGACTAGCCCATCTAGGGTTATACTAAATCTATCACAAGTGCTAGAACAACTCCTCATTGATCATGCTAGGGTTTCAAAATTGCAAATCTCAAGCCTTTATCTTATCCCAAGGTTTCTTCCAAACCTAACCTCATGATGTTCATAAAACCCTAACAACCAAATTGCCTAGGGTTTCCTTTAAAACCTAGTATTCTTTTAGGTCTCCTCTGTATTCTCTTATTGCCAGCAAAGGTGTCTTCTCGGGGGTGATCTCAATGAATTTTCTTCAACCTAGCTCTGATTCCATGCTAATTTTTCTTTTCTTTAGATAATTGAATTTCATCATTCCCATATTGAATTCACCCCACAATGTCATAACATTATTCAATAACATATGCAATTATATAGAAAGAACAATATCAGCATCAATGCAACAGAACATAAAGGAATAATGAATCATTCACACATAGAGACATTAGGATTGGTCGGAGACTAGGGTCAAACCCACTATTGGGAAAACCCTTTCAAATTATTCTTCTATTATATTTACATAAAATGTTCAACAGAGAGTACAATGAGCCCAATTCCACAAATAATAATTCAAGTCAAAGTTTGACTTATCGAAGAGAACAACTAACAAAAATCCAAAATATCAGCCAATAGTCAATTTTGGTCAAAGTCAAAGTACCAACAATTATGCACCTTCGTCCTGTTCTGCACTCAGTTTGGTACTACAGTTCTACACCTAATTTGATATCACAGTTCTACGCTCAGTTCGATACCACAGGTCTACACCCATTTCAGTACCATGGTTTTGCGCTCAGTTCAGTACCACGGTTCTGCACCCAGTTCAATACCACAATTCCACACCTAATTTGGTACCACAGTTTTGTGCCCAATTTGGTACCACAGTTCTGCACCTATTTCGATACTTTGGCTAGTTCGGTATCTTCGATAGAAACTTCAGATGTATCGAACCCAATAAAAGAGAGAGAGAGATGTGATTTCAAAATGAGCTTGAGGTCACTTGTATTTAATGGCTTCCAAAGGTGTCCAATTTTATTTAGGGTCGACAGTCCTTTTGTGCACATGTGGGATTTACTTCAAAAATACACTTTCCCTTGTTCAAATTGAACGCTTCGATGGTCAAAATTGGTCCTCTCGAAAAGAGGAATATCATCCCATGGTTGGAATTTGTCACTGAGATTCCAAATTAACATATTCTAGTTATATAAGACAACAAGAAAGGAGAAATGTGCCCACACCAGGCTATATATCCATGGTTGCCTAGGTTTTATCCTCTTATTTTTATTTTCCAACATATTTGATAGGTTCATTCTTCACCTATGTCAGGATTGAGGTCGTCTCATCCTTCTCGAGGGGGATGGATTGTGTGGTGAGCTCCCTACCTCATTATCTTGGGCTTGGTCCTTAGTGTTCTCTGTTATTGGTGAACTGGAAACTAAACACTAGAGACTCCTTTACATAGTAGCTCAAACTTTCCCTCAAATATATTGAGAGTATGCCTAGTATCTTGTTGGGTAGTCTCAAGTTTTTCTAGTGTCAGATCCACTACAATATTCAATCTATATAAGGTTTCAGCCATTTTATAGAATTTTGTGTCTCTTGTTCAAGAATACATAGGGTCCTTGATGTAATCCCGCATCTCACTTAGAATGTGGTCTTGTGAGAGTTTATGTTTCATCTCCTATACCTCTATTTCCAAGTCCACCATATCCTATTTGGCCTCCTTTTAACACAACAAATAATGCCTCTGCCCTACTATCCAAGCCTCCCCTATATACGAAACAAATGAGATATGTTCATCTAGGTACTACAAGGAATGAAATGAAAGGTAGGAAGGGAATGGAACATATATATAGATAAATATAACAGAGAGCACAATAATATAGTGCAAAGCAATCTTCTACTGATAAATAAAGTAACAAAATATTGCAGAACATAAACTGGCTAGAATGGTGGCAACTATCTCTCATCGGAGAGACATGGTTGCTACATGCATTCACAAAAATATATCACAAGAGGCCAAAAGAAAGCCCTTTTAACATAAATACTTAACCCTAGAGGTTCAAAACCATAACCCTAAAATATGAAGTGCCAAAAGGTTTGTGGGCCTTCAAGTGGTTAGTTGGTACATCAACTTCTCAGAGGTGAAAATTTTGCATAAGATGTTTGCTTGGGGCATACAATAGCCCATTATAAATAAATATCTAAGGATTATATCTTATGGTTTGGGCTAGTGCATGCGAAAAAATAATTAGCCCCTCAAATGAAAAAAAATATAAATAGCACATCATAGAGGGCCTCAAAATGACCCTAGAAGCTTGCGACCCAAAAAACCATAGAAAATTTGCTAAGAATATAGAGAATTGTTGAGTCAATGGAAGAGGTGGTGGCCAAGAATATCCACCTAAACAGATCCTCCTTCTTTAAGAATAAATCGTCTTAATTGTATCAAGTTCCCACGTTGGATAGGGAAACTTTTGTTGAATTTGGCTCCTTATGATCCAATTTCCTTGGTGAAGAAGTCGCTCTACTTTGACAACTCAATAGAGTTGTATTTTGTGTTGGAGGGTATCATTTATTTTGGTGTCCATGATCCAATCCACTGTAGCTTGTTTAATGCAGTTAGGATTGAGTTTTATGGGGGCCAAATTCTCTACTACCTTCAAGTTATCCAACAAAGGTGGAAAATATGGTCAAAGCAACTCCACATTAAATAATGGGTGCAAACTAAGGAAAAGGGGAATACTAAATTCAAAATCAATTTCACCCACAACCTTTGTGATTGTGTAAGGCCCATATTACAGTGGTCTAAGATTCCTATGAGGGCTTGTGAGGTGTTATTTCTATAAATGTAGCCACACTTGTTATTGGAGGTGTTAGATCCATTCCACAAGTTTTTCCACTTTGTCTACAACCACTTTGGCATGGGAGGAATCTACTGGAGAAGATGCAATGGGAAACACTACATCAATCAAGTCAAATGGTTGGAACCCCAAGCACACCTAAAAAGGTATATGGCCAACAGAGTTGTGGAGGGCTATGTTACAACTATGTCGAACATATGGAAGACTTTCATCCCATGTAGATAGATGCCTATAGTTTTACATTTGTAATATATGCACAATCATCCCGTTGACTACTTTTGTTTCTCCATCTATTTTGGGATGAAAGACAATCGATTTTGTTAGCTTGGCATCCATATTAGACCATAGGCTACAACAAAAATTACTAAGCAAATTTTTATCCCTATCTAAAATAATGGTTTGAGGTAGCCCAAAATGAACCCAAACACACCTAAATAAGAGTTTACCAGTGACTTCAACAATGATACTCTTCTTACATGGTGCTAGAATGGTCATCTTAGAGAATCGATCAAAAACCATAAAAACATAATCATTACCATCCCTGGTAGATGAAAAATCTGACATGTAATCCATGGAGACCAAATCCTAGGGCCTGTATGGGGTAGGGAGAGGAGTGTGAAACCCTCACTTCTTGATGGCTTTAACAATGGAATTAATAATGCATGATCTATTATGCCAGTGGACGTCCTACCAAATCTTTGGCCAGTAGAAATACCTATAAAGTAATATTATTGTCTTCTCCACACCAAAGTTCCCTGCCATTCAAATGTATTGTGCTTACCAAATTAGCTTGGCACACTCACTTGAAGAAACACAAAAGTTGTCCATGATAGCACAAGAGCAAATCCTAGAGGTGGACGTTTGGAACTTGTTAACCTTCCATCAATGTTTAGTATGTAGTAACAAATTTAGAGTCATGATTGTATAATTGTAGCCACCTGTAGGTCACATGGCTATAAGAGTTAAGAATTGTGGCTAGTGCTATAACCATGAATCGACCAAGGCAATTTGCAACATTGTTATTGTTTCCCTTCTTATACTTGATTTTAAAGTGGAATTATTGCAGGTGTGTGGACCATTTTTTATGGCAGTCATTATGTAACTTTCCTTGTGTTTGCATGAATTACAAAGCCTTGTGACTAGTGCGGATGGTTGTCTTCTTCCCCAAAATACAATGCTTCCATTGTCGACATACCTCCATGATGAAGTACATCTCCTTATCATAGGTGGGGTATATATAGACAATATTAGAGAGTGTTTTGCTGCAAGAGCCCACTAGATGTCCTTGTTGAGTGAGGATTGCACCAAAAAAATTGTTGAAGTCATCTATCTCAATATCAAATGGATAATGTAAGTTTAGTATAGTGAGAACTAGTGCAGAGCAGAGGCAGCGTTAGTGAGAACTAGGTACTTGGATAATGCATGTTTAGTATAGTGAGAACTAGATACTTGGATATATTTTATTGTGATTCAGACTAGGAAAAATTTGCTTTGTCTCCACCCTTATTCACTTGACTTAAGGGCCAATAGATATAAAATAACCTTGAAACGAACCATTGGTAGAAGTTAGCAGGGCCCAAAAATTTGCAGAGCTCTATTAGGGTCATTATGTTGGCCAATCCCAAATGACTCGGATCTTGGTTGGGTCCACATGCACCCCATGTTCATCCATATTGTATCTAAAATATTGAAGTCACTGCATGTCAAATGAACATTTCTCTATATTAACATACAACTTGTGTAGTCACTGGGTGCTCAAGACCTGTTGAATGTGTTACAAATGTTATTCCTATGTTTTGCTAATTATGGGGATGTCTTCCAAATATACAACCACAAAATAGTTTGTGAATGACCGAAGATATCATCTATCATCCTCATGCTAACGTTGTTGGAGCATTAGCTAAGACAAATGGCACAACCAACTACTAGAAAATGCCTTCTTTAGATTTTAAGGTTGCCTTCAATACATCATTTTTCTCAATTTGAACTTGGTGGTAGCCTGATTTTAGATAAATTTGACTAAAGAACTTGGCACCCTCAAGTTGATCAAGAATATAATCAATCCAAGATTGAGTATCTATTCTTGACAATAATTTTCTCTTAGGGATTTATAATAAATATAAAGTCTTCATATTCCGTCCTTCTTTTGCACCAACACAATTGGGCTCCTGCAAGGTGAGGAGTTCGGTCAAATGTGGCACTTTTGGATGACCTCAGGAATTTGAAATTTTATTTTCGCATTCTCTAAAAGAGAGTGTCTATATATTGCACCATTATGTAAAAGAGCACCAGGAATCAAGTCAATTGAGTATTTGACCTGGCAGTGCATAGGCACCCCCAAAGGTCAAGTGAAGATATCTTTATATATTTCTAGAATTTCTATTTTGTAGAGACCCTTGTGTTTAGGTTGTGGTGGTCACAATGAATTTAATTTCACCTTCTCATTGAACCATGAAGAGGATAAAATTTGTAGTTTGAGAGATTACCTTTTGACATTGTTTTGTTGAGATCAATTAACTATGGTAGTTGGAATTACCTCTTGACCCCTAGAGTAACAATGACACTATGTGGATGAGACTCATAAACAACATGACATTTCTACATATAATCTTGTCCTAAAAGAACATCACAAACCTCAAATGGGGAAACATCACACAATACCTCATATTTGAAGGGCTTGATGTCGTAGGATAGGTGACATTGTTGACTAACACAGATGTCTCATCCACGCTCAACAAAATAATGGTATATTCTTATGGGTGTGGAATTTTTTATAGCTTCAATCTCTTGATGACCTCAATTAAGATCAACTTCTTTTATCTCCCATTGTCAACAATGAAATGTAGTGGGGTCCCCTTCAGTCACATCTATGGATGGAAGAGGCGCTACCCGTCCTTAGGCTCCTCCGACTCTTCTAATTAGATCTTAATGGTTGTGATGGTAGATTTGGGTTATTCATTGATGATTTGCTTTCCTTTGTCATGTTATGAATCAAAATCTAAGCTAGAGTCTACTTGTTTTTCTTTATCCTTAGCAAACACTGATTTTTTTGAGTGATATTCATTAACGTTGTGCCAGGAGATTTTGTGGAACTCACACCACTTTCCAATGTCCTTCGACTTCCAATTATACTTCTTTGCATGTTACTAATGGTTGGTTGTCTTGAGGTTGTATCTCCTTGCTTTTCCCTTGTTTCATGAGTTAAGGCCACCTTTTCTAGGATTTTGTTATGACAAATTTGTAGACCCAAACTCCCACCTATTCCTCTAGTTCAATTTTCGCCCAATACATGTCGATAAGTGAGTCCTAATCAGGAGATGTTTAGGAAATCCATATAACTTTTGATGTAAATATGTAGGCCACTATGATACTTCAAATCTAGGTGCCACTCGAAGTATTTGATACATAGATTTGAGCGTAAGGTATGGAAAATATTGGCGTACTCTGGCACCATTTGATCTCTCTCTTATTTCAAAGATGTCCATCTCGTGTACTGGTCATCATAATTACCTACGGAGTAGAATTCCTCCTCGAGTGCACCAAAAAAAGCAACTCAAGTGGGTCCTGCATTCAATATCATGGACTTGTATTTGTCTTGTCTCTCCCAATACCCTCCCACTAATATTTGACATAGGGAAGGGCTTTTAGGAATGCAAAGGTGATATTATCATTGTAGGAAGATTTTTGGACAAAGTAATAGCCCTCTAATAAATTTAACCATTTCTCCAAAGCATTTTCATCTATTTGGCATTTTAACAAGGGGATATCCAAGTTAATTTGTACCTTGAAGGGTGTCTCAACTCCAAAATTGCTACTTTTTGAAGGTGTCTCTACTATTACTGGCAATCATCGAAGGGTCTAGGTGAAATTTTCCATCATCTCATTTATTTTTTACGTGAGTGCTTCCTCAAGCAACAACTTGATACGATCTCATGCTCCGCCATCTCTATTTTCTTTCACCATGGGAGGTCATTTGGGTTTGTGAGAGCGATTTTAACAAGTGAAACTAGCTTAGGACCCAATTCTTTATACCCTAACCTCATTGAGGACATGAAATAAGAGACAACAAGAAGTTGATTGCTTTGATACCACTCATATTGTTTGTATAAGGAATAGAAAGGTGGGAAGGGAAATGGAACACACACTGAGAGAAATATAGTAGAGAGCACAATAAATAGTATAACACAACTTCCATTGATAAATAAAATAACATAATACTGTAGAACATAAATTGGCTATAATGGTGGTAGCTATCTCTTAGGGGAGAGAGATGGAAACTACACGCGTTTTGGAAGAATTTTTCATTGATGTCAAAGGGTGAATGGGCCAAGATTCATTTTAATGGTTTGTGTGCACAAATCAAGTGAATTTAGGTACAAGGACCCTCTATAACAGTAGCCCTTGTCATGAAATTTTGTTTGATAGGTGGCACACCTTGCGAGTCCTCATGGTTGGAGAGATATTGGCATTTGAAGTTTGATGCCCCAAATGGATGGGTTTAACACCTACTCTTGCCTTGTCATATTCATAGTTTTAATATTTTATGTCTGCCCTAGAAGAGGGTTGACCTAAATAGAAAATTTATCGATTCAACTCTAGCAAAAAGTTGCGGATTTTCAAAAGGAAAATTCGACCCTATTTTGGTTGACTTGTTCAATATAAATAAGATGCTCTTCCCCTCCATTCTATCACCCAACTTGGTCAAGAAAAACAGAAGAAGAATTTGGCCTAAGAAGGAGTGAAGAAGTTTTATACCTTATGAACCTAGAGGCAATTTGAAGGCATATTTTCTTGGCCTTTTATCTCTAATCTTGGGTAAAGGTTATTGGTGCATTTTTCTGATAAGGTTTTGGGACATTTTGGAAGCTATATTTTCATCCTCTTTTGTTGCATCTTGTGGAGCAGAATTGGGACTCTTCTTGGAGAAAATTTGACCTCATTTACCCATACAAATCTTAGCCTTCCATAGGAGAAATTCAGGCCTATTGACAGAGTACTCCCCTTCCCATATGTGAAATTTCAGGCCTGTGGAAATTTGGCCCTAAGTTAAGTAGGCTTCGACCCTGAGGCAAGGAAAACGCTAGTCTTGAAGTGAGGTTAATATTGGGCCTATAAAACATAACTCAAACATGTAGAAATTCAGGCCTGTGGCCTATGGAGCTTAGGCCCCACTTGTGACTAAACTCATCCAACTTTGAACAAAACTCAAACTTTTTTTGAAGAGAAACTTTGGCCCTATAATGGCATAGATATAAGGCTTGTGGTTGATTATTTTTTAGGTTTAATCTTAAGCAGACTTGGATATTTTTTTAGCATACTTGGACCCATATTGAGGTACTCTTGGGAAACCCTTTTGAAGTAGTCTTGAAGTCTCTTAGTCGAGCAAACCTACAACCAGACATTGAAGTGAATTTAAAGATGATTTTGTAGACACCTTTTGGAGGAGCTCTTGAACCTTATTTGTAGAAAATTTTGGACCAACACTTGAAGAAACCTATGACGTATTAAGAGAATACATTTTTGAGTAGACCTGTGAATCCCTTCTAGAAGAAGACCTAAGGTAGACTAGGAGTATATCTTGAAGACATTTGTTGAAGCAGACTTGGAGACGAGATTTAGTGCTTATTCCAAAGTCTTGGAGCAAGTTGTTGAACACAAGTAAGGGTATTAATGACCTAAGGTATGAAGTTTCCTTTATAAAACTTGGATGTTGTTGTAATTAAGTCATTGTCACTGATATGGGAGCCCATGAAGTTTGATTTCATCTCTTATTCTATAGGGCGGCAGGATGGTGCTAGGGAAGGAAGTTGTAGCTTCCCTCAGGCGGTTGTTGCCCCCTTCCAGTGGGAGCAAGTAAATCTTAGGGTTGTAGCCCTTCTAGTTGTAACTTCCAGTGCACGCGCGCGCGCGCGCGTGTGTGTGTGTGTGTGTGTGTGTGTGTGTGTCTTGTGTTCATTTGAGGTAACATTATTGGTTAATTATTTTGATACTTAATTTGTTGAAATTTACGAAATATTGATTCACCCCCACTATTAGTATTTCTAATGCATTCACAAAAATCTATCATAAGAGGATAAAGGAATGTCCTTTTGACATATAGAAAGAACCTGTAGGTCCAAAATTCCAAGCTTATAAGATGAAATGCCAAAGTATTTGTGGGACACGAGGTGGTTAGTTGGTACCACAACTTTCAAGGTGTGTAACTTTTGCTTACAATGTCTATTTGGGGCACACAATAGCCCATTAGAAAGAACTATTTAAGGATTACAACTTTTGGCCTGTGCCAAGGCATGCCATGGAAAGCCTTGGCCCCTTGGAAAAAAAAAGAGAGGAAAATAACATTTCTTTTAGGGCCTCAAAATGGACCTGGAAGTTTCTGACTTGAAAAACCATAGAAAAAATTCCAAGAAAATAGAGAATCGTTGAGTTAGTAGAAGAGTTGGGTGGCCACCAACTCCCACCTATGTCACAGGTAGGAGGATGAAGAAGCCTTTTTGACCCATGTGGGACCCCTTATTTTTTTCTTACCTCTCCCTTGCCTTCTCCACGTTTCATTTCTTCCCATGATTCACAAAAACAAGCCATTGTGTAACCCTTATACCCCTTGATTGTTATTTCCTCAAAGGGTGTCCTCCTTGCATGAATACATGTAGATGGTATTGCTCTCCAAAGGTAGAAAACAAAGGCCATGGACCACATTTCCTAGGAAACAACTACCTAATGCACGAAAAACATCTTATCTTACCATAAAATCCAACTTTTAACGGGGAATTAGGAGCTATCATACCATCATGATGCCATTATTCTTACTATGGGCATCCTTTCCCCTTCACTTGTATCATGTATCCTTGTTAAATTTCTCATATTTCCCTTATTCTACCATGTTTCATTTATTATAGGTTGATGTTATCAATGTGAACTTCTCACAATGTTGAGAAATTACACGATGAGATTGACTATATGATATTTTGGATTGCTCCATTTTTTTGTATGTGGTTAACTACCTCAGGAGGAGTTCCCACTCCCCACTATTACTCCCACATATGTCCCTAGTAGGTGCCATATAAACCTTTTATGCTCTCATCTTGGGATGTGGTTAAGCGACACATTGGAGTGGTTGCTTCCCCTCCTATTCCATGTTCTTCCATGCATAACACACCATTTGAGTAAAGAATGAAATGATGTTACTCTATGTAAAATTAACACAAAAATAATAACAACATTGTTATCCTAGTTGACAATCTAAGTAATATTCAATACAAGTTATTGATGCAAGCATCAATAATGTTGATGCTAAGTTATTGGTGCAAAAAATCATAATAAAGATAAGAATTCTTAGTGCATATACTAACAACGATGACATAAGCTATGAGCTATTTCGTGTTTCCCCTCAACATCTTCTTCATGTAATATATGTAAGTGTGACTAAGTGTTATTAAATTAAAGAATAGGAGTACAAGTAAACATGTATATGTGTACAATGAGAGTCATCTTAATCCATCTACGAGAATAAATGTACACAATGCAAAATAAATGTATTGTGTGGAAATTAATGACATTGACATTTGTGGCCAATTAGTTTAGGAGCATTGACGTGGTTTGTAGGACATCTCATGTTATTTCTTTCCTAGAAGCAACCTTAGATCAGGTTTCTTGTGTTGTATATTATGTTCACCTTATCTGCAACTCTAAGGGGCATCATAAGCTAACCAAATTGCATATATGCACTTGTCCATGTTTTTCTAGACCTTTTAAAATGTGTTCCACCAAAAAATTAGTTGTTTGTGGGAATAGCTAATGCCAATATTATCCCCTATTAGATTCCTTGAACAATACTATCCATAAGTTGAAATATCTCCCCAAAGGCTTCATTGTCATTGCATGCCTCATTCTTTCCCAACCTTTACACATGTTTTTTACATTCCATAGAAATGTAATGATCGATGGACTTCATAAACTCTTCAACTACCAATTTCTCTATGCATTCATTTATGTTATCCTAGCTTTCTTAGCCATTGTCCCCTTTCCTATAATATGTGATATTATTGTTGTCTCCAAATGGTTGTCATTGGGAAAAAAAAGTTGTATCTACTTTAGGGGTTGCTAGTGGCATGCCACGTAAAATAACAATGGCCTCACTTTTAATGTACATATATGTCTTCACAACATGCTTGCATATATAACACACTTGGCTAGCTTGAGTCATTTGGCTCACTTTGAGCTCAATGAGAGAGGTCTTGGGGTCAATCTCTTAAGATGGTTGCCCCTATTACATTTCTCACTTGATGTCCTTATAAGGTTAGGTACCATAATTATAAATGATGATTTTATATTAGGCATTATCTGTTAAATGTGAGGAAGTGCATACGAGTTTCCTTGGAAAAGAAATGTTCGAATGTATTTCATGTTAAGGCATTTGGGAATTTGCAATACATTGTTTTCAGTATTGGATTCCGCATAATGCGTAGTGCATATGAATGACTAGTTTGTGACTCAATGCACACAACCTCGAGGTCATATAGTGTCATAAACACCATCAATGCTTAAAATATTCATTGCACTCCCTCATTTAGTATTTTGTATGTGCTTTGCTATAAATTTTTTTATCAAAGTTATTTTCTTTCACCAACACATAAAACCAATAGAAATAATGTACTTATAATGTAAGTTTCTCAATAATCCAATCCATTTTGTGTAAAGAGGCAATATAGACCTCCAATGATACTGACATTACCTCAATGGCTATTTGATTTGTCTAATTCTTGTTATAACACTAACATAAACCAAGTGACAATGCCAATCCAATCAACTCACCTCTCTACAAAACTATTGCTTGATGTAATTATGGAAAGACTAAATGGCAATGATATGTGTTATTATTTTGAGTTTTTAAATTTCATGTATTTTTTGACCCACATGCTAACACCATTTTGAATGAAAAAACAAAGTAATTATTACTAGTATATATTAACATTGACAAAATATTTGTGATAAGGTTACTTGGTTGGTAGTGACTGCTAATGATCTTCGAAATATTGTATGAAATTGGTTTCCTTAAAGAAGTCACGATAGAAGAGGATTAATCCTTTCACAATATCCTTGAGTGGCATGAACAAATGCGTTGTAGTCCCCAACAACTTGAACATATCTTAATGCTTTTTATTATTGTGAACATATTGATGATCTTCTCTAGTCAACATTAACATATGTGGCAAATGCGAAAAATTATGAGATAGTTTAACATATCACCAAGGATGAATGAATGATTTAATTTGTTACTTGAAATAACATCGGTAATAAAGACAAAAAAAAATTGAGAACAAAAAAATCACAATTGGATGGACTTGTATTTCCATGATCTACGTGTGCACATCATCAATAAGCAATAATGAGGGTTGCCATGCAAAGAATGATGATAAATGCAAACAATTGCACTACAATTGTCTCACGTACAACATTCTTCAATATGACCTAGGCAACATGAATGTTATTTGAATGTGCATTCAAAATCAAGGGTGTACAAGGGATATAATAATGGGATACATAATTTAATGAATACATATTAAACTAGAATAATGCAACTTATAAAGTAACACCCTCATAAATGAAAATACATTGTATTTATTGGCACTAGATATTGAATCTATTGTAGTGACATTGTTGTATTTATGCCCAACAACCTTCTCCACTTGCCACTTTATCATTATGTTTAGCATGAACGGTCTCTGAATTACTAAGAGCATGCTTGCCTTGATCCTTTCTATCCAATATTGGACATTAAGGGAGTCATTCTCATGAATTTGATAGTGCAAGACATCATTTTTTTATAGTCATTGGATGTATCTTTTTGTGATGAATGCATCCCTTCCCATTATAATTAAAGTCTCATTAATTCATTGCCCAATGGACATTTGAATATACTTGCCATGCATCTCCATTCCAAAAACATCGAAAAAAGTTAGACAACTTACTCAATGTCTTATATTTTCTAATAAGTTCATACAATAATATTACTATTGTTGTTTGAATGTAGGATCCACTAGACTATACCATGGAAAATCACTCATGCCCAAATGTCATGACTATATGTTAGTCATGAGCGCCCAGTTTGGTCAATCCAATCCTAAATCATGTGAATGATCTAGTGGAGTTTGGCATCCTGTATTCCTCCTTTATTGGTTCAATCACTTTATTTTTATGTGTCTTTTATATTGCTCATGTAATCCTATGGGCTAGAAGAACACCATTGCTTGTAAAAACAAAACATCAAGTTATCTCCCAATGAATTCTAATCCAAAATTGAAGGTGCAGGAGTATGCTCGACCTCATTATTCGATCCCCATACATGCTACGACATTGGATGTTGTGCTAATGATTCCCCTGGGTCAATTTCAATTGGTTTCACATAGGCTTGAAGTTGAGGCCAAACATCAACTTCCACAAGAGGAAAGGATATCGTACCTATGTCCCTTGTATGCAACCTGAATGAAGGTGCATTTTCTTCCTTGGTGCCCAATCTTCTACAAGATACAATGTCCATTTTATTAACCTTCAAGGTATCTCAAAAGTATTTCTCTATCTCCTTGTAGCACCCAAACAAAATGTGTTTGAATTTGTTTATGAGATAGGTGTTAGGTCTCCATTCTTTCAGTTTCACAACACC
The DNA here is from genome assembly GCA_034641835.2 of Pinus albicaulis. Classification (NCBI taxonomy): domain Eukaryota; kingdom Viridiplantae; phylum Streptophyta; class Pinopsida; order Pinales; family Pinaceae; genus Pinus; species Pinus albicaulis. The sequence continues at coordinate 880,021,484 of CM076577.1, forward strand.
TCCTAGACCAAACACCACTTAGATGATGACATCCTTTTTTCGGTTATCCTTGCAAACGAGGACATTATGGGGCGAGTGGTTTGTAACACCATTCCAATAGAGCTCATATATATTATATTTTGAGGGTTCTCTTATCCCCCTTTGTTGAGACCCATGCAAAGTTTCCAATTTAGATCCTAAGATAGGGCTCACCCTTCCAATAGGCAAACCTCTGCATCCACACAATAGTAGCAGGGAACTCCCTTGAGATAGTAAAACATACCACATATCAACTCTTCTTTTAGTACTTCGATACAATCCTTTATCACGTGTTTATCCCTTTAGCCTTAAATGGTAGGAGAAACTCATCTTCATAGGTTGACGACCTACAATAGTATAATGTTTTTGTCCTCATCTATGTCAATTCATGTACATAGTGCAAGGTTTATGCATACCTTAGATCTCATGCATTAGTCCCAACTATGGATACATGGTTTGCCAAATTCGTTGATTGCATATAAAGGTTCACTTCATAATGAGACAACTCAACCCTGCTTTTCCAAAGTCATCAACATGTTTGAAGGAAATCATGACAATTCAACTTGAGACTTCATATGTTGGAATAAATCCAATTTGACATCTATGCAATCAAATAGAGTCTTTGAGAGTTCTTGTGGCATCATTTCCTTAATTGACCAATGTCTTAGGGTAGCTCTTACCACATTCTCCTACATGCATAATGCTATGAAGATTCTACAAATGACCACTACATAAAGCTAACACAAACTTGCAATAATGCAACATTACCTAAATGGATTTATTAAATAGTTTTTGCAAACGACTTTGTAAATGCCTTTATACACTAAGTTGAACCTTCTCCAATCCTAGAAATTTTCATGCATTGTTAACTATTTATTGTTGAGATAGACCTTCATTATATACAAGAAAATCACGAAGTACTCAAAACACATTCTCTTACATCTGTTTGAAAGGTACGTCATAAGTAAACTCCCTTGTAATATTTTATTTCATGGTGGTATTGAAATGAATTGCTATTTTTTTTATTCATGTGGAATCACGACATCCAAAAAAAGTGAAAGATGAGTGAACTCTGAAACAATGATAGAGAGAGACAAGTTGATATAAATAATCACACTAATAATAACATTAAAGCAAACCTTAAACACTAGACAAGCTTACCATTATTGTTAATAAAACTTCAAAATTTTATAAAGTTCCTAAATAAGAAACACATTACATTAAGGTTCCACAAGCATACATTTATTGTAAATTGTTTCGTGCTAAACGTTCACCATAACACTAACATTTGAAAGCATAATTTTTCAAACCACAAATATGATAAAAATTTTACAATTTTTTTATGGAAAAAGTTCACCAGAATCCAAGGGGTTTGTATACGATAAAGCAATACCTTAAAGATTTTGCCCCCTTACATTACACATTAGATCTAATTTTAAAATCAATAAAAACCATAACTTTGACTTTATAACTATTAACAAATTTGCCACCAAATTAAAGGGCTCCGGGCACTCACACATTACCATCTTTATCTTCACTACTTCTTGGCCAGATGGTTATAGTGATCATGATTTATTAATTTTTCTTAAGGGCCTTTCATAGAAAATCACTCTCAGGAAGCCCCTATTTGGCTAAAAAGTATGTTGGTTCTCTTTACGAGCTTTAAACAAATCAAATCTGAATCTGTCCGTGTACTCCGGTCCCTGATTCTCATGTCGAAAATGTAAAATACAAAAGCCTGAGAGCGCAGATTCAGGATCTTCTCGCGAAAATAATGGACGTGATTCTATTCTCAATTATAATAGCGATAATAGTAATCTTCTTTATATTGGCAGTGGTAATTACCATAGAGGGCACCTGCAAATCGAAATAACCATCAAGGCCGCAGTCCGAAATCTCATTTGGGTTTCCTGGTCGGGCACTAGGCTTACTCACTTTAATGGTTTCAGCGCTTTGGGTATTTAAGATCTGTTGAGAAAATTTGTGGGTTGATTTCAATATTCATTGGAAAGCAGTTTTTTTAGGTGAAAATGGGTAGGCACAGTGTAAGGCAAAAGGAGAAGTTCATTCTCTGGGCAATATCTGTTGTGTTTTTGGAGTTGATTATCATAAGCAGAGCACTAGGTTCTGGTTCCTGCCCTTTCAGCAAAGAGGTTTCTTCTGCAGATCATCATCATCACCATCACCACGGAGATCACAGTCATGGGGAAATTAATGGAATTGCAAGTGACGAGGACCATTCTGATCATCACGGGTGTGGGCATTCTCATATCCACGATCATGACAATGACCACCACGACCACGACCACCACCATGAGCTTGACCATATTCCCAAATCATTCAGGCTTCCAGAAGAATTAAAAGAGGAGGAGGATCTGAGACTGCATGGATTTGGTTATGACTATCATGACCACGAAGACCATGAGCATGAACACCTATCCACAACAGGTGCAGAATATCACGCATGTTCTTTGAGTTGTGCTCTTTTGCAGTTATATCAATCAGTAGTCCCGAGTTTGTGAACGGTTCTCATTATTCTGTTGTTGTTATTTTTATTTTTTATAGCGGTTTAAAATTTGCAGTGTTCCCTTCGTGCTTTCTGTTTATTACCCGAAGTTTAATTTTTGTTGCATTTGGAGATTTCTGTCTATTTTTTTTGGCCAATTCGGTCTACTTACATGATCAATATCAAAACTACAGAAACGAGGTTAGTGCCAGTGTTTTTTTAGTAATTTTAGATAACAATGGTATGTTCTATGCTCTAGAGCAATTTACTTGAATATTTTCTTATTAGCCCAATATCAATTTCCAGATTGGCACTCACATTAACATTGATAGGAAATGCTGATAGAACATAAACAATTAACATTGATAGGAAATGCTGATAGAACATAAACAATAAGCAGAAGACAAACCAAGACAAGAGGACACAATATACAAGAGGACACAATATTTGGCAGATGCCAGGGAAAATCACCAATGTGGGGAAAACCCTTTGATCAAATCTTCTTATTATTCTTCAAAAGTTCAGCAGAGAGAGAGTACAATATACAAAATACACTTGCCCAATCACTGTCAAAATAGTCCAGTTAAACTGCAGTCAACAGGATGCCCTAACCAAAAAGTTAACGCTGGTCAAACCAGCAAGAAAACTCCTCCAAATCAGCTCGGTCAAACCAGCAAGAAAACTCCTCCAAATCAGCTCGGTTAAACACAGTCAATGCAGCCTCCAAAGGCAGTCCAAATCAGCCCAAAACAAATCTGAAAATCTCTGTCAAACCTGGTCAACAAAAAGTCAATGCTGCAGTCAACGTGCTCAGAATTTCTTGATTTCCGTGCCAAGAAATGTGGCCTAGAAAGATCAAACTTTCTGCCTGAAAAACGCAGCAAAAGGAGCAAGGTTGACTCTCGGTCAACGCTCTGCAATTCAGCTCAAAAACAGATTCGAAAAACTCAAAATTTTTGTTAAAATTGGACAACTAGGTCCAAACTCCGGGTTGTGCTGCTCAGATGACGATCCCAATATTTGGATGAGCAGAAAATGTACTTTGAATTTATTCCACCTATGTGCTAGGTTGGCTTGGAATAAAATATAGACTTAAATGTCTTAAAGGACGTGTCACACACCCCCAAAGATTCCTATATATTGGAGAGACTTAGAATTCATTTTACACACTTTTGTGTGGAGGAATTCTCTCTCTCTGGACAGCGTTGGAGCTGTGATATGGACTGTTCTTTGTTTGGGTTGTTCTAGGGTGATGTGTGACACGCTTGGCTGAATGACCTATTGGAGACTTTGCTGGTAGAATCATCCTGCTGATCGCCGTAACGCCACCATTTATTATCTCTGTTTTGGCTTTTCTTCTCTCGATCTATTAATATGTTCTATCTTCTTCAGCATTGTGCCCTAATCTGAAATGGCATAGAACATGTTCAGAAACTTAACATGGTATCAGAGGATAGGAGAAGACAAAGCCCATCTTATCTAGGGCAGTGAGATAAGGAGCTGTAAACAGATGTTTGTTTGGGTTTGAAGAAGGCTGCAGCTACAACAGGTTATTAGAAAGCAGCCGTAGGTAACATTAAAGCAACAACGCCAATTGATCCAAGAGTTCTAGACGCCATGCTGCTGTATCTCATGTACCAATACGGAAACCCTCATACAAAAACACATCTGTTTGGCTGGGAATCTGACTTGGCCGTGGAAAAGGCCAGAGAGCAGGTGGCTGCCCTGATCGACGCAAGCCCTAAAGAAATAATCTTCACCTCGGGTGCCACTGAATCAAACATCATATCCGTCAACTATTAACCGTGTCATCACTGTTCACAACGAGTTTTGGCCTCCCTAGAACCATTTTATGCAGCAGTCAAATTAATCCTTTGCGAGAAATTTTTTTACGGTGTTTGTTTTTTGGCTGCCGTGGATGGCACGACACTGAGCGGTGGCAAAGAATCGAGCTACTTCTGTAACCCGGGCAGGTTGGATGAGTTTGAACCTGCAGGCAGACGAGACATCGTGAAAACTTGCCGAAAAGGAGTCGTCTAAAACAATTGAGCCGTCGTCTCAAAATTTTGGGCTCACGACAGTGATTTTTGCAGGGCCGGAAGACAAAAGATTCGATCCTTGTTCCGGCCCAACCAGATTTCCGTCCGTCCGTCGAATTGTGGGTTTGGTCGCACCAACGATGCCGATGCACGTGATTTGCGAGAAGAAAACGTTTCGATCAATCTATACAGGCCCCTGAGACTGTACATCGTCATCCTCTACTCCGAGCATGAGGCGCTGACACTGAATTAGATACGAAACAATGCTCGCTGGAATCCCGTCGCGATCTCTTGCAGAATTACTACAAGGCCCTGTGCGTTATGGATTTCATGCTCCCAGGTAACGCACATTTTTTTTATAGATAGGCATTTTTTTTTTCAAAGATTATGCGCAGTCGTGCTCGGCATGGATAGCGTGGATATACTAAGAAGTGCGTTGGATCGTTGATAAGATGCATGAATTGTTGGTGATCAAGTATAGATAGGCGTTCGGGGATTAATGCTCTGCAATTAAGAGCGTTTTGTGTGCACAAATCTAAGCGACGAATCCCATGGACGGTTGGATGATAGTCGTGCATCCGATTTGGTGCTGCATTATGCCTGTCTCTGCATTATGCTGGTTCGCAACCCTTATAAATTCTGTTTAGGAAGTCTTACTCTAATTTTCTGTAGGGGGCAGAGACCCTAAGAAGGAAACATATGCCTATGATTTACACCGCAGTTTCTATGTATCTTGCATACAGGCCCTGTATACATGTATGTCCTAAAGTGAGCCAAAAACCAGTCCCTGCAAGTTTACCCACATTGAAAAGTCTTTTGGCGTTGGCTTTTGGGTTACTGTGGGACTTCCATGGCTGCTGGCTGTATTGCATTGGATTGTGAAAGCCATACTGGGAGTGACAGGGACCCTTTGCTCATGGAACACTCGGAGATCTCATCAAATCAGGTACATGTTGTAAATATACCAGTCACTGCAAGCCCTCTAGCAATGACATCTGAGAGAAGGGGAAATTATCAGAGCCTTGTCACAAATAATCATTCATTCCCTCCTTCTGAATACGATGTTGCAATTACAGTGAGTTATATGATAGTGACCTTGATATGTCAGTGTACGTGGTGCTAGACTCAGTGGTGTTTTCTGCAGAGGTTCTCATTTTAAAGGAGACCTCTATAATGCAGGAGTGCACAGATCATGAAGTAGATTTTGTCTCTAAAAGTGAAGCTGGAAAAACTAAACCGAGGAGTCTTCACAGGAAAGGTCAAGAACTCTTTAGCTTTTAAGGAGATCATGGAGACTAGGAAAATCTTCAGCAAATTCTTTCAGGCTGGTGGTTGTGAGCTACACATAGGTGTCTTCAAATCGTTTGAAACTCTATGCATATACTTGGAAAGTGATCAAATCCTGATAAGATTTTCTGGGTCTGATATCAGATGGCAGTAGTGGATCATATCATTCTGAGAAAACTGTTTGGAAGGAGTCATCTATATGTACAAAGACTTGGAGTAATTCACTACAATTCATGAAAGTCTCGGACTTGCTGTGACAGTTGTGTTTGTTTGCGAGATTCTGAATTGTTGTCCCTGGTTTGAGTTTTCTTATCTTGAGTTCGAGCTCCTTGAAGGCTCATACGTAGGTAAGGATGGTCAAAGATCCTACTGGTGGTGAATAAGAACAATGTTGTAGATTACAGCCGCAGATCCAAGCTAAAGTTGGTCACAAACACAATGATTCCTAGATCTGTGCGTAAGCAAGACCACAATGATATTTAGAAAATGGCATACTGTGTCATTTACCACATGTTCAGGAGCTGGGTACTTATAACTGAGCTAGATCTGCTCAACGGAAAGGTATCATATAAAGTATCGACTGACATGAAGAAGGGTAAATTTCCGTGTTTGGAACATCTGTATGATTGGTTCCTAGATCTGTGCAATTTAGGAGACAAATTGCAGAACTGAGATCTGAAGACTTGAAGCCCTAGATCAGTCAACTATTAACTGTAAATCTGAAATTGAGAAACAGTGCTGGATGAGATACCAGATATAGCAGATGAAGCTCTCAAGTGCAGAATTATGAAAGAAGGAATCATGTTTGGATTCCTAGTTCTGTGAGTCACAGTAAAGAGGGCTGGTTGAGGAAGCTACAACAGACCTCCTCAGAATAACAAGACTTCTAACACAAGCTGAGGCTTGTTGATATATTCTCCTTGTTGGATAGAGACATAGAGATACACCTATGTAGCAGTAAGCATGTGACAGTAGCAATCTCACATTGGAGCGTAATGGTAAAATGTGTTTTTGCAGCGTTTAGACACGTTGTTGGAAGTCTTTAGCAAAAGACTGTGGTCTTGGATGGTTTTGACCATGGGAGAATAAAACTCCCTTCCAAGCTAGTGTCTGAGATGCCCTCATTTAAAAATAGATGTTTTTCTCTCTCGAGAGAAGCTGGCATTAAGAGGGAGAATACATCTCTGTATATACTCCGGAGCTAATATCATTGCTGGACAAAGGAAGATCCTCATGGCTCAAAGACATATGGCTTCAGAGGGAGAAATTCCGGAAGAAAACCAAGAAGCCATATAAATACCAGGGGTATCTAGCTGCCATGGGTACAATATGAGCCTGGATCATTTGCAAAAATTGGAAAGCATCAAAGTCTGCATAGATGCGAGGATGATGTCTGGGATATGGTTCCTAGACCACAGAACAAAGCTGTTGTCACCTTAATATAAGATCAAGCATGGATCTAATGGAAAATTGTGTTGCATGAGTCTTCTCTAGGAAGGCACTGATTATTATTGCACCTATAATCTATTATTTCCCTTGCTGCTATGCAAGGACGAAATCTTCATCAGATGGATGTAAAGACCATTTTTTTGTGGCATGGTGGGATAAAGGAAGAGGTGTATTTAGAACAACCTCTGGGGATCAAAGTCCAGGATCGGGACACCCATGTCTGTAGATTGGAGAAAGCCCTCTATGGGCTGAGGCAAGCACCCTGAGCTTGGTATGAGAGGATAGATAGCTACCTAATGAAGCTGGGCTTCACTCGTAGTAATGCTGATCCGAACCTTTACTTCAAGGTTGATAGAGAAAAGCCTTTCATTTGGGTATTGTATGTGGACGACCTCTTCCTGACAGGTGTTGACCCTCTCATTCATCAGTGTAAGAGGGAGCTCGCTACTGAGTTCGAGATAAAAGATCTAGGACTGATGCCTAGCTTAGAGGTATGGCAGAGACTTGGCGAGATTTTCCTTTATCAAGGAAAATACATTATGAAGCTTTTGGTATGGTGGACTCAAGGTCTGTGTCGACACTAATGGAGCTCAACTTTAAGAAGTTGAGTGGCAACGCTGTTGGGCCCGTGTTAGCAAATCCTACTGAGTATCATCAACTCGTAGGGGCTCTGATGTTCTTAGTAAACATCCGTCCGAACGTATGTTGTGCAGTGAACACCTTGAGTCAACACATGGTTGATCATAACATTCACTGGGTTGGTGCCAAGAAACTCTTGAGATATCTCTATGGCACAATAGATCATGGGCTGAGATACATTGCCGAGAGCATGACACTCCTTGGATATACTGATGCCGATTGGGCTGGCAGTGTGATGGATCGTAAGAGCACATCTGGATGCTACTTCACAAGCAGATCTGCTTCGGGCAAGAAACGAAAGACGGTAGCCTTGAGCACCGCTGAGGTCGAATACATTGCAACATGTATGACCCGTTGTGAAGTCACTTGGTTGCGAAAGCTCTTCAGTGAGCTGTTCGAGCATGTGCTAGATGCCACCGTTATCCTTTGTGATAACTAGAGGGGGATTCATTTGTCATAGAATCCCGGGTTCCACGATCGATCCAAGCATGTTGATGGCTGGTACCACTTTATCCGGGATATGGTACAGCGAGGCGTCGTAAGGCTCGATCATATAGGAACTGATGAGCAGGTCGCGGATATTCTCACTAAGCCCCTGGGAAAGGTCAAGTTCCTAACCTTCCGTGAGAGACTTGGTATCGTGGAACGACCCTATGATGTGGGTCCTGTTGGACGATGAGCTCGAGGAGCTCTGGGGGGCTTTGGGGACAGCTTCTCGGAGCTATGAGCAACCACAAGGCTAGGCTTGCCAAACCTTGTTGGTGTGCTTGGACCCCATCGTTGTGATTATTGAGTTGGTTCACCTCTCATTATCTGTGCCCCGTATGCATCCTACCCATTGAGTTCAGGGCTCATGGGAAGTACCTCTCATTTGGCCAATGAGGTGGGAAAAGCTAGAGACTAGTAGCAAAGACTGATGGACGCATCAGAGATTGCCGTACTCTCTATCTAGGATGGCACGGTCCAACCACTTGATCTGGGATCAAGTTTAGTGAGGTTTCGGACCTCCAACTGACTTCGGGTTAGTATACGACTCTCTTGAGTCCTAGTGAGGTTTCGGACCTCCAACTGACTTCGGGTCAGGTAAACCAACTTCGGGTTGGTGTGAGACTCTTTGTGAGTCCTATAGAGGTTTTGGACCTCTAGGTTGAATTTGTCAGCCGGGTATGATGTCTTTGTGACTGACCCACTTCTGTTTTGAAATAAAGAGGCCAGCAAAGCAAGTTACGGCGGGATGATGCACGATGTTTGGATTGCACTTGTGGACAGTGTTCTCCCTAGTTGAGAGGGAGTGTTAAAATTGGACAACTAGGTCCAAACTCCGGGTTGCGCTGCTCAGATGACGATCCCAATATTTCTATTGGATTCCTCTTCCAGAGAGGTGTAATATTGATCTATAGATCATCTCGATCGGATGAGCAGAACGTGTACTTTGAAGTTATTCCACTTATGTGCTAGGTCGGCCTAGAATAAAATATAGACTTAAATGTCTTAAAGGACGTGTCACACACCCCCAAAGATTCCTATATATTGGAGAGACTTAGGATTCATTTTACACACTTTTGTGTGGAGGAATTCTCTCTCTCTGGATAGCGTTGGAGCTGTGATATATATGGACTGTTCTTTGTTTGGGTTGTTCTGGGGTGATGTGTGACACGCTTGGCTGAATGACCTATTGGAGACTTTGCTGGTAGAAGCATCCTGCTGATTGCCGTAATGCCACCATTTATTATCTCTGTTTTGGCTTGTCTTCTATCGATCTATTAGTATGTTCTATCTTCTTCAGCATTGTGCCCTAATCTGAAATGGCATAGAACATGTTCAGAAACTTAACAATTTTCCAGTCACCTTGCCACATGTGTGAAGAAGAGAAGTTGCTCCTTGTACGAACCAATGAAGAGAGGAGAGAGAAATGTGTTGAGTGATGATGTCCAAAATAAGGAAGAGTTCTCTCATATTTATACACTGTGTCGAGAGTGGAGACACATCCATTGGGGCTTATGAGCCTACATTAGACTTCTGGTCGACCTTGACAATTTGCACGTGTGTGAGAGATTAAATTCAAAATCTCACTTCTGCTCATCCAAACAAGATGATCTTTAGATCAATCTTGCACCTCTCGGAAAGAGGAATCCAATAAAAATATCATCTTCATCATATGAGCTGTCGAAGGTGGAGTTTGGCCCTAGTTGCCAATTTTAACACTCCCTCTCAACCAAGGAGAAATTGTAATATTCCAAAATGGAAAAGACAATAGTACAAAACACAATAAACTGGAAACTACAACAACATGGAAATAAACTGAAAACACCATAAAAATAGACAGGACAATTGAGCCATTTTATTAATACAGAGGTGAAAATAATACAACAATGCTTCAAAATAGATAGCACTCAAGCCGGCAAAAGCGGGCTAGAATGGCCTCAAGCTCTCCCACTGAAAACACTGCTCTCTGCTGTGTTGCTGGAGCTCTGCCTCTACGCTGCCTTGCTAGAAATGTTGCTGCTAGGTGAATAGGACTGCATAGATGAGGATGCTTTGATGCTCAAAAAAATCTGGGATTTAGAATCCGGACTCTATGGAAAAAACCTAGAATAACCCAGAAAGGATTTCTGGATTGGCTGACCTCGGAAAATCACCCTCCTAAGGTGTGCAATGCATAACTGCTGGCGATGCTGGACTATGGGCTGAACTGAAAGATAGAATAGCTGCAAGTACTCTCAAGCCCAACTATTGAAGGGTTGATCCCTTTAATGAATTCCAAGCGGAAATGCTATGGAATTTCCCCCTCTTCTGATGAACTCTGCTACTGGACTGCGTAAGTCATTGAGTGACTGCGCGGCACTAAAGGGTCTGAAACTGGCCTGAATGCCGGATGATGAGATCAGCTCACATGGACAACAAAAATCCTCTCCTGAAGCTTCGTGAAACTCCTGAATGAAGTCTCCTCAAAGTTCCTCTCCTGAGCGGGCACTCGAAGTTCCCCGAGGATGAGGTTGGGATCTTCACCCGGAGACACCCGTGTGCTAAACAACACAATGGACTTCACTAAACAGCTGAAGCGTGCAGAAAGTCATAAAAGACAATTCATAAACAATAATCAAAATGCTCTCTATGGTTGCTATCCCCTTCCTTATATGCTTGTGAGCCCTCAGCCCCTTGGCCCCACACAATAATGATGCTACTCTCATGGCCACTAACCTCCATTATGACTGCGTTGTGCTCCATTGTCTCCACTACCTCCATAACTGTGCTGTTGATTTGGTCAAGTTGACCCCATCCACATGCATTGACCCACATTCACACCAAGAAGTGCTTTATTCATCTTGACCCCATCTAGATGCATTGATCCACATTCACATTAAGAAGTGGTTTTATTCCCGCTAAAGGGATTTATGGATCCCTTTGCCCTCTTATTCATCTATTAATTAAGGAAGACAAAATTTAATATTCTAATTAGCTAAAAACTAAATTAGGAATATTATAGTCCTCCCTGCCAAAAATTTGCTTGTCCTTAAGCAACTGCAAAGATGTGGACCACCCCGTTGACCTGATGCAACTGAGACCAATGCCCAGATCCCATACAAACCCCTCAGTGCGGCTATGCCCATGTGTCAGGCTACCTGGAACAGACCCCTCAATGCCCAGATTCCAAATGGATCTCTCACCATACCTATCATCAATCAATCCTCCCGGATCCCAACGCCGCCATGGCCAATCATCGCCCAAGTCCCCTAGCTTGGACTGCGCACTGCATCTGGCTATAGCTACTGCCTCATGAGGTGAAGACCGCCAACATGCATCAATGCTCCATGGCCCGTGCTGTGTCGTAGATTTGACTGTATAAGTTGCCCCACCAACTGCGTACCAACTCTTCACCTCTCCCACCTGACTCAATCCAATGCTGATCCTGCTCTCCCAAAGTCGGGATGGAATGCTAAAGAATTGTCGACATGTGCTCCACTGCCAACTGTAAACCGTACTACCTGTCATGTCTACGGGTCCCTGCTCTGCTATGCATCTGACTAAGAAGATCGTACCATCCATAGGATACCAGCTCATGATCTCCCACGAGTCTATCCCGGTCGAAGAATCCAATGTGGTGATATCTGCATACGGAACATGTCTGGATTGTGGTCGCCAACTCACACTCAACTCATGCTGCTCTGTCCCGCTTGTCAACGAGAATTGCCTCAAAGGGAAGGCCCCTCTCTCTATAATAGGCTCAAGTGGGCAAGGTGTATTGCAAGCCCCATTGATGTACTCCTGGAGAGTGCTGCTCCCTAAAAGTACTACAATCATGCTAACTGTATATGCATCTACCAATACCTCATCAATGGGTCAACCCAAAGATGGATGCACCACCATCTCCAACAGCTACTCCTCCATGGCTGACCCCAAGGTTAGCCGCATATCTAACACTGGCTCACTGTGAGCTTCCATCTGGCTCTCTCCCAAAGGACTATCATGCATGATGTGCATAGCCTCTCCTCAGCTACCCCATGCTCCACCATATGCTGCTCAGGTTGAATCATCACAAGTGACTCATCATCCTGAATATCTCTCATCGATTCCTTTGACTGGTCACCTTGCATGCTAGAAGACAAATCCGACCTACTGTCATCAACTCCACATGACTGCTCATGTTCCCAGAAGCATCCTTGCATGACCCCATGACTCATCTGAAGAAGAGTCCTTGTCATGGCATACAGAAGGAATGTCCCTCTGCTCTACCTCTGCCACATCATCAACATCACTCAAGCCTGAATGATCAGGCCTCCAAGGTTCTTTGCAGATGAAGCAAAGTCCCTTCCTGCTCAACTTGTTCTTGCTGCCTGAATGCTCCGGACGACATTCCCTCTGCCTCGGATCTGTCGATAACACCCTCGTAGCCCTGTCTCTGCTAAATGTGGTGTCTCCAGATGCTCAACAATGTCCTTATCAATCGTAGGTGAGCTGCATCCCAGGGTACTCATAATGCCCTTGTCCATAAGTCCCCTTGGAGGCAACGCTCCAAGTGCCTGCTGCGCGGTATCATGGGTCACTGCATACCACCAGGTGTCTCTGCACTCCTCATCATGCCATTGTATGCTGCAATCTGCCCCTATACACCACCGGATACTGCTGGCTATGACTATAGCATCATGTACTATATAGTATCCTGCATGGGCCAAAATATCCACCACTCTGCTAGTAAACCCCCCATGAGGTGGGCTACATCTCCCCATCTGCTCTAAAGGATCAGAGCAGCTCGACTCCTCACATGCCAATGAAAATGACATCATTGCTCCTATCCTCCATATCTCAAGTGTACCATATACCCATGAGAGAGCACCATCTCTACGTACTGCCATGTCTGGTGGCCTGCCGATGTCACCTCCCTCGACCAGCTCCTGCCAAAGTAGGCTAATCACCCTGTGACTCCATGCATGGTCGATATGCTGAGATAGCTCCTGAAAAGGGTGTACCCTCCTATCGAACCATCCTATCACTAGGGATGTCCGGGGCTCTGATAGAGATCTGAAAATGTGTGTGTGCCCAAACATCAGACCCATCGCACAATGATTACCATCACCTACAGACTCTATCATGTGATGGTAAATCCCACCTAGATCCCAACAATAATCTAGCCCTCGTGTCCCTATCGTAATCCATGGACTCTACTAAAATGTGGCCATGGATGTATCCAGCTACCTAGCCTACTCCATGGGGTACCAGCTTAGTACCTCTCGCCATCCAACCTCAAGAAAATAATAAAATGCAAGAATCCCCGCACATAGAATAGTCCCTCCATTGTGCGAGTGCTGAACCCTGTCGATGTATGTCTGAAGGGGGGTGCTCTGACACTCCAATGTGCCCTCTAACTGCACCATTAGGGAATCCAACTGTTCCCCAATGTGGACTAACTTTTCCGTTGGCACAAACCACTCTCATGCCCTCAAGCTCCTCATTCTGTCGTAGGATAGCCTCTCATACTGATGTGGCCTTCACCTTCAAAGCTAGAAGGTCGACCTGAAACTGATGGCATTGCTGTGTGCGACCATTGTCCAATACCTCTATATCTCCTAGCGCCTCCTCAAGGGCTAGCCTAAAGGATGGTTGCACACCCTCCTCCATAGATACTCCAATACGCAAGGCATGCTCACTAGTTAGCTGCATGTGATTGTCATTCGACAATTCTGCCATAAACCTAGAGGCCTCTGTACCTATCAGCTCCTCAACAATGGTGGAGTTGTCTCCCGACACCTCATCAGCCTGTGATGCACTGCGATCATCAGAGAACTCAGTCAGAACCCCAGATACCCCATCAATGGATACCTCAACAATGGGTGGTGTCTTATCAACGAGTGTATGCTCAGCCGCATCCTCCCAAGTCTTTGTCGTATTCTTTGATGACCCATCAAAAGTAGGTAGAAAAAGTCTACCCACAGTATGCTGCAAGTCATTGCCCTGCGTGTACCTTCTTCCTCTGTTGTAGCTGGGAGGTCTTCGGTTTTCCTTAATCTGGCAAAATTCCTGGAAAGTCAGATGTTCTTTGAATCTTTGAGACTGAGATTCAAATTCCAGAAATAATCACTGAGACCCTCTTGCTCTTGTGGTCCTCCCCCATTTCCTACTGCTAGGAAGGTAAGCATAGTGGAGCGTTGTGAAGCTTGCTGCACTGCCGGTTGCTCATACCGATGATGTGAAGTACCAGAAATTTCTCCATATTGCAACCCTCTTGGGGTTTCCCTTAGTCTCTCTACTCTCATCTCCTTGATCTCTCTTGCGAGATCCTGCATAGTTCTGAGGAGGAGATTGCCAAACTCCTTCCCATAACCTTCTTCTGCCATTGGAGACTCTCTTTATCCTCCTCCACTGGAACACAATTTTTTTTGCCGGATGTGAACTCTGAAACAAGTTGTATCTGGTATTGCAATTGGAAGAATTTGAAAACGGCCACCAGAGCAAATCTGAGAAAATCGTCTTCAGAGAACCTTTTGTTTCTCTCAATCCATACCGAATTTGGAGAAAATTCTAAGCGGGAAATAGAATTGGTTTATTCTGCACAAAACCCATGTCTTAGATTTTCGAGATTCGTCTTCATTTGCCCGAAACAGCTGACGCAAAACCGTCACTTTTTATCCCAACAAATTTTTGCGTTTTCTGTTTTTGTATCTCTCAGAGAACCTTCTGTTTCTCTCAATCCAGTACAAATTTAGAAAAACTGCCAAATGGGAAACATAATTGGTCCGTTCTGCACAAAACCCATGTCTCGGATTTTCGAGATTCATCTTCATTTGCCTGAAACATCTAACGTAAAACCATCACTTTTTATTCCAGTGGATTTTTGCGTTCTCAGTTTTTGTATCTCCTTTTCCGGTCCGTAATGTATTCTCTATCTTCGGGTGTCATAGACTGGTTGTTCCACAGGCTGAGCCAAGTCTATGAGCTCTGATACCACTGTAATATTCCAAAATGGAAAAGATAGTAATACAAAACACAATAAACTGGAAACTACAACAATATGGAAATAAACTGAAAACACCATAAAAATAGATAGGACAGTTGAGCCATTTTATTAATATGGAGGTGAAAATACTACAACAATGTTTAAAATAGATAGCACTCAAGTCCGCAAAAGCAAGCTGGAATGGCCTCAAGCTCTCCCACTGAAAACATTGCTCTCTGCTGCACTGCTGGAGCTCTCCCTCTGCACTGCCTTGTTGGAAATGCTGCTGCAGGTTGAATAGGACTGCGTAGATGAGGATGCTCTAATGCTTAGAAAAATCCGGGTTTTAGAATCCAGACTCTATGGCAAAAACCTAGAATAACCCAAAAAGGATTTATGGATTGGTTGACCTCGGAAAATCACCCTCCTAGGGTGTGCAATGCATAACTGCTGGGTATGTTGGACTGTGGGCTGAATTGAAAGATAGAATAGCTGCAAGTACTCCCAAGCCCAACTATTGAAGGCCTAATCCCTTCAATGAATTCCAATCGGAAATGCTATGGAATTTCCCCCTCTTCTGATGAACTCTGCTATTGGACTGCGTAAGTCATTGAGTGACTGCGCAGCACTAGAGGGTCTGCAACTGGCCTGAATGCTGGATGATGAGATCAACTCACATGGACAACAAAAATCCTCTCCTGAAGCTTCGTGAAACTCCTAAATGAAGCATCCTCAAAACTCCTCTCCTGAGCGGGCACTCGAAGTCCCCGAAGGATGAGGTTGGGATCTCGCCTGGAGACACCCGTGTGCTAAATAGCACAACAGACTTCGCTAAAAAGCTGAAGCATGCAGAAAGTCATAAAAGACAATTCATAAACAATAATCAGAATGCTCTCTATGGCTGCCATCCCCTTCCTTATATGCTTGTGAGCCCTCAGCCCCTTGGCCCCACACAATAATGATGCTACTCTCATGGCTACTAACCTCCATTATGACTGTGTTGTCCTCCAATGTCTCCACTACCTCCATAACTGCGTTGTTGATTTGGTCAAATTGACTCCATCCACATGCATTGACCCACATTCACACCAAGAAGTGGTTTATTCATCTTGACCCCATTTAGATGCATTGATCCACATTCACATTAATAAGTGGTTTTATTCTCGCTAAAGGGATTTATGGGTCCCTCTACCCTCTTATTCATCTATTAATTAAGGAAGACAAAATGTAATATTCTAATTAACTAAAAGCTAAATTAGGAATATTACAGAAATCCACCTGACAATCCATCTGTCAACCTGAACCATCCTGTCATCCCTGCATTGCTTTGCTCTGCTGAACAATGAAGAAATAATGAAGAAGAATTTGATCGAGAGTGACTCACAAGACCTTGCCACTCTCCACTGAGCCATAGTCAGTCTAGTGGTAAATACTAAAAACCTCAACTAGACTTGATCCTAGATCAAGTTTTTGAACATCATGGATCCTAGCATAGAGAGTACGGCAGTACACGATGCGTCCATCGGTAGTGCTATGGTCTCTATCCTCATTTCCTAACTCATTGGCCGGATGAGAGGTACTTGCCATGAGTCCCGGATTTGCTCATATATCAACCAACAATGGGGGTATCACAGGGGAAGACAAACCATTCACCCTGTACACAACACATCACTAAGGGAAGGTGAACCTCACCCTATTGTCGCTCATAGCTCCAAGAAGTAACCCCAACTCCAATGAGGGGTATCCAGGGGGGCTGGGGGTACTTCTTGGAGCTCCCATAGCTCAATGTTCAACTCAAGCGGGACCCTCATAGGATGGTCTGTCCACAACTCCAAGTCTCTCATAGAAGGTTAAGAATTTGACCTTCCCCAGGGGCTTAGTGAGAATATTTGTGACCTTCTCATTAGTCCCAATGTGATGGAGCTTTATGGCTGCCTCGTTGTACCATATCCTGGATAAAGTGGTACGTGATATCAATATGCTTGGAGCGGTCATGGAACAAGAGATTCTCTGAAAGTCGAATCCCACTTTGGTTGTCGCAATAGATCACGGTGGTATCCAACACATGCTCAAACAACTCACTAAAGAGATTTTTCAACCAAACAACTTCACAACAGGCCATACTTGCTGCCATGTATTCGGCGTCGGCGGTGCTCAAAGCAACCGACTTCTGCTTCCTGCTCATCCAGCAGATCGAAGCAGACCTAGAGAGAAGCAACATCCAGATGTGATTTTTCAATCCACCACACTGCCAGTCCAGTCAGCATCAGTATATCCATGGAGCCTCAAATTCCCGACAGTGTATCTCACTCCATAGTTGATTGTGCCCCAGAGATATCTCAAAAGATTCTTGGTAGCAATCTAGTGTATGTGATGAGGCTCGACCATAAATTGACTAAACGTATTCATTGCAAAGCATATGTCCGGACGAGAGTTCACCAAGAACATCAGGGCCCCCACGAGTTGACTGACAATACTCGAAAGGATTTCCCAAATCGGCCCCAACAACACTTCCGCATAGCTTCTTAAAGTTGAGTTCCATTGGAGTAGTCACGGACTTGCAGTCCACCATCCCAAATCTTTCAAGCAACTTCACAATATATTTTCCTTGAGAAAGGAAAATCTCACTTGGCTTTTGCCAGACCTCCAAGCCTAGGAAGTAGTGCATCAACCCTAGGTCTTTCATCTCGATTTCAGAAGCGAACTCCCCCTTACATTGATGAATGAGAGGGTCTGCACCTGTCAGAAAAAGATCGTCCACATAGAGCATCAAAATGAGAGGCATGCCATTATAAACCTTGAAGTAAAGGTTCAGATCAACTTCACTTCGTGTAAAGCCCAGCTTCATCAAATAGCTATCGATCCTCTCATACCAAGCCCTGGGGGCTTTCTTCAACCCATAGAGGGCTTTCTTCAACTTGTATACATGTGACTCTCGTTCCAGAACTTCAAACTCTTTAGGTTGTTCTACATAAACTTCTTCCTTAAGCGAGCCATGTAAGAAAGCAATTTTGACATCGATTTGATGTAGATTCCATCCCTGTGAGGCAACAAGGGCAATAATCGAATGGATGGTGGTATATCGGGCAACCAGTGCAAATATCTCATCATAGTCTATACCTTCCTTTTGCGAGAAGCCTTGGGCAACGAACCTGGCCTTGAACTTTTCAACACTCCCATCAACTCCATGTTTGATTTCGTAAAGCCATTTCGAGGTGACAACAGACTTGTCCTTTGGTCTAGGGGGCACATCCCAGACATCATTCTTCATAATCGACTCATACTCTTCGTTCATTGCATCCTTCCAAACTTGGTGCTTCACGACTTCTTCCAACGTTCCAAGCTCATATTGCACAATGGTGCTCATGGCTACTAAGTACCCTTGGTACCTGTTCGACTTCTTACTTTCACGAAATGTCCCCCTCGGTGCAATATGTCTCTCGGCATCTTCAAGAGTATCTCTAAGCGATGAGGGTCTTTTTTTTGAAGAAGAGGGCTTGCTAGGAGGTAGATCAATGGGATCCATCAGACCTTCAACATCGGGCATCGGTTCATCCTTCGGTTCTTCCTGCTTTCCTGCATCTTCATCTTTGTCTTCTTTTGAAATAGGAAGATCTCTAATCTTCCCAAGGGCAACATCTTCATCGAAGGTGACATCATGACTTATCTCCACTTCCCTTTGTCTAGGCACATAGATTCTATATGCCTTTGAAGTTTCACTGCAGCCCACAAATGTTCCCTTTTTTCTAGAAGCATCCATCTTGCTTCTCTTTTCTTTTGGCACATGAAAATATACGGGACTTCCAAAATTCTAAAGTGAGAAACATCAGGTTTCTTACCGGTGAAGATTTTTTCGGGAGTTTTGGAGTCCAATGCTTGATGTGGGCATCTATTTTGAACATACACGACAGTGTTGGCAGCTTCTCCCCATAGGAACTTCGGTAGGCCTTGGTCATGAAGCATGGCACGAGTAGTAGCTTCAATGATGGTTCGATTCTTGCTTTTGGTAACTCCATTTTGTTCGGGAGTATAAGCAGTAGTGGTCTCCCTCTTAATGCCAACTTCCCTACAATAGTCATTGAACTAATTTGACTCATGTTCGGTTCCATTATCGGTCCTCAATACTTTGATATTCTTCCATGTTTGATTTTCAACCAAGGCTTTGAAAGAGCGGAACCATTTGAATACTTCGTCCTTTTTCTTCAAGAAGTATATCCAAGTTTTGTGAGAGAAGTCATCCACAAAAAGAACACAATACAAATATCCTCCCAAGGATGTTACGCGCAACATACCAGATAAATCAGAATGAATAAGTTGAGGTATTTCGGTAGTCTTGCTATCACTTGAGTGGAATGGTTCCCTTCGGCACAACCCTGACAAACACCTTCATGATCAACTTTGAAATCGGACATACCTGTGACCATCTTCCTAGCTTTGGGAAGAGCTTTATAATGAAGGTGAGCAAACCTCCGGTGCCATAATTCAGATTGAAGAGTAGCGTTGCATGTCATGGCTCCCAACAGACTTCCTCCAACCTGATAAAGAGTATCAACCCTGAAACCAAGACTGAATGCTTCTTTGAAATTTCTCTTCCAAACACGTACCTTTCCATCAATGAATGCCACCTTGAATTCTTTGTTTTCCATCGCCGAAATAGACACTAAATTCTTCTTCAAGTCAGGTTCATATAACACATCTTGTAGATGAAGGATTTGACCTTGATTTAAGTGAAGAGTAACTGTCCCTGTTCCTTTCACGGGATAGGTGGTATTGTCTCCAAGTATGATTTTCAAATTGGTTTCTTTTTCAATCAAATGTGAGAGGGCCTCTTTGTACCCAGTGAAGTGCCTTGAGGCAACATTATCAATCAACCAATTATCCAAGGTGTCGGGAGGAGAGGCAACAAAGAGGGTAGATATAAGAAGAATTTTTTTTTTCTTGTTATCTACAACATTAGATTCATCATACTTGGAGTTTCTCGATCTCTTGGAAGGTTGACCATTTCCATATCGTGCAGCGGGAGCATCTCTCTTCCTTTTGTTATTGAACCTGTTATTCCTTTGATTTCCATTTCCCTTGAAATTGTTATTGTTCTAATCATCATCTCGTGGTGTATCCCTTTTATTGGGACACTCTCTAGCGTAGTGGCCAAACCTGTTATAATTGAAAAATCTATCCCTTCTTCCTTCTTTGAATCCCGGTCTTCCTTGTCCATGTTTCCTTGGACCAACATTATTCTTTCTTTTAGCATGAGCGGAGAATGCAGTGGGATCATTCCTATTTGAAGGCATGCCTCTCTCCATCATCCTTGTCTCCTCTTGAGTGAATCTAGTCAACAATTCATCAAAATCTGGAATCCTGTCATTGTTGAGGATAGTGGTATTGGATACATACCATGCTTGGGGAAGACCTCCAAGGGAAATAAGAGTGAGCTCTCGGTTGGCAATAACCTCTCCAATAGATAGAAGATCAATTTTTTATTTCGGTAATCCTCATGAAGTAGGATTGGATGGATTCTCCTCTATCCATCTTGATGTCTTTCAGCGTGTTCTTGAGAAAGAGATTTTGATTTGCGTTGCTAGCCCTGAACATGCTAACCAACTTGTCATACATCTCCTTAGATGTGCCCAACTCGGATATGTAAGCAACTAAATGTTTGTGAATAGAATCCTTGATGATCTTCTTAGCTTTGTTTTCACCTTTCTTGTACTTCGTCTTATTGACAGCTGGTGCATTTGAAGGAGGCTCAACAATATTTCCCTGCGCATAGTCCATAGCATCATGCTCTTCCAAAGTCAAGTCCAAGGACATCTTCCATGCATGATAATCAGACTTATCATTGAACTTGTCATCATATTTGAAGTAAGATGTGGAAGCCATTGACCCTTGCCCTTGTCCAACAAATCTCAATGATTGCTCTTCTCACTCTTGCTTGGGCTTTGTCTTCACCTTGGCTTTGATACCATGTTAATTTTAGATAACAATGGTATGTTCTATGCTTTAGAGCAATTTACTTCAATATTTTCTTATTAGCCCAATATCAATTTCCAGATTAGCAATCACATTAACATTGATAGTAAATGTTGATAGATCATAAACAATAATCAAAAGACAAGCCAAGACAAGAGGACACAATATTTGGCGGCTGCCAGAGAAAAACCCCAATGCAGGGAAAACCCTTGGATCAAATCTTCTTATTATTCTTCAAAAGTTCAGTAGAGAGAGAGAGAGTACAATATACAAAATACACTTGCCCAATCACTGTCAAAATAGTCCAGTCAAATTGTAGTCAACAGGATGCCCTAACCAGAAAGTCAACGCTGGTCAAACCAGCAAGAAGACTCCTCCAATCAGGTCGATTAAACACAGTCAATGTGGCCTCCAAAGGCAGTCCAAATCAGCCCAAAACAGATCCGAAAATCTCAGACAAACCCGGTCAACAGAAAGTCAACGCTGCAGTCAGAATTTTCCAGTTACCTTGCCACATGTGTGAAGAAGAGAAGCTGCTCCTTGTACGAACCAATGAAGAGAGGAGAGAGAAATGTGTTGAGTGATGATGTCCAAAATGAGGAAGAGGTCTCTCATATTTATACACTTCGTTGAGAGTGGAGACACATCCATTGGGTCTTATGAGCTTACATTAGACTTCTGGCCGGCCTTGACAATTTGCACATGTGTGAGAGATTAAAGTCAAAATATCACTTCTGCTCGTCCAAACAAGATGATCTTTAGATCAATCTTGCACCTCTTGGAAAGAGGAATCCAACAAAAATATCATCTTCATTATATGAATTGTCCAAGGTGGAGTTTGGCCCTAGTTGCCAATTTTAACAATTTTCCTCACATGATTCGGGCTCATTCCAACCCGAAAGAATTTAGGGATAACTTGCTACATTCTCAAATCTCAGCTCTTCCCCCACTTTTGGTCAATCCCCACAATTCAACAAACTCTAGCTACTGTTATTTTTTGGCAACGGGTTGGGTAATATCCTCCATATACTAGTAAGGAAATAGCAAAGTTACTTGGGCTCTCAGTCATCAGGGGGTTCCTCAAAGGACAACACTTTGTGATGAAGCAAACCACAGGAAGGAAGACTAATATGGAAAAGACCATAGCTAAACAATACTGAAAAGACATAATGATAGTCTATGACCATTGACAACAAGGACTAGCTGAGCCAATGCAAAACAATCCTCCTTATTAGGAGTAGCGTAAGAATTAGCAGACATATTATTGACCACCTGTCGAGGTATTTATACTTTAGAGCTCCCTTGCGAAGAGTTAGTGTTCTCAAAAGTACCCTATACATGGTTGTGATCATGATGCAGTATTTGTGCCTAGGTACAAAGGTGAAAAATACTATTCCAAGTACTTAAAGATGTAGACATTTTAGGTGAACAATGTTATTAAATGATTAGCAGCACAGTAGACTGGGAGAGTACCGACACACATTTTAATAATAATAACTTGATCTAGCAGTGGTATGTGCACAGTAGAAGGTTTGAATACTGGCACACATTTGCATTAGGACATGATCTAGCAGTAATGTGTGAATATCATGCAGGCTAGTAACATTATCTTCCATTCCCTTATTGGACAAATCTGTTAAAGTATGTATTGACCATTCTAGACGGTTTCCCTCTTCTGTTAAAAATAGGAGCAGGGTTAGGATAAAATACGATAGATTGTTTCATGATAAGATTTGTCTATTTTAGGGTGAGCTATTTTTGGCTGGAAGGCTATTCTTATTCTCACCAGCCTAATTTAAAACAAATGTTGAACTATAAATCCATGTCCTTATGCAGTACAAAATTAAGTGAGTTAGGTGTGAAAGTTATCTCTTGTATCTTGTGCATGTGTGCTTTGAAAAACGAACTTAGTATTGCAGCTGAAGTAATTTTCAGAGCCAAAAAGATAAAGTCTGAGGGTGTATCTGGTGCAGATCACTTGTGTAGAGCATTGAACCCAACACATGGCAAATGCATATGATCAAAAGTTTGCTATTTTGATTCAGACATAGAGCAGGGATGTTGTCCTAGTGCTTTCGGAGAGAAAAAATAATGCAAGTGCATGGAATCGAGAGATGAGGCACAATACATGGATAAGGTGCATGTGCACAGGAGAATAGGTCTGCACGAAGAGAAGGCAAACTGATGCATGTCAGCCAGGGTTGATTAAATCCACGCATTAAAGATTCTTTAGTTATGTGAACTATACATAAATACATTTGAGGAGTGACCTTTGGTTTCATATTTCAAGAGGTCTGAATTACTCTTTCTATTCACCGACGACTCTTCATATTCCTCCTAAATTAATGTTTACAACAATATTTACAAAATACCATTACCCCAAGGGTTAGGTATCTAACATTCCCCTCTTTAATCTAAAGGGGTGGTTGTAAGTCCAAGTATCTTTATGAAGTTTTCAAATGTTTGTCTTCCAAGTGCTTTGGTGAAGATGTTTGCAATTTGCTCACTTGTGGAATAATATATCATCTTAATGATCTTGGCTTCTGTTATACACCCCAATCTTCAGGGATTGGGTGAGAAAAATGTAAATATGTAAATAAAGGAAAACGAAAAGTTAGAATAGGAAACGACCTTGGAATATGAGTCCCAAAGGTCACACCTCTTCATGTTATATATTGTTGTTTATATTAATGCAAATCAATCAATTCCGGGAGGTAGCTTCTTGGCCTGACATGGTAGAGCCACAGGTCCCAAGTTAAGATACTGCCGATTAGTGTAGCTCCTCTGCTTTATTGCCCCTTTGCCCATCAATTTTGCTGTTGCCGCAACCCTAAATTTTTTTCCCTGTTATCCCTGTCTGTTAGGTTTGCAATCTTATTGTGCTGTTTCATTGACCTCCCATCTCTACAGGTTCGAAAACGTAACCCACGTTGCATGCAGTCTCCCGACTGTGCAAATCCATGTCACACAAAGCAATAGTTGGAATATTATCTAGGGATGATTTGCATATGGGCTGATGGTTAGTCCTCAGATTAGTGAGGATCAACAGTCGAGGCTTGTTAAACGAAGTCTGCATCTGATTTGTAAACATTCCAAGAGGTTACTCCTCCGGCTCTCGCATGGCTTCTTGCACTCACCCGTAATTGGTGCCTGTAAATGAATGTCGTTATCATTTATGCTGCTCAGTGTTGCGAACATCTCGATTTTATCACAAAATCATGATTTTTATCAATATTTTGATGGTATTTTAATTTTGCCGATGTTTGCCAATTTTTACCAATATTTTCCCGATTTTCCCAATTTTTTGGTTTTCCGGACCCTTGCCGATTTTATCCCAATGTAGATGTTTGCAACATTGATGCTACTGCTTGTCATGGGGGTTGATGTGAATACTGGCAACTTGGTTTCCCTCTGTCACAATGCTGAGGTTTGGTCTAGAAGAGTCCTTAGTTGTGGGCTAAAGCTGTACTGCAACAACGAGTCATTGTTGTTGGTTTTTGACTATGGGATATAAGGCGCTGCTGCCTTGGACACCGCCATGAATCACCATTGATTGGTGATGGCGCTGTTGCCGAAAGCCCCAGAAAACAAAATGTGCTCATCCATTTCTCTTGTGGTATCCAACTTTCATCCCATTCTCATACCTAAAAAAGGCCCAGTACTGTAATTAAAATTACTTTAGGTCGTAGACACGAAGGAAATAATAGAAGATGCTGCAAATTAAGTTTTTTAACTATTGCCACCATAGTGGGTTCAAAATATAGAATGCCACAAAACAAATATTACGAGAATAAGCCCACATCAGATAAAGAGCTAGCCATTTGGGAGAATAAGGACAACAAAACTTATGCTCTGATTGTTGCTTCTGTAAGTGAAGAGGTGAGTTGTCATATTATTCCAATTACAAATGCTTATGACGCGTTGAAGAAGTTGAAATATTTATATGACTAACACTCAAAATTGGAAGTGGTTCAATTGATGATTAAGTTCTTCAACCTGGCATTGAAAGATGATGACCCCTTGGCCATAGCCTTAAAGATTAGAGCCATCATACATGATGTAGAAGCCACTGGAGTTGAAATGGACATTCCTGTCACAACCTTTGTCAAGGCCCTCTATCCTACATATTGTCACTATCTCAAATCCCTACAAGCTAGTGCCCAACTCATGGACATTTTTTTGACACTCTTTTGGAGAAGTTTGCAGGATGGGAGAAGGCTTTTGGGAAGAGGAAGACTAATTCTCAGTCCCTTGAGAAGTAGAGTGCCTTGCACAGAAAGAGAAGAATCAATCATGAGATTCTCCTAAAGGAAGAGGCGGTAAAAGTGGACGTGGAAGGAAGAATCACAGAGGCAGGGGGGTAAACACCATCAAAGAGAAAGATCCGATCTCCACTGCATTCACTGTGATGGAGATGGACACGATGCATCAACATGCAAAATCACTTGGGAGAGAATCAAGCAAGAATGCAAAAGAAGACAAAGTTAAAACACTAGATCCAACAAAAGGTAAAGCACCTGAATCTGCTCATTTCATTGTTGCCCATTGCAATTTGGAGTAATTGTGCTTCATGGAAAGATGCATGGATGCTTGATATAGGTGAAACCTGCCATATGACCTTTCAGAAAGGCTTCTTTGAAGACCTTAGTGACAATATAGTTGGAGTAGTGTACTTTGTAAACAATTCAAGTCTCAAGCCATTCAGACTTGACACCATCAGGCTTAAACTACCTGGACTTCTTGACTTTCTTCTGCATGATGTACTTTGCTTTCTAGAATTATCGAGAAACTTGTTGTCCCTTGTTCACATTCGACAGAAAGGACACTCCATTCATTTGTTTGATAGAAAAGATAAGAAAAGCATCAAATGACACAATTGTCATGACTGGAATAGAGGAGGAAACACTGTTGAAGCTGTAAGGAACCTCTGTTCATGCACATAAATTTGCATGCTTTTCTCAGTACACTGAAGGTACATTTCCATCTAGTCTTCTATGGCATGTAATATTTGAACTTCTTAATTATGACATTCTTCATTTGTTGAAAAGGAATGGTGTTTCTGGTTTGCCAACTATTCCAAGGAAATTGAAGTAATGTGATGCTTGTATCCTAGGAAAACATAGCAAACAACCATTTCATGATTCTGCTTCCAGAGCACGTAGAAAGCTTGCATTTATTCATTATGATTTGTGTGGTTCTCTGCCTGTTCGTTCTGCAAATTGAAATAAATATATGATAACTTTTATTGATGATTACACCTGGATGTGTTGGGTATACTTGTTGAAAAATAAATCAGAAGCTTTTGAAACTTAAAACTTGAAAAATTATCATGCATGGATTAAAACTGATGCAGAATCACATATTGGCTCTCTTTGTATTGATAATGGAAAATAATATACTTCTAATGAATTGGAAGACTAAGTTCGCCAACATGTGATTCAACATTAAACTACTGTTCCTTACAATCCCCAACAAAATGGCATAGCTAAAAGAATGAACAGGACTATCTTAAATATGGTTCGCTCAATGATGTTTTCAAAAAATGTAAAGTTGATATTTTGGGTTGATGCAATTCTATGTGCAGTATATGTCAAAAACATATGTCCATCTCATGCTCTCAAAAACAATACTCCTTATGAAATGTGGTATGGCCACAT
This sequence comes from Pinus albicaulis, assembly GCA_034641835.2. Lineage (NCBI taxonomy): Eukaryota > Viridiplantae > Streptophyta > Pinopsida > Pinales > Pinaceae > Pinus > Pinus albicaulis. The sequence goes on from CM076577.1 coordinate 880,048,481, forward strand.
TCCTTCAATAAGACATCTTAGGATCTTTGGTTCCACTAGCTATGCCTTGATTCCTAAGGAACATAGAAGCAAGCTTGATGCAAGGAGTCAAAAATGCATCTTCTTGGGGTATTTAGGTACCACCAAAGCATATTTTCTTTACGATGAGGTAAATGAGAAGTTTATATTGTCTAGAGATGTGATTTTTCCTGAATATTCCAAGATTGACAATACTATTGAACGACAACTTGATTGTTTGTATATATTCTATCATGAAAAACTTATCATGAATTTGGTAATGATATTCCACATCTTGAAGGGGTCCCCCTATTTTGGATCAATCTACGAAATCTCCTTCTAAAGCACTGTCTCCCCCTTCTGAAGTTCCGACCACTTCTTCAGATCAGGAAGACCCTTGTTGAAAATGTAACTAGTTTCGGTCTTCATAATTGTTGTACTCATTTCAATATGTATCCTATGTAACAAACTAAAGAAGAAAAGAAAAAGTTATTATTATTAAAGCACGAGTTTCATGATTCTTATTTTTGGCCTTCTAGGTAAAAGCATGTTCTTCATTCTTCTAGGGTTTGTTAGGTCTTAAGATTTATTGTCATGAGTCAAAGGAATCAACATCATGTTTGTAAGACCCATTTGGGCGAAATGTAATTTGAAAAAGAATTATTTTTTGAGTCTAGAAAGTCTTGGAAACTCCAAAAGTACAAGTCGGCCTTGACAACTTTTTGTCGGCCCAAGGGCGGGAATTTGACCCCTTGGAAAGGCTATATAAAGGAGCAATTCGACCTCATTTGTCACTCACTTACTAAGAAATTCGATCACAAGGGAGAAGTTTGATCTATAGCTGGGAAGCAATAATACAAGAAGAACGAAGGTCTAGAAGGCAAAAGAAGGCAAAGAATCTTGTTTTTTGGGCTCTATCTCTCCCACACGTACGAATTTCTAGGGTTACTGCAGCTACAAAGAAGGAAATTGCAGATCTGAGTTGCAGTAGGTCGAAGTGCAGTCTCTTGTTGCTGGAAGGAAAAATAATCTATCTTGACCTTGTTGACCTTGGGAGGAGCTGTCTTGCTCAAGGAAGGACTCAATAGTTTCTGCAACTGCTGCAAGGGCCGAAGTTGTAGGTCGAAGTAGTAGTGTTGAAGGCGGCAGGTCGAAGTTGCAGTTTGAAGCTGGTTGGTGCTAGATCAAGGAAGGAATTGTTGGAAGGGCTGACTTGGTTCTTGGAGGAGGAGTTGGGGCATGGTTTGGGTCTTTGTTGTCTCATCTAAAGCAAATTCTATAAGAAGAGAAGAGTTTTCCGAGTTTTCCCCTTGGAGGGGTTTTTCCCTAGCTGAGAGTCTAAATCTTGTGTCCTATGTTGTTACTATTTCTGTTATTGATATTTGTTTGATGAAAAGATCTAAGTAAAGAACACAAGAAGACTAACTAAGTTCACAATCAAATATTAAGGTTAAAGGAAAATTGACTTAATAAGCTGCCACTTTAAATTTTCCAACAACCGTTTGAGTGATGTGATTGAGAGGATTGGAAGGCTAAATTTCGATGTAGCCCCATCTCAATCAATAGAGCAACTTGGACCATCTCAGAAAAGTCCCCCAAAATGGCTCACCAAAAAACTTGAAAGTGTTCACCTTGATGAGGTCAGAAAGATAGGGACTAGAAGTTCCACCAAACAAAATGGAGGTGATGTAAATGATTATAATTCAGTTGATGATATGGATGTTTCATATGATTGTGAATTGAATTTGTCTACTAATTTCGAATCAACTTCCTTTAAAGAAGCGACTTCTCATGATGAATGGAAAGAAGCAATGCAAAAGGAGTATGATGCTTTCATAAAGAGTGGAACATGGAAGTTGGTGGACCCTCCATTTGGAACCAAACCAATTGTGAATTGTAAACTGTCGCTTTCATAAAGAGTGGAACATGGAAGTTGGTATACCCTCCATTTGGATTCAAACCAATTGTGATTTGTAAACTGTCATGGATATTCCACTAGACAATTTGTCACAACAGACCTGATAAAATTATATTTAAAATATGAAATTCTACACTATTACAGATTTATTAGATTTCTGGATCTGGAGATTTATTGTTAATATTGCATACATGCGAATTAAATTATGCAGAAAATAGAAAATGACAAAATAAAAAGCTTACACATGTTGGAGAGTGTAACTAGGTTCGGTCTTCATAATGACTAAGTAATTATGAATTTATGTAATGAAGAAGACAAAGATAATAAAATGTATATTGTAATGCTTGCTTCATGGGTTTCATGAGCAAGGAGTTTTTATTATAGGTCAAAGACTTCTTCTTGATGTCTTTAGGGATTTGTCATCTTGTCATAAATGTATAATTTAGAGTCATGTATATGAAGTGTTGTTACACTTGTAAAGGACAATCATTGATGTAACTGTATGCTCCAAAGACCTTGTCAAAGTGCTCCTTGAAGTCGGCTTAGATTATGGTTAAAGGATGTTCCATGAAGTCGGCCTACTAGCTAGAGGTCATGTCGGCCTAAAGAGTGAAAGGCTGTCCCTATAAATAAGACAGGTCTGCAACCTCATTGTACACCATCAAGTTCGGTTCAAGCTCTATAATGAAGAGCCAGTTAAGGTCTAAAATGGATGCGTAGAAGGGTTTCATTATAGTGCAAGGAAAGGGCTCAAATAGTACTCGGTCTTGGGTCTATCTACCTCAGCAAAAGGATCCGCAATCTCAGAGAAAGTAAGGACTGCAATTAGTGCGAGAATAAGGTAAGTCAAGGGTCACTTCAAGACTGTTATCAAGTGCTGTAAGAAAGTACGAAGGAGTATCACACAACGAGGACAAAGGGACTGCAAGGTGTGCAAGGTCTTGGGCCAATATACTTAGGATATCTCTGAAGGAAATACACAGCGTAAGCAAGGAGACACTACAACAAGACAAGGGTGTCTGTCTAAGGTATATACAGTGTGAAGGAAAGACACAGTCTAGGGCATCAAGACAGAAGGACGAGAAGTCATCCCTAGGAGACCGAGATTGGATCAAGGAAGGCAGTAACTTGTCTAGGGACCGAGTTCCTTAGTGTTGGTGCAGAAAAAGGAGATCAGCGTAAGAAGCCTAGAAAGAGCAGTGACAAGGTCTTGGAGGCATACTGGTGTCAAGGGTCTGTGTCATGGTCATGGTACTTGTCAATTGAAGATCTATAAGAAGAATTACTTTCGGGTTTTCCTCTCCCAAAGGGAGAGGTTTTGGCCTTGGCTTGAAGAGCCTAAACTTTGTGTCTCTTGTGTTTTGATAATTGACTTGATGAAAGTCATAATAAGCTAATGAAGATAAGATCTAAGTGAAAGAAGTATAACGAAATCACGAGTAATTATCAAGAAGAGAAATTGAATTGAATGCCCTCATTTCTCAACACGGTATCAAAGCTAAGGTGCTGAAAACAAAGAAGGGAAGTTTAGCAAGAAGACACAGAGATCAAAGCTTCAAGGAAGTCATCAAGGATCAAAGTTTTCTAGAAGGCATCAAAGCAAGAGAAAGGAATCTACATTGAAGAGTCAATCTTCAGATTCTTCAGATCTAAGTAGATCTTCACTCATTCAAGATGGAGCAATTTGCAGAAATTGGAGAAATCCTCAAATCTTCATCATCACCAAGGATCCAAGGTGATCTACCACTTTGCTCCACTCTTGAAGAAGTCTATCTAAGAGGAAGCTTTTACTACTATCTACATCATCAACAAGGAAGAAGCGTGTAAAGAAAGAAAAACATCTACTCAAGTAATTTTATTTATGACTTCATCTGAATCTGTCAAAATGTCTTTTTGCAAAGAAAGAAAGAAACTGGTTGGGGTTTCAAACTTTCTTGCATGGAAGAAAAGGACAAATCTAAATCTTATTGAGAATGAAGTAATGGACTATATCAAAAGGTCATCAACTAGACCTTCAAAAGAAGATACTCAAGCTCATGCCAAATACATGAAGGGAGACATAAGAGCCCAGAGGATTCTTATAGAATCCATAAAGGACTCTGTCATCTCTTATGTATAAAAACTAGAATCTTCAAAAGAAATATATGACAAATTGGTGGAGCTATTCTCGGTGAGTACTGCAGGGGAAGTAATATCTCAGAGTCAAGAACTATACAAGTTGAAGATGTCAAGAGAGGAAGGAATCACTTCATATTTTATGAAGATTTCTGAAATACAAGGTCAACTGCAGGAATTGGGAGAAGCAATGTCTGATAGAGAAATGACTACAATGGTGTTGAATGCTCTATCAGAGAGATGGAGAAAATTTACTTCAAGTATCTATGGGAAGAAAGAAGCAACACCATTCTAGGATCTATGGTCTCTATGTAAGATAGAAGAGACTGGATTAAAAGCCAAAAGTTGTTATAAGATCAAATGAAGAGAATCAAGCCTATGGAAAATTTGGTAAGTTTGGTGTTTAGAAGAAAAGGAGAAACATGGATAAGTTACGATGCTATGGATAAGATGAACTTGGGCACTATAAGAAAGATTGTCCTAAATATAAGGACAAGAGGAAAAATGTAAAGCCCCAAAACCAGGACATTTACTCATAATTTTCCTACTTGCAGATTGAAGCATAAATCAAAATGAATTGAGACATGCAGTAAGTTTAACTTACATAAATAACAAATTTATTCACAGAAGAATACCTGGGACGAATTTGGTGATGTGTTGGGCTGTGGCTCTTCTCGTGGGTGCAACGGACATGCTACCAAATCAATTTTTTCCTCCCAGCCAATCTAGGATTTTCCAGAGCAATCATAGATCCAGAAGATATCTCTTCTGCCCTCGTGCCTAGAATTCCAAGAATAGTGAAGACTCGCTTCAGAATAAATTCACACAACTTACTCTTTCCTCAGTCAATAGTTTTTCTCTGTGTACAGAAACTAGCAAAGGAAAAACCCTCTCTCCCTTCCTCATTCGTATTCCTCTCTCTTTTATCACTTTGAATCACCCCCTTCATTTATATAGATATTATAGAGTCATTTATGTAGATATTACAAAGTCATTTATGGAGATATTATAGAGTCATTTATGTAGATATTATTAAGTCATTTATGGAGATATTTATAGAGTCATTTATGTAGATATTAATAAGTCATTTATGTAGGTATTATTTTGTTTAATTACTTTAAGATTAATTTTATTATATTTTGTTTTTAAATTAATTCAATTAACTTTATAATTTTAATCAAATTATATTATAAGTTTATTTGTTCACTTAAATATAATTTGTATTTAATTATATTTTTCTTGATCAATGCTTTACCATGCATAGTGTATAAGAGTGGTATACGTGTTAAGTACCTAGCTTGATATTTCATCATATCTCGGCAAGATATAAATGCATTACGATATTCAATTCGTTACCTTAACTCAGATATTACCCCGATATTTATTAAAGGTCTCACTCGACATATTTATTATATCAAGGTAATTAAGGATCTATTTTCATAATTGACTTATTAATCTACTTAGCTATTCTCAATACTAGCAGGTATGTATACTAGTGCGGTGTATGTGATGTATGCATATGTAGCTACCATATGCATACGTCGTATACATACTAATATTCTTTTCTTATAAATCGAAATGGGTCATTACATACTTCCTTCGGAAAACTTCGTCCCGAAGTTAGGATTTTATATAATCATATCAATAATTGCTTTAGAGATTAGAATGATTGTGTAAGGTTTGTATTTTAAGATTGATTTTTTGTTTGAATATCTATGTATTTGTAATTTAATTGTTACGTTTTGTCTCAACCGAGTCTCCAAGCTATTCTAGAATCATCCTATCCTCCCTAATCTCTTCCGCTCGCATCCTATCCATCCTCTATACGAATATGCCATGGCATCAATTTTACTCACCTAACCATTCATAGACCTTAAGGGTGTCAATGTCGATTATATCGACCTGATTTCCCAGTAGGCATCCGACAGTCATCATCACACGTCTAGGGGAGCGTGACTCGCACAGTCCTCCCATGACTCCAGGTTTTGGAGGATAAACAGTGGGTAGTAGCTCCACCCCTCCTAGTAGGACCAAGGTTAACACCCTATCATGGAATCTCATGGAGTCTCAACTATTCTTGGAATTCTGTCATCACGTGATTGATTTGGTAACGATGTGTTCTGCAAGGTAAACACTTGTACATAATCTGCAATGTAAACACTTGTACACACATTATAACATATGCATTAGTATATTCAATACAATTTCTCTTTAGATAACAACTCCTGTATAGTTCATACATGTTGCCATCTATGATACAATGTATTCAACCATTTTCAGTCTATACTAATAAGTCGAGCTTTCATATTTAAAATTAAGTTACTTTTCTATTTCTATTTTTTCAATCATATTGAGATGTAGAAATGAAACGAATTGATAGATCGCCTTATTTATAACATAATCTACGATCTCGATTTCATATTCTCGCAATGTTAATTTAAATGACATATTTCATATTGATATCCATGTATTAGTAAAGTTAAGCAAATAACATATATCATGTATCAATAGAGTTAAGTAACATCATATCTTTATGGGTATCCATGTACCTGCAAAGTAAAACCCATCTTTAAGTGATATTTCAAAATAGAATCTCAAGTATCAAAATAGAGTAGTCATATATAAACAAGATTTCCAGTTTCTCAAAATTTAGCATAAGTTGGGGTATTTTTGGCATATGGCTTCAACATTTTCCCAGGTCTTCGATCTAGGGCTATATTTGTCCCACTGGACTTTAACTTGGTCTATCAGTCGATTCTTGAGCTGTTGAACCCTACGTTCCAGTGTACGTAATGGTTCGACCGTAATGATTCCCTCGTCCGATACTTGCAGTTCCTTCGATTGAAGATTATGAGATTTGTCAGCAATATAGTGTCGTAAGGTAGATACATGAAATACATTATGAATTTTGTGCAAGTGGAGTGGCAGTGTAAGACGATAGGCGACAGGTCCAAATTTTTCTAAGACTTCGAACGGCCCAATAAATCAAGGTGATAATTTTGTCCCTTTTCCAAACCGTATGGTGCTTTTATTTGGCCTGATGTGAATGAAAACTTGATTTCTTAATTCATAGTTTCTATATGTCTTGTGAGCATCAACATAACTCTTTTGTCTATCCTGCGCCTCTTTCAATTGTTGCCTAATCTGTTTTACTTGTTCCTCCATCTCTTGGATCAATTTTGGTCCGACTATTACCCGGTCTTCTAACCTGTCCCAACTCAACGGTGTTCTGCAGGGTCTTCCATATAATGCTTCAAATGGTGGCATCCCGATTGAACTGTGATAACCATTGTTGTATGCAAATTCAACTAAGGGTAAGTACTTTTCCCAGCGCGATTGTTGGTCCATAACATACATTCTTAGCATATCTTCTAGTACTTGATTTACCCTTTTTGTTTGGCCGTCAATCTCAGGATGATAAGATGTACTTAAATTTAACTGAGTTCCTAAGGCTGATTGCATACAAGTCCAGAATCTTGACGTGAATTGAGAGTCTCTATTTGGTATGATTTTCTTAGGTACTCCATGAAATCTAATAATTTCTTTTATGAATACCCGAGCTACATCAACAACTTCGTAAGTATCTCTTACAGGGATAAATGGACGCTTTTTGTTAATTTATCTACCACAACCAAAATGGCATTATGTTTTTGTTGTGTAAGGGGCAACCCAACGATAAAATCCATAGAAATTATTTCTCACTTGGTCATAGGAATGTCGTGAAATTGTAGGAGACCTGCTGGGTGACAATGGTCAGCCTTTACCCGTTGACATTCAAGACACTTAGTGACAAATTGGACAATGTTGTTTTTCATGCCTGTCCAGAAGAAGAGTCTCTTTGTGTCAGCATACATTTTCTTTACACCAGGATGTGCACAATACACTGCCCTGTGGGCTTCATTCAGGATGGTGTTTTGGAGATCTCCACTATCTGATATATACATCCTTCCATGAAATTGTAAAATTCCGTCCTCTTCTAGATCATATCCTTCAAACTTAGGTTCCTTTGAATGGTTGCTATCAAGCTTCGACCTTACTTTTAAGTACCAACTATCTCTCACGAGATGCTTTAGTACTTGATCTCTTAAATCCACCTTGATAGGTATGAGGGAAAATATTTGAGGTCTTCTACTTAAAGCATCTGCTACTACATTCTCTTTTCCTTTGATATATGAAATTTCAAAGTCATATTCTCTTAAGAATTCACTCCATCGTCTTTGTATAGCATTCAAGTCTATTTGGGTGAACAAATACTGTAGACTTTGGTGGTCACTTTTAAGCATAAAGTTTCTCCCGACTAAGTAATGTCTCCATATCTTTAAAGCTAGGATCACTGAGGTTAACTCTAAATCACGCGTAGCATAAAGTTCTTCATGGAACTTTAATTTTCTTGAAGCATATGCTATTATGCCTCTTTCCTGCATTAATACTGCACCTAACCCCTGTTTAGATGCATCGGCATACATAGTAAAATCTTTGTCCATATTAGATACTCACAAAATTGGTGCACTAGTCAATAATATTTTAAGTTCTGAAAATGCTTTATCACATTCCTTAGTCCATTCATACCTAACACCTTTGCGCTGGAGGGTTGTGATCGGCTTTGAAATTTTGGAGAACTCTGCTACAAACCTTCGATAGTAACCCGCTAAACCCATAAAACTACGCACTTCATGTGCATTCCGAGGTATCGACCATTCCCTGATTGCATTTACCTTTTCAGGATCTACAGAGATCTCTTCACCAGATATGATATGACCTAAACAACGAATTTCCTTTTGAAAGAAAGAACATTTGGATAATTTTCCATATAATTGGTGTTCCATGAGGCAAGATAATACTATCCGAAGATGCTTTTCATGTTCATTCTCATTCTTAGAGTAAATGAGAATATCATCCAGGAAGACTTGCACAAATTGATCAAGATAACTGCGGAGAACACTATTCATAAGGTTCATGAATACTGTAGGTGCATTGGTCAACCCAAATGGTATCACAATGAATTCATAATGCCCGAAATGAGTTCAGAATGTAGTCTTAAAAATGTCACTTTCTTTAATCCTTAACTGATGATAACTTGATCGCAGATCGATCTTTGAAAACACTGCAGCTCCTTTCATTTGGTCAAAAAGGTCGTCAATGCGAGACATTGGATACCTATTCTTTACAGTAGCTTGATTTAAATCTCGATAGTCCACACATAGTCGTAATGAGTCATATTTCTTCTTGACAAAGATTACAGGAGTGCCCCAAGGTGAAAAATGAGGAAGCCCATGTTGCCAGAGAAATAGAAGAACCTGATTAAAAAACGCGGAGAAATAGAAGAACTTGATTCAAAAATGCCTAATAAAGAAGAAGTGAAAGATCTCTACTATGATTGAGATCATCTTCCTCTTTAAGAGGTATCTCTTGGTTATAAAATAGTATGTTGGGAAGCATTGTATATTAGATAGATACATCACTTTAGAATTGGCATCATGATGAAAGCATTGAAGGAGGAGCACTCATCATAGGAGGTGTGAAAATTCCACAACTTGGAATCCTACTGCAACAACTGATTAGATTTCTTCTATTTATTAATTAACTGAACAGATTATTTACTGTTTTCTGCGGTAAATATCGAAATCAATACACTGCAACCTTCACAAAAAAATACAGTGGAATAAATACAACGCAAGAAAGCTAGAAACACACACACATAACTTAGTTATTTTTGGACAGTCCCCGGGAAAACCCAATGCGGGAAAACCGATGCAACAACTGAGGGTTTGTATATTATGGAGTAGTAAATTATGAGGACAAGTCTATGGTTGCTCTAAATCTAGCAAACAATACAGAGTAAATCTGACAACAAGTTAGTGAGAAAAATCTCACTTTGCAATTGGCGATCCGACACTAATTCAGGCTCTGGATGAGCTGCTCTGCTCTGCCTCTGCGTAATCACTGAGTCAGCTATGCAGTACTGCGTCACACAGCTAGGAATTGCGTCCCCTTCGCTATCTGATTAGTCGTTGTCTGGAAACTTGACCCTCCTGGCCCTCTGGTCTCTCACTTCGGCCTCTGGCACTGAATCCTTTCTCTCCCAACAAAAATACGAATCTCTGTTGAGATTCAACAAGATGATGATCCTAGTGAAAATTTAACACCTACACTAAGTGGGGCCCACAGGCTATTTTTAGGTGATATGTCTATTTTTAGAATTTGGATCAAAGTCTATTTTTAGCAGAAATCTATTTATAGATGGTTGAGCAAATTCTATGGATGGATGGACATCTATTTTTAGAATGCATGTGAAAAGGCGATTCGTCGATCGCATGTCTAAAATAGAATGCATGTCGATTATTGTTATCTCTTAATAATAATTAGACAATAAATAATAATCTATTCTCTTGAAGCACTTGATTTCAGTTAATTGATGTGGCAAACCAGTTAAGTGAAGGAATTTCGATTTCAAAGGTTGGTTGGTGGGACATGCAAGTGGACTTAGTTGTAATTGAGTGATACAAAGTTGTAACAAAGTTGGATGTGTAGTTATGTGAGTTGTAAGGTAGTTTAACTCAGTTAAGTGAGTTAAACTCAGTTGTGCTAGTTGTAACTAGTTGTAACTAAAGATACACTAGTGAGAGATCAGTGAATTAAATATTAAATTAATTCACATGGAGTGATCTCACATGCAACTGAAGATTTACTACTGTTAACTACATGCATGTCAGATCATGTGGAGACCTTGTTGAGAGATAGGTGAAAGGGACAATTTGACTATCAGTTGTGACATTAGTGGGTGCACGCTTGCAACCAAACACACATTGGAGATGCCTATGAGTATTGCGCAGTCAAGGCAGGCTAGAAAAAATCATTTAGAGGTTCTTGACCATCAGGGATTGCGCAGTGGAGGCAGGCTGTCAGGAGGCAGTAAATTGGTGCATGTATTTGCTAATTTTTGTATGACAGTGTGAAACGATTGTATATTGTACTGAGAGCTCTTGGATTAGAGTTTTGTATGAGATTGTTTCATGATCCATGTTATATACATAATATATGATAGTGGGGTTTTTAGCTTTATGCTTTCCTGGTAAAAACATCTATGTTATGTGTGATTAATCTTTCTTCATGTGTTTACAATTGGCGATTAAATTTCTACAAAGATTTAAGTAGAAGGATTCTGTATTTAATAGTGGCATATAATTGTTAGATCAGGAGAATCTAGGCAATACATAATTGTATTAAAATTTCTACAATCTCCTCTGAAGCTCTGTGCTGCCTCTCTGCTTTGCACTCACCCGATCTGAAAAAACTTCCTCCAACTTTACTATCCCTGCCCCTCTCTCACTGCAACGAACTCACTGACTCTCTCTTCGGCAACTCAATGCTGCCACTCAGGAAATCGATCTGCCAGTGAATTCGATCTGTTGAAGTGTGTTCTCCAAGTGCCCATTGAGTTCTTCTAATAATCTCTCGTTGAACTTCAATGACATGATTAAAACTTAATCGATGGCTAAGATTAACTAAGACTCGATCCACGCCTTTTTCTAGAAGAGTCACACCTGACTTAATTAATACCTTTTAATTAATCATATTTCCTAAGTTTAGACTTAGGAAATATTAAAAACTGATTAATTATTTTAATTAAGCCATCTCTAGGTGTAATTTCCCCAAACGATTTCTGGGTCTTTGAGAATACATGTGTCTTAGCCTCTTTGCAAAATCTCAAGGCTAGAGCACATCTGATGCTACAAAAAGCAACACTCCCTCTGAGCAAGGAATGTGCTCTAGTACTGCTGCCCTCTTGATAGCAATACTCTGATTCTGCACCATCTATTGCAGCGCTGCTTATGTCTAGCTAGAGCTGCCCACGAACGACTGTGCAACTCTGATTCTGCGTTGCATCCTTGCTGTGGTTGGCCTTGCATACTACTGCCAACTACTGCAACTGCACTGCAACTCTGTTGCTGTTGCCACTGCAACATTTTCAAGTGTCTCTCATTTGCTGCTGCCGCAATTGAAGATGTCCATCATACTGAACCAACTATGTTCATTCTGATGCATTTGTCACATGAGTCCTGACTGCTGCTAGTCTCTGTGCTGTCACTAAAGCCTCTGTTCTGCTGCTGACTTTGCACTGCTGCCAACTCTGCTCTGCGTTGCTCATTCCTGGCTGCTACTAGCTACTGCATCTGTCACTCTGGCACCTGACTGCACCAACTGTCACTGGTACATCCTGCTACAACTTCTATAGGCTCCCATAACAAGGTATTGATCCAAGAGGTGGATTCCTCAAGGATCCTGCCCATTTGTAGCTCTTTGGGGTTACAAGTAACAAAACCAAATCACCCCACCTCCCCCCTGGAGATATGTCAGTGATCATGGCAAATTCTTTCTCCAGTCTGGAGGACAACCTATCTATCCCAGTAGATGCTACCTGTTGATCCTGCTTCTCCTCTTTGCCCCTCTTTTTGAGTGGACATTGGTTGCTGTAGTGACCAAGTTCACCACATCTGAAGCACTTCACCCTTAAAATGTCCTTCTTTCTTTTGCGCTCCTCTTGCTGCCCCTTTGATGCAAGGGTTGCGTTCCTCTTGCTTCCCCTTTGATGCAACGGTTGCGTTCACCTCCTTTACTTCCTTCATCCCACTGCTGTTGCTGCCTCCTATGGTGCGTTTCACTAAGTCTCGCCTCATCTCCTCCTACTACAGATCTGCCCAAATTCTGTCCTAGTCTGGCAAGTTCTCTCTGCCTAGGATACTGTGGAAAAATACTTGCCACTCCTCTGAAATGCTATTTAGGGCAAATCTTTTAAACTCTATAGGTTGGGGCGTTGACGCAGATAGTTGATCTCAGATATCCCAAAGTTTAGTAAGGAAGGGGTCTATACAATCCCCTTTCTGCATCCTGGTACACTTCAACTTCTCCTCCAAATACATCTTTCGTTGCTCAGAAGATCCCTGGTATAGCGTAGCAAGGGCATCCCACATCTGCTCGACGGTATCTTTGCTAGCTATGTGTGATACTACGTGATCTCGAACTCCATCGAGAATCAACCTCTTTGCTTTTTCCATCTCCTTTTTGTAGGCCTTATGCTGATCTGGGTTCGTGGGTACAACTACCACTGAACTGATATAGTTTTTGAGATCATATTCATCTAGAAGGCAGGAAATCCTGGCCTTCTAGATCACATAGTTTGCTAAACCATCCAATCGGTACTGATCTCTCAACCTTGCTGATGCCATCTCACCTAAAATGTTGAACTCTGTCCCTTCTCCTTTGCGCAATTGCTGACTAGCTCTACACACTCCCTCCTAGAGGTAAAATTTGCTCACGGCTACTGCTGCTTTGCGTGGAGAATTTGAACTTCTTGGCTAGAAGTTCCCCGAGGAAAGAATTCCCTTAGTATGTGCTCTTCTTCCCTTTTGACGCTATTCTGCCAGCAATTGCTGCAAAATAACTGCATCCCAGCTGAAGATCTGCTCTGCAATAAAATCATTGTTTCTCCCTCTGCCTCCGACAAATCTTTAATCTAGAAATATTGTTCTCTGTCGACTCACTCAAAGAAACAAATTTTTCTCAAAAACTGCCCTGTTGGCTAATGTACTGCGCAACCTCCTGGGGTTTCGATCAGCTGCCTACGCAGTGCCTCAAAGCTCCCTCTTTCCTTTTGCAACTGAGCTCCTCTGCTTCTTATCTGCGTTTGATACCATGTGAAAATTCAACAACTTGGAATCCTACTGCAACAACTGATTAGATTTCTTCTATTTTTTAATTAACTGAAAAATTATTTACTGTATTCTACGGTAAATATCGAAATCAATACACTTTAACCTTCACAAAATAAATACAGCGGAATAAATACAACGCAGGAAAGCTAGAAACACACACACATAACTCAGTTATTTTTGGACAAAGTGCCTGAAAAAACCCAATGCGGGAAAACCGGTGCAACAATTGAGGTTTTGTATATTATGTAGTAATAAATTCTAAGGACAAGTCTATGGTTGCTCTAAATCTAGCAAACAATACAGAGTAAGTCTGACAAGTTAGTGAGAAAAATCTCACTCTGCAACTGGCGATCCGACACTGATCCGGGTTTTGGATGAGCTGCTCTTCGCAGTCACTGAGTCATCCTACGCAGTATTGCGTCACATAGCTAGGAATTGCGTCCCCTTCGCTATCTGATCAATCGTTGTTTGGAAACTTGACCCTCCTGGCCCTCCGGTCTCTCACTTCGGCCTTTGGCATTGAATTAGTTCTGTCTCCCAGCAAAAATACGAATCTCCTTTGAAGCTCTGTGCTGCCTCTATGTGGCACTTGTTGCCTCTCTTCTTTGCACTCACCGGATCTGGAAAAGCTTCCTCCGACCTTACTATCCTTGCCCCTCTCTCACTGCAACGAACTCACTAACTCCCTCTCCGGCAACTCAACGCTGCTACTCAGGAAATCGATCTGCCAGTGAATTCGATCTGCTCAAGTGTGTTGTCGAAGTGCCCATCAAGTTCTTCTTATAATCTCTCATTGAGACTTCAACGACCACGATTAAAACTTAATCGATGGTTAAGATTAACTAAGACTCGATCCACGCCTTTTTCTAGAAGATTCACACCTGACTTAATTAATACCTTTTAATTAATCATATTTCCTAAGTTTAGACTTAGGAAATATTAAAAACTGATTAATTATTTTAATTAAGCCATCTCTCGGTGGAATTTCTCCAAACGATTTCTGGGTATTTGAGAATACATGTGTCTTAGCCTCTCTGCAAAATCTCAAGGCGCACATCCGCTGCTACAAAAATCAACATGAGGATGTCTGTAACTCATATGTGACAACTATGCTATGAGATTAAACCCTCACTGAAAACAACATTTATGTAAGACAGTCATCTAGATCAAGGGTCATCATTCAATAATCAATATGGAAACAAGTGCTGACATTTTCTAATGGAATCCTCTTTGGATTCACTGGTTAGAAGGAAAGAAAAAGGCTTCTTTGAGAATTCTAACTTGCAGAATTTTGGGATTAGAATATGATGACATATTAATGAAGCAGGTCAAGAGAATGAAACTCTTTCATTCTAAGGAAACCTACTGCAGGATGACTCAAAAGGAAAAGAATGAGGTACATGTATATATATGCTGATATTGGATGCTATGAAGTCATGTCATGTGGTTGCAGGTAGTATACTTCTATCTTTAGAAGTATGATCAAAATAGAAAGCATAAACTCTTCCGATGCACAGGTTGCTAAAAGCATGATTTACATTAGATGAAATCAACATAATATGTCCTCATATGGAATATGAGGTGATTGTACATTATCAAGGCACTGCACTATGGAAGTTTCTAGAAATGAAATAAAACTGTGTGGAGAAAGAAAAGGGAAGAGATCGTGGGAAGTGCAACCATGGAAAGAAGCAATCATCATCCAAGGAAGCCAAGCAGTCTTGACAAGAAAATATCCTAGGAAGATATGTAGACTTTGATAGAAGTCTAGAAAAGATGGAGACCCTTGACAATACATATCTTTAGGAGATGTGTCAATATGTGAACAAAGGATGCCGATGCCTACAAGAAGATGTCACGGTGAAAGATCATCACTAAGGTAACTTTTGATTTAAAAGTTCATATTTATAATTAATTATGCAGGGCTGTGAAAGGGAAGTATATGTCTTCCACAAATTGATAACCATATGACAGGATGAAATATCCTTGGGAGAAGTATGGTTCGAAGAAAAGCAACATGGTATGAAGCTAGACTAGATGAAAAATTGATGGATCAATTTTTGACAAAAAATGAAAAGTGATGGATGATCTATGCCCTAATGAAGAGATCCCAAAGATGAAGACTCCTCAACAACAAAGAAATTCATGACATCAAAGAAAGGAGTTCTTCATGAGCAGTTGGGTGTTTTCATCATTGTTGCTGTAGGTCCCTGATTAAGAGGGAGCCTTGTAATAAGTTTCTTTCTTGATAGAAACTTAGAAGCAAGTCCCTAGAAGCCTGGACAAGTCCTTGGCTAAGAGGGAGCTTGGAAGCAAGTCCTTGGGAGCCTGGACAAGTCCTTGGATAAGAGGGAGCTTGAGAACATTCCTTCATAGGAATGGGTATGTCCTCCCTAGTTAAGAGGGAGAGATAGACACGTCATTCTGGTCTTCACCCGAGAAGACAAAATGGAGGGTTGGGTAATCATTTGGCATCTGATACTCTTTAGGGGATGTATTAGGGCATTCAAGATAAGAGTAGTCGTGGAAGGACGAATATTCTTTGAGGACTAGGAATCCAATAATAAGAATTGTCCAAAAGAGGTCATACTTGATGAACACTCGGGTGGAGTATGTACCTTGGAGACAATGATGATGGTGTTTAGAATCATTGGTCTCGCCAGCATTGTAGCTCATGGTCTCGTGGAGAGATGGAGCTGTTAGTCAAGGCCTTGCACGAGGACAATGCTGGTTAATATGATGCTATAACAGAGGGATTACCAATCAAATTCTTCTTATGAGATTCTTCAGATTGAGACTGACCATGTACCATTATGAATACCTCCCTAGTTAAGAGGGAGTGTTGGAAAGTGTAACTAGGTTCGGTCTTCATAATGATTAAGTTATTATGAATTTATGTAATGAAGAAGATAGATAATAAAATGTATTTTGTAGTGCTTGCTTCATAGGTTTTATGAGCAAGGAGTTTTTATTATAGGTCAAAGACTTCTTCTTGATGTCTTTAGGGATTTGTCATCTTGTCATAAATGTATAATTTAGAGTCATGTATATGAAGTGTTGTTACCCTTGTAAAGGACACTCATTGATGTAATCGTATGCTCCAAAGACCTTGTCAAAGTGCTCCTTGAAGTCAACTCAGATTATGGTTAAAGGATGCTCCATGAAGTCGACCTACTAGCTAGAGGTCATGTCGGCCTAAAGAGTGAAAGTCTGTCCCTATAAATAAGACATGTCTGCGGCCTCATTGTACACCATCAAGTTCGGTTCAAGCTCTGTAATGAACTGCAAGTTAAGGTCTGAAATGGATGCGTAGAAGGGTCTCATTATAGTGCAAGGAAAGGGCTCACATAATACTCGGTCTTGGGTCTATCTACCTCAGCAAAAGGATCCGCAATCTCAGAGAAAGTAAGGACTGCAATTAGTGCGAGAATAAGGTAAGTTGAGGGTCACTTCAGGACTGTTATCAAGTGTTGTAAGAAAGTGTAGAGAAGGAGTATCACACATCGAGGACAAAGGGATTGCAAGGTGTGCAAGGTCTTGGGCCAATATACTTTGGATATCTCTAAAGGAAATACATAGCGTAAGCAAGGAGACACTACAACAAGATAAGGGATATTGGTCTAACGTATATACAATGTGAAGGAAAGACACAATCTAGGGCATCAGGACAGAAGGACAAGAAGTCCTCCCTAGGAGACCAAGACTGGACCAAGGAAGGCAGTAACTTGTCTAGAGACCGAGTTTCTTAGTGTTGGTGTAGAATTGTGCAGAAAAAGGAGATCAACATAAGAAGCCTAGAAAGAGCAGTGACACAAGGCCTTGGAGGCATACTGGTGTCAAAGGTCTATGTCTTGGTACTTGTCAATTGAAGATCTATAAGAAGAATTACTTTTGGGTTTTCCACTCCAAGAGAGAGAGGTTTTGGCCCTGGCTTGAAGATCCTAAACGTTGTGACTCTTGTGTTTTGATAATTGACTTGATGAAAGACATAATAAGCTAACGAAGATAAGATCTAAGTGAAAGAAGTATAACGAAATCACAAGTAATTATCAAGAAGAGAAAGTTGAATTGAACTCCCTCATTTCTCAACATCACACACATTTGACACAAAATATGCTCTAGGAAACCCTTTCGGGAGAAAAACCGAGTTGGAAGGCGAGGTCGCTTCGCTCTCTCTCTGAATGGAAATATGGTTGCGAGTACAAAGAAGTATGGTTTGTGGCCCATGGGCTGCTACAGTGCACAAATCCTCTTCGTGTGCTCTACCTCCTATCCCTCTTGGCTATTTTTGCTCAGCTATGGAATAAATGCACTCGAAAGAACGTAACTCCTTTTCCTCCTAATGGCCAGGTTATAACACAACCTGATACCCTACTAGTGGTTAGGCTTGACTACCTCAACTCTTAACCAGAGTTACAATATAGACTTCTCTATAGTCTTCTACATCATAATCACATGGCTAGCCCCTTTTTCATGAATAATGGGGGCTGACATGGCACCCTCTCGAATTATGGTGGTGAAAACAGGAAGGTCAAATTCTAAGTGACATAACTTTCGCATACAGACTTCGATTGATGCAATTCTTATGCCGTTGGAAAGGTTTCTGTGTGTAGAAAAGGAAAACAAGGTGTGATGCTAAAATAGCAAAGTCTTACCCCCAAAAAACATCGTTTGATGCCTCAAAACGCTCCCAGTAGGTTACATACCCTATTTTGCCAAACTGGGTCCTGTCGGTAAAAACGGTCCCATGAGTTGATTCCTCCACTTCTTCCACTCTTAAAGCATCAAGATGGATGACAAACAGTATAATGATCCAATAAAATGGATGCATCTCTTAAGTACATGTAGGGACTCCAAAACACGACTCCACAGACATCAAGGAGAACCACATCTAGTTCTACTTCATCAATAAAATCAACATTTATGGCAAATCTAATTTTGCACTGTTTTGTTACCTTCAATTTTGCATCCTTTTTTACTCATCCCAGTGGATGTGTGTTTGGATGATCACGAACTTCCAACCCCAACTTTTTGACTAGCTCTGCTGCAATGAGATTCGTTTGCGATCCCGATTCAAATAGAGCATCAACCTTGGTCTTCTTTGTTGAGAAATGTAACTAGTTTTGGTCTTCATAATTCTTGTACTGATTTCAATATGTATCCTATGTAACGAACAAGAAAATAAAAAATTATTATTATTAAAGCATGGGTTTCACACTCATTATTGATGGTCTTCTAGGTAAAAGGATGTTCTTCGTGCTTCTAGGGTTTGTTAGGTCTTAGGATTTATTGTCTTGAGTCAAAGGAGTCAACATCATGTTTATAAGACCCTTCCGGGCAAAAATACATTTGTAAAAAGAATTATTTTTGAGTCTAGAAAGTCCTGGAAGCTCCAAAGTACAAGTCGGCCTTGGGAACATCAAGTTGGCCTAAAAGAGGGAATTCGACCCCTTGAGAAGGCTATATAAAGGAGCAGTTCGACCTCATTTGGGACACACTCACTCACAAGTTCGATCTGTAGCTGGGAAACAAGAAGAAGAAGAGCGAAAGACAAGGAGAAGCTGGAAGGACAAAATCTATTGTTTCTGGGCTCTATCTCTCTCACACGTGCGAAATTCTAGGGTCTTCTGGGCTGCAAGATGAGGCCAAAGTTGTAGGAGGACGAACTATAGCATCTTGTAGTTGGAAGGAAGGATACTTGATCTAGACCTCGTTGACCTAAGGAAGAGCTATCTTGTGCCAAGAAGGTCTCAAGAGGAGGCTGATCTAGGGTTTCCTTGGAAGCTGCAAGATCGAAATTGCAGGGTCGAAGTTGTAGGTCGACTAGCAATGCTGTAGCTGGCAGGTCGAAGTTGCAGGGTGCAACAATTTGGTGCAAAATAAGAAAAGGACTTGAGAAAGGGCCGACTTGGTACTAGGAGGACTTGGTCTATGGATTGGGCCTTTGTATCTCATTTGAAGTAGATTCTAAGAAGAGAAGAGTTTCCGGGTTTTCCCCTTGGAGGGGGTTATCCCTGGCTCATAGCCTATATTTGTGACCTCTTTTTGTTACTATTATTGTTCTTGACATTGTTTGATGAAAGATCTAACTAAAGAAGTAAAGAAGATAACTAAAGATTCAGAAGCACTATCAAGGTTAAGGAAAATAAGATATAATAGCTGTCGCTTTACATTTTCTAACATGGTATTAGAGCTAAGGTGAACAAAGAAGGCAACTAGAAGGACACTAGAAAGAATTGTTGATCAAAAGATAGGAATCTCGCAAAGCCTGAAAGAAGAAGACTATAAGGAAAATTGTCTCTTAAGGGGATATGGTTAAAGGCTCGTCGGTGGAAGACCCTTTTAATCTAGGGTTTCTACATTGAATAAATGAGCAATAAATCCTTTGCAACCTAAAGTTGACACAATGATCTATGTGTCGCTCTTTACCTCAGTTGAAAACCCCTTATCACTCCAAGGAAAACATGACTATTGAGGAAACCCTAAGAAGAAACTGATCCGCGGTAATTAAAGTTGCACACAATTCAAAGTTCATCCAAGTCAGATCTTGAGCACATAGCCTTTTAGTCCAACAATTAATTTGTGCGGGTTCTGTACAACATATAATCTTATATGCTTGCACAAGCTATCGGCCTGCTTGAAGATTGAATATTTAGAACACTAAGACTGAAGCATTGTCTTGAAAATCTCCTTGAAGCATAATTTGTGTCTTGGTTGAATATTGATCTTGGACAAGATATTGGAGCAAAATTTGAAGAGCATTTCAACATCTTGGAGAATATCTTGGCACAACTCATTGAAGACATCTAGAAGAATTGTTGAAGACTAGTAGAAGTTGATCTTGGAGACCTTGAAGTAATTTTGGAAGATAATATTGAAACCCTTGTTGAAGCATCATTTGAAGCTGCAACTTGAAGAGTAGTCCTGTGGGCCCTGTGTAAAATCCTTTTGAATAGTTTGAAGAACACCTGTAAAAGAAATCATGAAGACATGCTGGAAGACATTAGTTAACCTTGTAATGGATGATTGAAGTTCTCATAATGTGACCTTGAAGAATATTGTTTGGGTGACATGTAGAGTTGTGGAGATACCTTTTGTGGATCAAGGTTGTCATTAATGAACTTGTAGATTGTTGAAGACTTGTTGAAGTGTTTGGGAAGCCTTGAAGAACATCTTGTAGTCATTATTGAAGAATTGAAGAAGTGGGTTGGAGCCTCATAAAGACTAGGTTGGAGCTTGGACCAGTGGATAGGGTTGGAGCCCTAGAGGTTGGTGCCTCGTTGAAGTCCGAATTGGAGCTTGGCAAAGTGCAGGTCGAAGCCTGGTTGATTGAAGATTGGAGTCTTCATCTAGGGTTGGAGCCCTAAACTATTGTTGTACTTGATTTATTGTAAAAATGAGGATTGGAGTCCTCATCATTGATTAATGAAATTATTTATATCACTGTTTGTTTTGTGTTCAAGTTATAAGTGATCTTAATTGACAAAAAAATAAATAAATAACAATTCTAAAAGAAATACTGATTCACCCCCCCTCTTAGTATTTCCAACAGCAACATGATTGATGAAGAAGTTTGGCATGGAGGATTCTAAACCCTCTCTTACACATATGCAACAAAAAAAACTTCCAAAATTTGAAGGGGGTGTTGAAGAATGTAACTAGGTTCAGTCTTCATAAGTGTATTTGAGTCATAATTAAATGTATTTATCAAAAGAAAGAAAAAGAAATTTTATTATTATTAAAATGACTTATTTAAGCATGGGTTTCATGCTCGGGTCATCATTTTCTAGGACAAAGTCCTCATTGAGGACTTCTAGCTTTTATCTGGAGTGATTAGAGTCATTGTCCGTTTTATGAGACCCTTCTTGGGCTTTTGTATCATGTAAAAAGAATTATTATTGAGTCAAATAAGTCATTTGTCACCTACACACCAAGTCAGCTCTTGCCTGATGAAGTCGACCTACATTAGGGCAATCCAACCCACAGAAGGGGCTATATATAGAAGTGCATTTCGATTGATTTGGAGCATCACTCACACAAGTTCAATATACATGAAGAAGAAGCAGAAAAGTGCGAAATTGCAGGAGGAGAAGGATTGAAGAGAAGGACAAGATCGAAGTTTTTGGGCCATCTATCTCTTACACATGCGAAGTTACTGGGCAATTGCAGGAGGTCGAAATTTTGAAATTTAGAACAAGTCAAAGTTCTGTTGCAGGAGATTGAAATTTTGTTGCTGCAGGATCACATTTCTAGGTCGAAGCTGCTACTAGAAGGTTATCATTTGAAGAGGAAAGGAAGCGCTGACTTGGTGATTGGAGGAAGTTTGTGTCTAGGTCAAAGAGTCTTGGATCATCTTGTCTTGTCTTGTGAAACCACTGAAGGAAGAGGTTTGACTGGGTTTTCCCGTCATTGGGGTTTTGCCCTAGTTATGCGACTATATCTCGTGTCTCTTGTTTTTGTGATCTTCATACACATAATTTGGTAATTGCTTGATTAAAGATAATCTAATAAAGAAGTAAAAGAGGCCAACATAATTCACAAGTAATTATTAGGAAAGAGGAGTCAAACCCTAATTCTACTAGCATTGATTTCTCAACATGGTATCAAAGCTAAGGTCAGTGAAGATTGGCGATCACTTTGTTGGCTTGAAAGGAAAGGTTACTCCCTCTATGATAAGATACTTGAAAACTAAGTTGCACGAAGTGTCGAAACGTTTCAGAGTTTCCGAAACGGGTACGTTTAGAAACGCCACCTCCCAAAAATGGAAACGTCGGCCGAAATGTCGTCTGAAACGTCATATATGTTGATATATATAAAAATATATTTATAAATAAGTGAATAACACAATATCTTGCAATAAAAATGGAATAAGACCCATAGATGACAATTTAGAAGGAAAACCAAGTCTATATTAACTCTCATAGACGATTACATTATGGTCGAGTTTCAGGTACGGGTACGTCCCAAAACGCCGAGTTCCTATAAGTTTCGTGCATCATATCTTGAAAATGGGATTCAATATTGCAGGATGCTGGATTAGAAGAATCATCTACAACTTATCCAATAAGGTCAAAAACAAAGGGTTTTGGGTTGCATTCACAGGTTCACTCAATGATGACAACACATGGATCATTGATAGTGGAGCTTCAAGACATATGATAGGGGAATGTAACAACTTCACTCTATCGAAGGAATCATCTTCTCATGTAGTGGACTTGGGAGACAACAACAATTATGTAGTTAAGGGCTTGGGATCAACTTCATTGAAGCTGGAAAATGGAGCAAAGTTGCATCTCAACAATACACTCTATGTTCCAGGTTTGAAAAAGAATTTTCTTTCAATTTCTTGTTTAGAAGATAAAGGAGATAAAATTTCTTTTGTAGATGGTAAAGTTCTGGTATGGGGAAACGATTCAAGCATTGATAAAGGAAGGGTTATTGGAGTACGCGAAGGAAGCTTATATAGCGTCATAACGTCATCTCCTCAAGCCCTTGTTCACATGGAGATCAATCCCATTGAAATATGGCATAGAAGATATGGAAATTTACATTATAAGGTCATTCCCTCTCTTAATCAAATGGTAAATGACATCCTCAATATCAGAGAAGATCGTGAAGGAATATGTAAGGGATGTGCTTTGGGAAAGAATACAAGAAAACCCTTTACAAACAGTGAAACAAGGTCTAAAGAAATATTGGATCTCATTCATTCAGATGTATGTGGACCTTTGTCTGACAAATCTCTTGGAGGTCATCTTTATTATGTGACCTTCATTGATGATCACTCTAGAAAGACATGGCTCTACCTTCTCAAGAAAAAGGATGCAGTATTTGAAAAGTTCAAGGAATTTAGATCTGAAGTGGAGACCCTAACCGAAAGAAGAATAAAGACTTTGAGATCAGACAATGGTGGGGAATACACTTTGAAAGAAATGATTACATATTTCAAAGAAGCAGGAATTAAGAGGGAGCTCATTGTTCTCTACTATCCCGAGCATAATGGAGTTGCAGAAAGGAAAAATAAGACAATTGAAGAATGTATGCGAACAATGATTTTTGATCAAGACTTACCAAAATTTCTATGGGGAGAAGCAACAATGACAACAATATATATACAAAATAGAAGTCCTCATAGAATTCTTGAGAATATGACACCTGAAGAATCATTCACAAGAAAGAAGCCATGTGTGGACCATCTCCGAATATTTGGGTGTCTACGTTCCAAAGGAAAAATGAAAGAAGTTAGACTCTACAAGCACTAAAGGGATCTTTGTTGGCTACAATCTTTCTTCAAAAGCATATAGAATCTACATCAAGGAAGGAAGACAAATCGAAGTAAGCAGGGATGTTATATTTGATGAAAATCATGCCTACAAAAGATCCAAGGATATTCCTATTGATTCCAATGATGAAGACATACCGCTATTTGAAGAAGAAGAGCACCATGACAAAACTACTGCAATCCAAGAAGAAGAAGAAGAAGGACCAAGTGAGCCTATTCAACCTATGATCATACTCAACACAAGGAAGAGGCCATATTGGTTAAAAGCTCCTCTTGAAGATGTTGAAGGACATGGAGCTGCGAAGAAATATTTTAGAGAAAGAAAAAGACCAAAAAGATGGGTATGCTGCATACATCACCAAACTAATAGAAGCTGAACCAACTACATTTGAAGAAGCTGCTCGTCAAGAAGAATGGAAGAAGGCGATGCAGGAAGAATACCAATCCATCATGAAGAATGGGGTTTGGGAAATCGTTCCTAGACCAAGTGACAAATCAATTTTCACTTCAAATTGGATTTACAAAATCAAACACGTTGTTGATGGAAGTATAAACAAATACAAATCTAGATTTGTTGGAAGGAGTTTCTCTCAAAAGGAAGGCATAGATCATGAAGAAACCTTTGCACCTACTGCAATATATGCTACTATAAGATCTTTGGTTTCGTTGATTACAACAATGGGATGGAATATCCATCAAATGGACGTCAAAACAACATTTCTGAATGGAAGCATAGATGAAGAAGTATACATTGAACAACCTGAAGGCTTTGAAATAAATAGCAAGAACACAAATGTTTGCAGACTCAAGAAAGCCCTATATGGCTTGAAGCAAGCTCCTAGGGCATGGTATGCAAGAATGGATGCATATCTTCTAAGAATTGTGTTCGTCAAAAGCATTGTTGATCCAAACCTCTACATCAAAGTGGTGGATAATGAACCAGTCATTATGCTACTATATGTGGATGATTTATTTATTATAGATGTGGAGTGAAGGATATAAGAATGCAAGAAGATGTTGGCAGCCGAATTTGAGATGAAGGATTTGGGACTTATGCATTATTACCTTGGTTTGGAAATATGGCAGAAACCTAGGGAGATATCTCTGGGGCAAGGAAAATCCATAATCAAGTTATTGCAGAAATTTGGTATGATGGATTCGAAGCCCATGACTACTCCCATGATCACCAATCTTAAAAATTTGAGAAGCTCTGACTCTAGTCTCGTAGATCCTACTAGCTATCGTAAGTTAGTGGGTTCTCTAATGTATTTGGTAAATACTAGACCGGATATATGTTTTGCTATAAACATTCTCAGTCAATTTCAGTTGGAGCCTCCTCATCATCATTAGATAACTGGCAAGCATATATTAAGATATCTACGTGTTACTACACATCACTGCCTAAAGTATGACAACAAAGAAGTCAAATTAACAGGTTTTACAGATTTTGATTGGGGTGGTAGTGAGACTGATGGAAGGAGCACTATAGGTGGATGTTTTAGTTTAGGATCTGCTATGATTTCATGGATGAGTAGAAAGCAAGATCTTGTTGCTTTAAGTAGTGCTGAAGCATAATCTGTTGCTACATGTGAAGTAGGAAAGGAAGTTGTATGGTTGAGGAAACTTTTGTCAGATTTGCTTGGGAAGCCTCTAAGTCCTACTGTGATAAATTATGATAATCAAAGCAGCATCAAGATGTCTGAAGATCGCGTGTTCCATGCAATGACGAAGCATATCAATAACAAGTACCACTACATTAGAAGCTTGGTACAAGATGGTATCGTGACGCTACAGTATGTCCAGATCGATGAACAGGTAGTTGACGTGTTAACAAAGTCTCTTCCTGATAAGAAGTTTGAATATCTTAGAAGCATGCTTGGTTTGATTGATATTACTAATTTTGTTGATGATAAGCGTTGAAGTATCTACATGTGTCTGATGGTTGGAAGAGATTTGACGTTACCGATTTAAATAATCGGGAGTGTTGAGGCATCGTGTATGCCTAGGAGGACATCTACAAAAATGGGATGGAATATCCATCAAATGGACGTCAAAACAACATTTCTGAATGGAACCATAGATGAAGAAGTATACATTGAACAACCTGAAGGCTTTGAAATAAATAGCAAGAACACTCATGTTTGTAGACTCAAGAAAGCCCTCCAGACCCAAGAAAGCCCTATATGGCTTGAAGCAAGCTCCTAGGGCATGGTATGCAAAAATGGATGCATATCTTGTAAGAATTGGGTTCACAAAAGCATTGCTAATCCAAACCTCCATCCCTAAGTGGTGGATACCTAACTACAAATTATTCTACTATATGTGGATGATTTATTTATTATAGATGTGGGATGAAGGATACAAGAATGCAAGAAGATGTTGGAGGATCTGAGACTTATGCATTATTACCTTGGTTTGGAAGTATGGCAAAAACCTGGGGAGATATATCTGGGGCAAGGAAAATCCATAATCAAGTTATTGTAGAAATTTGGTATGATGGATTCCAAGCCCATGTCTACTCCCATGATCACCAATCTCAAAAATTTGAGAAGCTCTGACTCCAGTCTCGTAGATCCTACTAGCTATCGTAAGTTAGTGGGTTCTCTAATGTATTTGGTAAATACTAGACTGGATATATGTTTTGCTGTAAACATTCTCAGTCAATTTCAGTTGGAGCCTCCTCATCATCATTAGATAACTGGCAAGCATATATTAAGATATCTACGTGGCACTACACATCACTGCCTAAAGTATGACAACAAGGAAGTCAAATTAACAGGTTTTACAGATTTTGATTGGGGTGGTTGTGAGACTGATGGAAGGAGCACCATGATTTCATGGATGAGTAGAAAGCAAGATCCTGTTGCTTTAAGTAGTGCTGAAGCAAAATCTGTTGCTACATGTGAAGTAGGAAAGGAAGTTTTATGGTTGAGGAAACTTCTGTCAGATTTGCTTGGGAAGCCTCTAAGTCCTACTGTGATAAATTATGATAATCAAAGCAGCATCAAGATGTCTAAAGATTGCGTGTTCCATGCAAGGATGAAGCATATCAATAACAAGTACCACTACATTAGAAGCTTGGTACAAGATGGTATCGTGAAGCTACAGTATGTCCAGATCGACGAACAGGTAGTTGATGTGTTAACAAAGTCTCTTCTTGATAAGAAGTTTGAATATCTTAGAAGCATGCTTGGTTTGATTGATATCACTGATTTTGTTGATGATAAGCGTTGAAGTATCTACATATGTCTGATGGTTGGAAGAGATTTGACATTGCCGATTTAAATAATTGGGAGTGTTGAGGCATCGTGTATGCTTGGGAGGACATCTACATGTGTTTGATGTATAGATCCCGAAGTAGGGAGGGTGGCGTTGGTCATAGAGCTTTGACCTTGCATTACGCACCTAGATCCCTGGGTTGATGGTTAGTAAGTAAGCTTGATGGTACCTATAGTGCCTGAAAGCTTTAGTCCATCTTAGTCCCACCCGTATAGATTGCCCTAGTCAGGAATCTAGTTCGTGGCACCGTGTGTGCCTAAACTCTTTGTAGTTCATGTGTTTTGAGATCTTCCATGTACTTGTTTATATATGTGATTATGAATACCTCTCTAGTTAAGAGGGAGTGTTGACGAATGTAACTAGGTTCGGTCTTCATAATTGTATTTGAGTCATAATGAAATGTATTTATCAAAAGAAATAAAAATAACTTTTATTATTATTAAAGTGGCTTATTAAAGCATGGGTTTCATGCTTGGGTCATCATTTTCTAGGTCAAAGTCCTCATTGAGGACTTCTAGGTTTTATCAGAGTCATTGTCCATTTTATGAGACCCTTCTTGGGCTTTTGTATCACGTAAAAGGAATTATTATTGAGTCAAATAAGTCATTTGTCACCTCCACACCAAGTCGACCCTTGCTTGATGAAGTTGGCCTACATTAGGGAAATTCGACCGACAGAAGAGGTGATATATAGAAGTGCAGTTTGATTCATTTGGAGCATCACTCACACAAGTTCGATATACAAGAAGAAGCAGGAAAGTGCGAAATTGTAGGAGAAGGAGAAGGATCAAAGATTTTGGGCCATCTATCTCTCACATGTGCGAAGTTACTGGGCAATTGCAGGAGGTCGAAATTCTGCTGCTGCAGGATTGAAGTTCTAGGTTGAAGCTGCTGCTGGAAGGTTATCATATGAAGAGGAAAGGAAGGGTTGACTTGGTGATTGGAGGAAGTTTGTGTCTAGGACAAAAAGTCTTCGATTATCTCATCTTGTCTTGTGAAACTACTGAAGGAAGAGGTTTGAATGGGTTTTCACCTCGTTGGGGTTTTTACCTGGCTGTGCGCCTATATCTTGTGTCTCTTGTTCTTGTGATCTTCATACACATATAATTTGGTAATTGCTTGATGAAAGATAATCTAAAAAAGAACTAAAAGAGGCCAACATAATTCACAAGTAATTATCAAGAAAGAGGAACCAAACCCTAATTCTGCTAGCATTGATTTCTCAACAGAGGGGGGGGTGGCGCTAGTGAACAATACTAATTATAAACAGTTGATTGAAAGTCTTATTTACTTGATAAATACTCGTTGAGATTTGTCGTATGTAGTCAACATTCTTTCCAGATTCATGCAAGAGCTTAGAGAAAGTCATTGGAATGTAGCAAAAAGATTTTGGACTTCTCTATGAGAAGAATAACAACATTACACTTGTTGGATATTCGACTGTAGATTTTGCAGGTGATATTGATGATAGAATATCAACTTCAGGTCATTTAATGAATATGGGTACAACAACAGAATCTCGGAGTTGTAAAAAGTAGGCTATAGTGGCAAACTCTTTAGCAGAGGGAGAGTACCTCTCAGCTTGGGAAGCAACATGTGAAAATGCCTGGCTATGAATAACTTTGCAGAATCTTTGCTCTTTAGAAAACACCAACTAGCTTACTGATTGATAGCCAGCAACAAAGATGGTTAAGAATTCAGTATTTCATTCCAAGACCAAGCATATTGACAGCAAAGATCACTTCATCAAAACACTCATTAAGAATGGCATCATCAAGCCAGAATATTGTCCTTCTAAAGACAAAACTTTAGATATTTTCGCCAAACCATCGGGTAAAATAAAATTCACTAAGTGCAGAGATGAACTTGGCATTTGTAAAAATAAAATTTCGGATTAAAAGGGGGAATGTTAGGCCAGTAATCCTAAAGTTCATTTAGATAGGCATTTTCCTAAAATAATAATAAAATGTTTATCCTAGAAGATAGGTATTTCCTAGAAGATAGATTGTCCTTGTCACATCCTTCCGTAGTGATTATTCTTGAGTTGTTGGTCAACAATACATGGCATGTTGAGATAAGGCTACAAAGGTTGTATATATAGTATGCTTCTCACCTATTTTCTAATGGTCTTTTCTTGATTAATAAAATTGTGTCTAGACTCTAAGGACACATTGTGAATGTTAACAATCTTGATCAAGTAACTAGATGGTGTGTGTGTCACTCTTGTGTATGAGTGATTGATTCTTTCGAAGCAATTTCTGAGTCACATTTGCACTCTGATTCATAGTGATTAATGTTGCATACATCTTATTAGCTGACTTGTGATGTGTGAGGGACCTGTTGACCACACTTTGTCAACGACCCCATAGCAGTACACCCCCATTTTTTCAAATGGGATTTATCATGTTCGACGTGTTCACGCCATTCAGATTTCATCATCAATCGGCAGTTTTATAAACAATGTAAACCCATTCTGCATGTTTATGATGTAAATGATCTAAATAAGACCATCATGTATGTAACAACCTAGGTAAGCCTAGTATTTTGGTGACGATTTCTATCCTAGGAGGTTTTTTGTCTCACTGATTCGCTTGTGTTTTTCGACACAAGTGATCGACAGAGTTTTCCCCCTCCAGCCTCACCCCAAAGCTAGGGTGAATTTTGTCATCAAGATGCTAAGTGAGTCCTAGTGTTTTCTATTGAGTCTTTGTAAAAATAGTTTGGGAATAATCCTAGCTAATTGGCTAGATTATTTTATTACAAGCTGCTTGGTCTACTAGATCATGTTTTGAGTTGCAGAATTGGGTAGCTTTTTGAGGGTCTATACGAATGGGTATTCCCCCTTTATGTGTCTAAATGTATTTATCTTATGTAAAGAGGGTTGGAAAAAATAATTAAATCCCCTCTCAGTCAATTAATTAAATTTTCTGGCCAAATTAATTAAAAATCCTAATCCAAAAATTTAATTAATTTTAAGTCCTAGGTGAGTTAAAATTCTTCAAAGGAAAAATTCGTGGGTCCTTAAATTTTTTTTTTTAAAGGTCCCAGGCCAAGGGAATATTGAGAATTTCAAGAAATTTTGGACCCTTGCGCATTGGTGGTTAAGTCAAAGTCAAAATTTTGAGGTAATTAATTCAAAAATATTATTTTTGAGTTAATTAAAATGGAATTAAATGATAAATTCGAATTTCCTCAAAATTATAATTTCGACGGTCCACATTAAAAGATAATTAAATCTATTCGACGGTCGAGATTATTTTGACAATGATCAACTGAACTAGCCATTGGAGATTTTATCCTATAAATTAGAGGCCTTTATCAGTCTTTCAATCATCCGATCTTTGAATCGTGCACTTGTTCTTGGAATCTCTTGTAATTTTTGATGAATAAAGCATAAAGACTTTGGAGTTACAAACTTTGGTGTTCATTTTCTAGATCTATGTGGTGATATTGTCTCTAAACTCTGCTACTTCTGTTGGCATTTTATGGTTGAAGGCCTTTATGGATTAATCTGCATATAGGTATCTTGTGCAGTTTTCTGGGTTTCTAAAATTGCATTTTGATTTAACGGAAATATTAGTTATCTATTTTTTTGAAAAGTCTCATGTTTATTTCTTAAATCTCTATCAATCTAAATTTTGGATCTAAGTGTGCAAAGATCATTTTTCAAGATCTGAGCGTTTGGGGAAATCTTCATTTCAGTTAGATCAGCTGAATCTCAGGTTTCAGAAAATCTGAAAAAGCCCATTGTTTCCTAATTCCCAAAGTTATCTTACAAATTTTTTGTTTTTGCAGGGTCTTCTTGGGCTTGTGCCTATTTTAAAATTCTTTTATTTATTTATTGTGCAAAATGGTTTTAAATATGGCCAAGAGGGCCTTTGATCTGTAAATTTGCAAATATTCTCTAGGGTTTAAGGGTTTATTTTCTGTGCATAGTTTTGGGTTTTTTTCTGGTTTTGTGCAGGTTCTATTGGGAGAGTCTCAGAAAATTTTTCAGATCTGAGCTAGATCTAGGCCCTGGAGGGTAAGATCTGGCCTCAGGATTGGATCTGGTTGCAGATCTGGGCTTGATCTTACTTCAAAGTCAATATATTTGTAGGTGCATTTATTTTTATCAAAATTCCTTGCAAGAATATTCAAATTTAATTTTCAGATTTGAGTTTTATGCACCAGCTGTGCCGGTTTTTCTTGTTGCTGGCTGACCTCATCCTCCATATGCGTCTTCCATTCCCTCACCGCTGCTCCCTTTCTTCATTTGTTGCCTGATCTGTCATTCTCTCTGCTCCACGCAGCCCCTCTTTCACTTGCAAACGCTGTCCCTCCTTTCATCCCGGTCCGTACAACGTTTTCCCTCATGCCATCATTCTTTCATCGATCCAACCGTCCGTACGTCCGTACCCCTGCACACAAGAAACAAATAAAAAAAAAATTAACGCATTTTGTTTTCTTTCATAAATTTTGGTTTTTTGATTTTGATTTTTCCTTTTTATGTTTAGGTTACATTTAACACCTACACTTACTTCATTTTTCTTTTTTTTTTAGAACTTTAGCTTTAGTTTTAGATTTATTCACTTTTTAATTTCTAGTTTCATTAACTTTAGAGTTTAGTCTTTGAAATGTTCATATTGTAGACTTTGAGAAAACTTTAAAAAATATAAAAAAATAAAAAAATTTAAAAAGCCTAAAAAGTTTTAAATTTTTAACTTTAGAAAATTCTCAAATTAATTTTTTTTTTTTACATAGTCAATGTGAGCTTTAAATTTCCTACTATCTAAAGTTTGACTATAGATTTCTGAATTGGAATTATTTGGAATATCATAAATTCAGAAATATTGGAAATATCTAGCGTTTAAATTTGATGGTACCCTCGTGTTAATATTTTTTGTTTCGAATTTAAATCATTGGTTCAAAGTATTTTTATGCTTAGCTGTGGTTGATGAGTTTTAATTGTGGTTTTAAATTACTTGAAATTGGTAATTAATTGTTTAAGCCAACTTTGGAAATATTTCAAGTGATGATAAATTGCATGTCTTTATCGAACATCGTTAATGCATAATTGTGAGGGTGTTTTATTGAATATCATTGTGGTGGATTAATTTTTCATAGCAGCAGTTACACATCAATTACTTGACTTCAATTTCATAACAAGATATTTTTTGACTCCACAAGGCACTGGTTTTAAAGTTTCAAATATAATTGGATCTGTGAAATCTCGTTAATCTTAACAAGTATTTGGTCATCTAACTGTGTCTCCTGAATTGGTTGGTTTCAACCAGTTCTCCTTCTTCATTTTCGTTAGGGTCTACCTCCCTTAGTCTGCAAGGAACAACTTAGAAAGAGAGATTGGAGATCAGGGTGACAGCCCCCGATTTGAGCCGTTGTCGCGGTGCCTAGACATTCTGTGCGACAACAGGACCAAATGTCCTTCACCGAATCTATAAGGATTCTCTTTGCTATGGCAATACTTTTCTTATGTGCAGCCAACAAAGTAGCATCAGTTAGAGTAACAACAGTCCCTTCTACAATATCCCATTCATTTGTTCCAATGACATCTGTTGTTCTTACTCCTAAGATGAAAATTGGAAGTATGCTCTAGACGGTCACATTCTCTAATACCGAGAATAATCATCTGCAAACCTAGAACCCACTTCAACAAACAGTTCAAGAAATGAAAGTATCGCAGGTTCATCTTTCCCATCTCAGGAAACAGCTACATTCCAATTACTGGAGCTACACACAGATCTCATCCACAACCTCTCACAAGTTATGGTGCCTCTCATAGCCATGGATTGCTCCAATCTCTTGTGTCATCTAAGCATCATACCCACTGAGATCCTCCAGCAACACCCTCTCATAGGGAGCAGTCCATTCCATGCGCTTATTTTGAAAATCTTAGATCCACAGTTTTGGTAACATGTCACAATTTTACATCGACATGATACACAGATCTGCACTCATAGAATTTGTCCTACAGGTAGAACACCAATCAAATCTTCAAATCTGCATAAAAAAGCGTGGATGGAAAACTTGGAAGTGCAAACACCATATCAAGCAATGAGTTCAGGCCTGCAAAATATGAAATCTGATCTGTACAACTAGCAGCATCAATATACTGGACAGCAAGATGAAATTCTATAAGAGCAATCACTGTCTTCTCATGAACGTAAGAAAAATTCAATACTGTCCTCAAGGACGACCACAATGGCTCCTCCTAAGCCTTCACACTCTCACCATGTGTTTGCACACCTCACATGGATGAATAGATAAATTTAACTAGTGAGCCCTCACTCATCTAATCAAACCTGACAAAAGGCAAACATAGTTACAAAACGTTAAATGCTAATAATAGACCTCAAATAAATTGCCCCATATACAAAGGGATTCCTTCCATGCAAAATGTGCGCTACCTATGTCTAGAATATCTCCTACACATTCTTCCATGAAAGGAATTTGTCATAACTGTGTAAGGAATCTGCCATGACTGTGTAAGGGGAATCTGTGATAACTGTCAGAAATTCATTCATAACTTTACACTGACCAGAAATAAAAGATGCCAAGCATCATAAGTGTAAGCTACCTGTCATCTGGATGCAAGGGAATCTCTCCCAAGTGGCACACCCATCCTGCAAGGATTCCCTTCCAACTCTCATGTGCCATCGTCCTTGGAGAACACCTAGACACAAACATACAAAACTTCTAAGGAATTTGTCATAACTGTGTAAGGAATCTGTCATGACTGTGTAAGGGGAATCTGTCATAACTGTCAGAAAATCATTCATAACTTTACACTGACCAGAAATAGAAGATGCCAAGCATCATATGTGTAAGCTACCTGTCATCTGGATGCAAGGGAATCTCTCCCAAGTGGCACACCCATCCTGCAAGGATTCCCTTCCAACTCTCATGTGCCATCGTCCTCGGAGAACACCTCGACACTAACATACAAAACTTCTAGAAATCTTTGGTGGCTTTTAAAGCTTTATGTAGCACATCATTGGTTGGATAAGTTAGCTTACCAGTCAGGTTTAGATTCTGTGTGTTCATTTCATTTACGGCGTCAAAAAAGAAATGCTGAGCATCTGCATAGGAGAACTGAATGCTATTGAAGGCTAAACTGTATCTTCCTAAGCAATCATCTGCTGTTCAGGAAGGTTCTCTACATTTGGTCATTGTTTTTACAGATAAATTTTTCCAGGTGCTTTCTGGATGTTTCAATTTTTTTGTGATATTATTGTTTAACTAATTGCCTTATTTGAACTTAGTAATACTTATTGCAAAGCATTTTTTGTGGTTGGACCATGAAACTGAAAAGAATACTCGCTGATCTGGTAGTTTATGTTCAATTATTAAAGGTCTTTGGCTGCAAGCAATGGGGAGCTCATTGCTAGTGAGCATGGCTTCACTAATCTGCCTTCTGATTCTTCCTCTAATTCTCTGTAAGTCAAGTTTTCAGAACCTCTTTTTTCCAGATATCTTCTATCATTCTTTTATGAAATTTTTTTATCGTTTAACATAAATATTATGAATTGTTGCTGAATGCTGATATCATAAGTTCATGTCTCAAATAGCATAAAGTACATGCCCAAGTAATCCATCCTTCTAATGTTGCCAATATCATACTAGCTGAGTGTTCTAATCATTTGGACAACTAACATTTGTCTTATTCTGAGCTTTCTTGATGTGTTTTCTATCTATCTGGGCTTTATTGCAGTGCAAGGGAAGCCTTCTAAGACGGTGGTTGACTTGCTGGCAGCATTTGGGGTGAGCTTCTTCCTATTAAGTCTGTATTTGTATTTGGGTAGTATACAATTTGCCAATTAGAAAGTTGGTAATTGAAACTTGAAAGATCACTGTATTAAAAGATCAATTCCAATGAATACCAGTCTGGATGATATGGCTGCTGAGCTCAGAATGCAGAAGCATTTATATAAATATACCTAACTCTGCCAAAAATTGAAATTGGCATGGAAGTTGAAAATCCATTAGGTATACGACTAGAGAATCATATAGCTTTATCAGTGTCTCCATGACACACTTATATACACCCCAGACCCTAGCCTTAAAACCAGCATATCATAACAATGTAAATTAATTTACAAAAGAACCAAACAAAGTTATAAAAAATTAACAGCAAGACTTGAATACAACCAAAGTTTAAACTGGCCTTTCTTTGAGAAAATGACATGAAAACTAACAAGAGTTTTTTGTGCTTGGGCCTCTGTTTCTTTAAAATTTGATTGAGCCTACAGGCTCATTCTACAATCCAGTATGAGGGACGTGTAAGTATGTCACGTCTTCAAAAAACAATTTTAGCTCATGTCGGCCAAACAAAAAAAATAAAATTAAATAGCCATATAAATAAACAATTAAAAATATATTAACACGACAATTAACTTAGTTAAATTATAAAATCTCTTTCGGTAATAATCACATGCAATAGAACATTTTTGACGCGTTTGGAACCAACCAGTGTGGTTCATCATCAGGACCTGGTGTGAGATCAGATCAGGACATTAAGTTTAAATAGAAGTAGAGATGGGTAAACTAGCCGTTTGGATAACAGCTAGTTTGATTTTTTTTTTTAACGGCTAGTTTCATTATATTTTTAGATTAAAATATTTAATTTATTTATTCAATTAATTAATTGATTAATTAATTATTTAATCAATTATATATATATATTTCTTATTTTATTTAGATGATTTAATTATTATTTTTATTTATTTATTTACATATATAATTTATAAATACTGTAATGATCTAGTTTGACTTCTACGATTTTATTTATTTATTTATTCGTTTATATTTTTTTAATCAATTAATAACGGCTAGTTTCATTATATTTTCGATTAAAATATTTAATTTATTTATTTAATTACTTAATTATTTAATATATATATATATGTATGTTTCTTATTTTATTTAGATGATTTAATTATTGTTTTTATTTATTTATATATCTTTAATGCACAAAGTCCAAGGAAAAATTGAAAACAATATCTAACGACAAGAAAAAAAAATACAGGGCAGAAACAAAAGACAATCAAGAATATAAGATAGGTATCCAACACCTGCTGATGTTCCAACCATCATCTCTATTGAGATTAATGGGTCTTTTTTCTATTTCTAAAGCCTCTCTTAACTTACGATGATGGAAATGGTCGATCCTAGCAATGACCTTAGCCTTACGATGATGGAAATGGTCGATCCTAGCAATGACCTTAGCCTCTTCAATGCAAATATGATGGTTAGTCTTTTATGCATGCTCAGCTAGGGGGGACGAACGAGATCTACCATGCTCAATGTCAACAACATGCTCACACATCCTTTGATTTATAACTCAGTTGTTGATATTACACTTTCACTGTTGAAGTAATAAATACAATATTTTGATGTCTATCTTAAATAATATAATTTTATATAACTTTACAGAAATAATATATATATATATACATTTCTCTTATAGAAAGTGTGATATATGTGTGTGTGTAACTTAGCTCGAAAGGAAAAAGTAATCAAAGGTAAAGTAGAGTATTTACTTCTTAATAAGAGGGAAATGTGCAACTCATTCAATTTTTAATATAAAATATTAATACTGATAAATTATCAA
The DNA here is from genome assembly GCA_034641835.2 of Pinus albicaulis. Lineage (NCBI taxonomy): Eukaryota > Viridiplantae > Streptophyta > Pinopsida > Pinales > Pinaceae > Pinus > Pinus albicaulis. The sequence continues at coordinate 880,085,394 of CM076577.1, forward strand.
AATATACGATTTAAACAATGAAAATTAGCACTATAGATTTATATTAATCACATATTTACCAAGCACTAAAATGGATTAATTGACGTGTAAATATCTTTTCAAGTTTGAGATATGACCCTTCTAGGCTCTTGGTAGATCCGTGGTTAAAATGCGTTGAGGGGTTTTACAGCCCAGTGTGAAGGCGATGTGTAAGTATGTCCTTCCCTCTTAAAATAAAAATAAAATATTCTCTAAATAGAAAAGCAATGTCGTCTATGAGGGAAATGTGTAAGTATGCCACATCCTCAAAAAATAATTTTAGCTCATGTCGGCCAATAAAAAAACAAAAATTAAATAGCCATATAAATAAACACGTAAAAATCTATTAACACCACAATTAACTCAATTGTTGATATTTCACTTTCACTATAGAACTTAAATACACTGTTTGAATATCCATATTAATTAATATATTTCATTATGAACTTTCTCTCTCTCTACAAAAAGTGTGTATCTCGGCTCGAAAGTAAAAAGTAATCAAAGGTAAAGTAGAGTATTGACTTCTTAATAAGAGGGAAATGTGTAAATAAGTAAAAAGTAATCAAAGGTAAAGTAGAGTATTCACTTCTTAATAAGAGGAAAATGTGTAAATCATTAGATTTTTAATATAAAATATTAATAATGATAAATTATTAAAATATATAATTTAAACAATGAAAAATTAGCACTATATATATATTATATATATATATATATATATATATATTTTTTTTTTTTAAATTTTAAATTTTAAATTTTTTTTAATTTTTAATTTTTAATTTTATTTAATTTTATTTTTAATTTTTAATTTTAATTTTATTTATATATATATATATATATATATATATATATTTTTTTTTTTTTAATTTTTTAATTTTTTTCTGAATTGGACTAATTCTATTAAGCAAAAATATGGTACATGATGATGATACAATCAAGAGAAACAGAAAACCAACAACCGGAAATGATAAGACTATCAACCTTGGTCTCGGAAATGGAGTGAAACAAGCAAGGAGCTACAACATATGACTGGAAAGCAAAAAGACCGACTTCTACCCAGAATGGGCAGAAGCCTCAACACGAAGCTTTTTCCCTTTCTTTTTATTGACTTTAACCCATCCATCCTGGGGTGTATGAGCGAAAACAACTTGAAGACTGGATTTCTCCAAAGGGGGGCTCTCCTTTTCTGATTCAGAAGAGGTCACATGGACGCGTTTCTGGGTGATGGCAGTATCGGGGGGATGCACCGGTGCATCGGTGGAAAGGTCCATCGTCTGAAGGGCATGATCCGATTCTGCATCGCTACCTTCATCTTCTGAGCTGGAGGATTCAGAATCCACAGTTGGTGGCGGTGAGCATGGAGACCATCGTTTGGATTTGGGCTTGGAGATGTTATCCTTTTTCTTTTTTGCCGGAAGATATGGGCAGGAGTTCTGCAGATGCCCTGTTTGGTGGCAATGGCGGCAACAGAATGCAGTATTCTCGTAATCCAGTGTCTGAGTCCAAACAAATTCGTTTATCTTGAGATTGATTTGGTCTGGAAGTCCCTTGCTTAAATCTAATTCCACACATATTTTGGCATATGTGTAAAGACCTTTATTTTCCCAGCAGTAATCTCCCATTATGAAACTGCCCAAGGTGTTGCCTATGGCTTTATAGACTGCAACATGCCATAAATGGGCTGGTAAGTTTGGAAGCCTGATCCATACAGGTGTCCTGGTGATGACTGCAGTTGCTGGATCAAAATCTGGGAACCATGGAGTTAAGAAGAGCCCTGCAGTTCCCATGAACCAAGGACCTTCTTCTAAAGCCTTTTCATAATGCTTAATGTTATCAAACAGAACTATGAAATATCCTTTTGAACAGAAGCTAACCTTGCAAAGATGAGTCCAGTTTGCATGGATCCATTCATAGAGTTCTTGAGAGCGCGGCCACAGTCCATTAAATCTGCATATGATGGCTCTTTCTGCAAATTTTTGAAGTACATTTGCGAGACCTTCATGGGTGATCTCAATAGAGGGGACTTCCTCTAGCTTGTCAACTAAAAAAGGCTTGGGTTTAAGGGCTCCCGGGGGTTTGGGGTTCTTAGAGTGTACTGCATCTTTGTAAGAGAAAGGAGGAGTAGAGGATGACTGTCCCACTGCACCTCCTCTCAAACGAAGGGTTAACACTAAAGAGTCATTTCTGTTAATGCTGTAAGTGGAGAGGGGAAGAAGGTCTTCAAGTTGTTTACCTTGAAAGAGAAGTCTCTGAAGGCCTGAGGGGATCCCAATCCGTCGTTCCAGATCCAGTTTGAGATCCAGCACCAAGTCTGAAGAGCTGACCCATTGCAGAATGGTCTTGCCTGTAGGTTGAGAAATTGGATCTGATAGGAGGCAGAGAGGTTCCTGGATGCCTGCTGGATCGACACAGTGCCAGGACCTTTTGTGTCTCTGAGGGCAAGTCTGCCTGGGCGCTGTTGGGGAGGAGATTTCTCATGCGTAACGAGACAGTCACCTAAAAACAGAAACAGATCTGAGACAGAGGACAGGGAAGTAGAGCAGTTAAAAAGCCGAACGTTCTTCCCTTGCCTGCTAAACCCTGCATTGCTGCCTGCGTGTTGGGAGATGAGAGGGGCTGTCGATTCGCGTCTGTTTAGAGGCTCTAGATCGTGGTAAATGCCGAGGTTGCCAACATACAGAGCTGCAGAGGGGCGAAAGGGGCCCTTGAAATGCTGAAACTGCCGTTGTTTTTCTGATGGTTGCGGTGGCCGCTTCAGATCAACAAGACAGGGACAGTGCGGAGCATGAGGCGCAGGGACGAGATCATTCGTTGCGAAGGTAAATGGAATCGGTCTCCCAAGCTGTTGCGGTGCGGGAGCTACAGAGGAAAGAGTGGCCGCCTGTGAAAAAAATTGAACCCTAGTCTCCATTTTTCCCTCGAGATCCAAGCTGCCTCAAATCGTGTTTCAATCCGTAACAAATCGCACTATAGATTTATATTAATCGCATATTTATCAAGCATTAAAATGGATTAATTGACGTGTAAATCTCTTTTCAAGCTTGGGATTTGATCCTTCTAGGCTCTTGGTAGATCCATGGTTAAAATGCGTTCAATGGTTCTACAACCCAATGTGTAGGCGATGTGTAAGTATGTCCTTCCCTCTTAAAATAAAAATAAAATATTCTCTAAATAGAAAAGAAATGTGGTCTATAATAAAAAAGAGGAAAGTATATGCTATGCATTTTTAATTTGTTGTCCATATGACCTAATATCATGTAAAGTAATTAGAAGTAAAAGAAAATATGTGAGTAAGATGTTTAAACCTTATGTTTTTTAAAAATATTTTAATACTTGATATCAATTTTATATATATTTATATATAGAAAAAAATGTTAAAAGAAGATATTTTAATGTCGTCTAGAATAAAATATCCAATGTGAGTTATGAATAAAATATTTTAATATGAATTAATATAAAATGGTTCAATTCACATGGTATGTAATCTCTATAACATTAAAAATGCAATTCAAACAATAAAACATTACACATTGTTTTTTGCACTCTAAAATAAGTTTGCAACAAAAGAAATTTGATCCCTCTCGACTCATGTTAGATCCGTGCTTTAGATGGATTTATGCTGGTAGTAACCATCTACTGTGTCAAGAATCATTTGGAAGAGCACATATAGGTTTGATCAAGCTTATTACTAAGGGGCCAATCAGAGACATGGTGTGAGGTGACTAGCCTTGCTCGATGTCTTACACAAAGTTTTAACTAAAGCTGTGGCCAAAAGGATTAAGTCTACTATTGCAAGGATTGTATGATATGATCAAATGAGGTTCATTAAGGGCCAATGCATACTAGACAGCTTTATTTAAGACATGGAAATCTTTGAATGGCTAGAGAAATTGGACAATTGGTAATTTTCTTGAAGTTTGACAAAGCAATGGGTACTTTTCTCCATTTTACATATTATATATTGGCTGGGATTTGTGAGTAATTTTTAATTGGGTCGTGAGAACACATTTTTCTAGTGGCCAACTAGAGCTTGTGTTAGTGGGAACTTGTCAGATGTCATTCCGTTCCAAAGATCTGTTTGGTAAGGGTTTCCTTTAGCCCATTATTTGTATGCTATTTTAGGGAAGGCTTTAGGATATCTCCCTGAAGATACTTGATTGCAAGGGCATATTGGAGTCATTTTCCAATGTGATGGAGAGTAGTTACTTTATGTACATTTTGAAAATGTTTCTTCTCTCACCCCATAGGTTACCCAAGTTCTATAGAGGGAACAATGTAGTGTCTGGACATCTTTGCGAGAGCAGCGGTTGGTGAGGAAAAACTAGATGCTCTTATTATAGGAAAAATGATATTCCTAATTGGCTTGTAAAATAATGAAAAGTTATTCAACCATGGCAAATTATATGATACCTAGGCATACTTTGGAATTCTTGTTGTGTCGAGAGGCGCTCTACCACCCAAAATGGGGGAGATGTGTAGGTGTAATGTAAGAAAGTATGTCAATATTTTTTAATGTCGGGAAATATATATATATATATATATATATATATATATATATATGTCGGCTTCATATGTTTTATTAATATTCAAATTAAAACATATATAAATGTAAAATATAAAAGGTAATGTAATGTAAAATGTAAAATACATAATATAAAATGTAAAGTACAAAATATTTGAAGAAATTGGTCTATCTATAATGTAAAGTTAATATACTATTATTTATTTAAAATGTTATTTCTTTATATTATTGGTATACTAATTAATGATATTGATTATTATTTTTCCAATATATTATAACAATAGTCATCTCCATTATAAGTATTATTATATTTGACCTTATATATTATTGATTACACAAAGTGCCAATTCTTGATCATATGGATGGAGAGAGAGAGAGGGGGGGGGAGATAGTGACAAAGCTACCAATTTGATCAGAAGAAAGTGGTTTGTCTATAATGTAAAGTTAACATACTATTGTTTCTTTAATAGGTTATTTCTTTATATATTAGTATTGGTATAATAATCAATAATATTGATTATTATTATTCCAATATATTATTATACTAATAATCTCCATTATAAGTATTATTATATTAGATCTTACATATATTATTGATTACACAGTGACAATTTTCAAGCATATGGATGGAGGGAGAGAGGGAGGGAGAAGGAGAAGGAGAAGGAGAGAGGGAGGGAGAAAGTGACAGAGCTGGAGGGGAGAGGGAGAGAGAGGAAGGAAGTGAGAGAGGAGGGGAGGGAGAGAGAGATGGAGTTGGAGGGGGAGAGAGAGGGAGGGAAGAACAAAGACATATAGAGATAGGGGTGGAGAGAGAAGGAGATAGTGATATATTTGGTGGGCGAAGAGAGAGAGGGAGATAGTGATATATTTAGTGGGCAAAGAGAGAGAGAGAGAGTGATGGGGGGGAGAGATAGAGGGAGGTGGGAGAGAGAGGAAGGAAAAGAGAGAGTACTTGAGAGAGCGAAGGAGAGAGGGAACCATGAATATTTTGGTTTTTCACTGAGATAAATGCATTGATTTCAGTTTAGATGTTGATTCCTAATCCTATTTGATTGATTGCACTAGATGCATTGATTTTATTGTAGTTTATTTCTAATCTTATTTGATTTCTTGCACTAGATGCATTGATTTTAGTGCAGATGTTGATTTCCAATCCTATTTGATTACTTGCAGTAAATACATTGATTTCAGTGTAGATGTTGATTTCTAATCCTATTTGATTGCTTGCACTAGATTCATTGATTTCAATGTAGATGTTGATTTCTATATCCTATTTGATTGCTTGCACTAGATGCATTGATTTCAGTGTAGATGTTGATTTCTGATTTGATGTAACTAGATGTATGATGCACATTAATTTCAAAGTAATTAGATTAATAGTGTGCATTGATTTCAATGTAAGCCTCTCCCATCCGTGCATTGACTTAGTGCTAGATATGATATACGATCCCTAGCTCCAGCTAGGGATCACTGCTCACTCAAATAGTTTTTAGGCTGGATCTCATAATTTTAATATGTTAATAGCCCCATCCAACCTAGATCCATCTCGAACCTAACCTATATAGGTTTGCACATTATTAGATTTGGGGTTATATAGTGGTCTACAATTTGATAGGCAAAAGATTACTTGGGGTTTTAATCCCTCTTGAAGAGATTACTTTTTACATTTTACATTTACAATTAAAATGACCAGAATAATCTTAGACATATTGAACATATTTAAAATGATCAGAATAATTAGATGTTCAACAAATTTTGTGACTGTGCATGACTAAAACCAGCCTAGATGCATCTTAACCCCAGATCTATCAAGTGCCAAGAGGGAGCAAATCTTTCGAGGTGCAAACCTTTCCTCAAGTTTTGCAGTGCTTAAGGAGGTTAGAGGGATTTGTTTGACTAACATATGAATTGAAGGAGTATTTTTGGTAGTTTAATGGGTTGTAAGGGCTCCATGGCAAGTTTATCACATAAAGAATGGTAATCATATGTGGTTGACATAATAGGTCTTTTTGGAACTTGTGATGTGGTTCTGGAGTTAGTTCTAAACTTTTAGGGTCAAGCATTTTTTGAGGGAATTTGATAGGCATGGAAGCTAATGTTCAATGGGTTGCATTGACATTTTTTTGGACCAAGCAATGGATGGGATTTCACAATAAGATCCCTTTGGATTTTTCCTATTATGTAGAGGATATATTAGTTTAATTCTTGTTTTTTAGGGAAGTGATTAACAAAGAAGGGATTCCACACCTTGTGTGACTTGCTAGATAAAGAGATGGAAGGATGGTTGAGTTGGAGAGTTTCCAACCATTCACAAAGGTTGACCATTGTTAACAAAATGATTATATAAGATAACATAATTTTGTTCATATCCATGAATGATGAAAAAGTAGGTCAAGGGGACTCCAAAAGGACAATCCAGTAGTGAGCGATTGTGGTAGTGCCAAGGCAACTCCCAGAAGCTAAAACATAAACTAAACTCAACTAAAATACTGAATAAGAGAAATAGCCAAAAGTATAAGCATAGACACAATGTGATAAAGGATTACTCATCATCATAAGTAGGTACAAAATGAGAAGGGGAAGAGGAAGTAATAGTGACCACATTGGAAACAAGGTGGAAGTAGAGGATGAAGATGAAGACTTCCTTGTTCTATACCGCCAATCACATAGAGGACTGATTGTGTATCCCTAGGAGGGAGTTAAGAATGAGTTGTCTATTGGTGATGAAAGCTGAGTCTATTGGAGGGGAGGACAAGCAACTTATTGAAATGTGGTTGTTATTGATGTCAACCCAAGCAACACCATAAGGTGCCCCACCTTTGATGACAAATATGACAAGTAAATTTTATGACAAGTAAATTTAAGGTCTTTATGGTCAAGGTTACCTTTATTGGTTTCTCCTCGTCATGTTGATTCTGAAGATATGTGGCACGTCACGAGACTCTTCATGGTTTGAAACTTGAAAGTTATGCTGAATTAAAGTTGATGCTCCCATCTTGTGGTCAAAGTCGCGATAAAGGGAGATGATGTGGCAGTGTATAATTGGCTAGAATATGGCTCATTTCATAAGGATAAAAAGGATGTTTTATTAGTGAGTTAAATTTAGTTGTTAGAACATTTTGTTAATGCATCCAAATTTAATATAATATGTGTTGAGCAATCTAGGGCATCAAGAATTAAGTGATTTCTCTATTGATGATAACTGCTTGTGAATGCTTTTTACTTCTTAGATTAAGATCTTCTTTTACTTATGTTATTATATTGTTCTTCCTCATCAAACAACTACCAATGCATAAACCATAAAGAGACAAGAGACACAAAATATAGGCGATCAACCGGGGCCAAAACCTCTCCCACTTGAGCGAAAAACCCAAACGAATTCTTCTTCTTATAGAGACTTCAATTGACGAATACCAAGACCAAGACCTTTGACCTATTTGCCACTCCAAGACCAAGACACAAGTTCCCTTTCATTGCTTCTCTTTCGTGCCCAAGTCAACACTTGATCCAACTGCTTGTCTTCTTTGTACCTCGGCTATACTTCAGATTTTCGGTCCTTGGTTCAGCACTGCACTCCTTGTCTCTATTTCAAAAACCCTAGCACATGTATTTGACCAACTTTGATCGTTTATCTTCCTTGCTCTAGAAGGAGACTTTCTTCTTTCAAATCGGTACCTTTAGGCTTGACTTCTTCTTGAATTCGGTTGCCTTAGAGGTATGCAATATTTTCGGCCTTTCCTGCAGCAGATGATCACTCTCTCATTCGCACGAGTGACAGTAAAACAACCCTAAAACATATCCAAACAACTTCGCTCTTCCTTCCTTCTTCTCACTAGCTATGAGACTTCTTTCTTGGTGATTTTCGCACTTCTTATTATTTCAGACCTCAATTGAATTGCTTGTGACTGAAATGAGGCCGATAAGCCCTATTTATAGTCGTTGGAGCCTCATAATAAGCCAACTTGAATTGAGGGTGAGCCAACATCACTTTAGGAGCAAATTCATTATTTTATTTGAGGCCGACTTGAAGGAGTTTCTTGAGCTTGGTCTTGGAGGGCTACTTGACTCTTTTATTGATTCATATACAAATGTAACATGCCCAAGAAGGGTCTTCCATACATGACATTGACTCAATAGACTTTTATGACTTGATGACAAAACCTAAAGGTTCACAATGGCAACCTTAACTAAAATAAAATTCCTTGATCATGAAACCCATGATTCAAGTACTACAAAAATTATTTTATTTTCTTTACATCATTTATATAAAATCACAATTACACATGTCATTATGAATACCGAACCTAGTTACACATGTCATTATTCATAATGGTACTTGGTCATTCTCAATCTTAAGAATTCTCATAAGAAGAGTTAGATTGGTAACCCATCTGTTTAGCATCATATGAACCAGTATTGTCACATAACAAGGCCTTGACTAACAACTCTCTCTCCACAAGATCAGAGCACAATGCTGGCGAGACCAATGATGTATAGACACCCTCATCATTTTCTCTGTCAGAACATACCCTACTCAGGTTCTCAGGGTGTGTTCCACCAGGACTATTCTTATCTTGGATTCCCATTCCTTAAAGAATATCGATCCTCTACGACTACTCTTATCTTGGATGCCCTAACTCATCCTCAAAGAGCATCGGGTGCGAGATGTTTACCCAATCCCCCGTTCTGTCTTCCTAAGTGAAGACAAGAATGATATGTCTATCTCTCCCTCTCAACTTAGGGAGAACATACCCATTCCACTGAAGGAATGTACCCAAGCTCCCTCATGACCAGGGACTTGCTTCCAGCAGCTCATCAGGGGGAGATCATGGGACAACCAACTGCTTGTAGAACTCCTTCCTTCAATGTCATGAATTTCTTCTTAGTCATGGAGTCTACATTCATTGGGACTTCTTCGTAGGGCACAAACCATCCATCACTTTCATCCTTGAGCCATGCCATCATATCTTTCATCGGAAAGTGATTCAACAGTCCATATCTGGCCTTCCTTCACGCCGTGCTTCCTTCTTAATGCCATGTTTCATTAAGGATCTTTGTTAATTTTGGGCAACTAGGTCCAAACTCCATGTTGCACTGCTCATATGATGATGGTCATATTTTTGTTGGATTCCTCTTTCAGAGAGGTGCAAGATTGATCTAAAGATCATCTTGATTGGATGAGCAGAACATTTATTTTGAATTTATTTTCCACATGCGCAAGGTCGGCGAAATTGTAATGTAGGCTCACATGCCTAAATAGATGTGTCACACACCTTCATTGATGGATATAAATTGGAGATACTTGGAGGTCATTTTCTCATCATCTCATCACACATTCTCTCATTGTGATCTGATTGGTTTGATAGCCTTTGGAGGCCTTTTTCCCCTCACATGTGTGGAAGCGAAGCTGCTGTTTTTTGCGGATCTGTCTAGGGCTTTTTGTTGCAGCGTTGACCGTGGTCAACCCTTGGTCGTTTGACCTCCAACTTCTGCCAAAAATCTGATTTTAGGAGGTTGTACAGCTGGGCACTAAACTCAAGGAATTTCAGGCTGTTTGAACGAAGCCCTAATTTGCTGTGTTGACTTTTTTGTGTTGTCTTTGGGTTGACTAGTGTTGACTTGTGATGATCTGTCTTTGAGGGTTGTGGATCTGACACATGAAGGGCTGGCTGACCGAGAAAGACTTTGCTGGTTGAAGCATCCTGTTGACCGACGTAACGCAACAATATCTCATATCTTTGCTGGACAAAAGGAATTGTAAATCTGATCTATATTAGGCTTGCCTTCTATTGATCTATTATTGTGTTCTGTCAACATTTTACTTTCATGTTTTTGTGATTGCTATTTTGTATCGGGCCTAAGAAAGATTGAAGTAAAAGTGCATCAAGCATAGAACACCATGGTTATCTAAATTTAACATGGTATCAGAGCTGAGGTGAAGACAAAGTCCAAGAATCCAAGCTGGTGTTAGAAGCTATCTCTGAAGGAAGAAATCCTATCAAGGACAAATGGCCTCCTCAACCTACAAGGGTTTCAAGGCTGATGATAAATTGACTGATAAGTCTGATTATCATGCATGGAAGATGTCCTTGGATTTGGTGCTAGAAGATCAAGATGTCATGGACTATGTGCAGGGGAAGATTCAAGAGCCTCCATCAAATGCAGCTGCTGCCACAAAGACGAAGTATAGAAAAGGGGAAATCAAAGGAAAGATGATTATCCGCGATTCTATTCATAAGCACTTGGTTGCTTACATTTCTAAGTTGAAGACATCTAAGGAGATGTATGATAAGTTGGTGAGCATGTTCAGGGCTAGCAATGCTAATCAAATCCTTTTCTTCAAGAATCAATTGAAGAATATCAAGAAGGGCAAGGATGAATCTATTCAATCTTATTTTATGAGGCTCACTGAAATCAGGAATAACCTCCTAGCTATTGGGGAAGCAATATCTGATCGAGAGATGGTTCTTATTGCACTTGGAGGTCTTCCCCGTGATTGGCCTGTATTCAATACCACTATTCTTACTAATAATGTGATTCCTGATTTTGAAGAAAAAATTGACGAGATGCACTCAAGAGGAAACAAGAACGATGGAGTATGCCTCTAATGGAAATGGAAGTGACCCTACTGCCTTCGCTGCTCATGCAAAGAAGAACCATGGTGGCCCGAGAAATCAAAGCCGTGGTAGAGCGGGGCCCAAAGGAAGGAAGGGAAGATGTTACACTTGTAACAAGTTTGGTCACTGTGCAAGAGAGTGCCCTAATAGAAGGGACTCTCCCAGGGATGGTGACCACAACAACTCGAGAAGAAATGGAAGGAACAACAGGTTCTAAGGAAAAAGGAAGGCTCCCTCTGATCGTAGTGGAAATGGGCAACCTTTCAAGAGGTCAAGAAATTCCAGGTACGATGAATCTAATGTTGTTGATAATAAGAGAAATGAATTTATTCTTCTATCTGCCCTTTCTGCTGCATCTCCACCTGACACCCTGGATGTCTGGTTGATTGATAGTAGTGCTTCAAGGTACCTCAATGGTTATAAAGAAACCCTTTCTGATTTGGTTGAGATGGATACTAATCTAGAAATTATCCTTGGAGATAATGCCACCTATCCCGTGAAAGGGATAGGGACTGTGACCCTCCATCTATCTCAAGGTCAAGTCCTCCGATTACAAGATGTGTTGTACATACCTGATTTGAAGAAGAACCTTGTGTCCATTTCGACAATGGAAGACAAGGGGTTCAAGGTGGCATTCGTTGATGGAAATGTACTTATCTAGAAGAAGAACTTAAAGGAAGCTCTTTCTATTGGTTTTAGAGTTGATACACTCTACCAGGTTGGAGGAAGTCCATTGGGGGCTATGTCATGTGATACAACTCTTCAAACAGAGTTATGGCACTAGAGGTTTGCACACGTTCATTACAAAGCCCTTCCCGAAGCAAGGAATGTGGTGACAAGGATGCCCGAATTTAGAGATGATCATGAAGGCATATGTCAGGGTTGTGTCGAAGGGAAGCATAAAAGGGGACCATTCCCCTCAAGTGTCACAAAGACAAGTGATATCTTGCTGTTGATACATTTTGACTTTTTTGGTACGCTGCCCGTGACATCCTTGGGAGGATGTTCCTATTACATGACTTTTACAGATGACTTCTCCTGCAAGACCTGGATATATTTTTTTTTGAAGAAGGACAAAGCATTCAAATGGTTATGTACCTTCAAGGCCTTGGTGGAAATCAAATCGAGAAGAAAATCAAAGTTTTGAGGACCGACAATGGGACCGAATATGAGTCAAATGAGTTTAATGACTTTTATAGAGAAGCTGGCATTAAGAGGGAGAACACAATTGCGTACACAATGGTGTTGTTGAAAGAAAGACCAGGACCATTGTGGAAGCTGCCCACGCCATGCTATTTGTCCAAGGTCTTCCGAAGTTATTATGGGGAGAAGCTGTGAACACTGCTATGTATGTTCAAAATAGATACCCGCATTTTGCTTTGGACTCCAAAACTCTCGAAGAAGTCTTCTTTGGTAAGAAACCTGATGTTTCTCATTTTAGAGTTTCTGGTTGTCCTGTTCACTTTCATGTGTCGAAAGAAAAGAGAAGCAAGCTGGATGCTTCTGGAAAGAAGGGAAAGTTTGTGACCTACAATGAAACTTTGAAGGCATATAGATTCTATGTGCCTGGTCAAAGAGAAGTGGAGATATGCCACGATGTCACCTTCGATGAAGATGCTGCCCTCAAGAAAGTGAGAAATCTTCCTAGCTCCAAGGAAGACAAAGAAGATAAAGAAGCAGGGAAGCAGGAAAAGCCAAAGGATGACCTGATGCCCGATGTTGAAGGACCTATAGATCCCATTGATCCACCTCCAAATGAGAGAAGACCGTCATGGCTCAGGGATACTCTCGCAAATGCCGAGAGACATGTTGACCCAAGGGGGACATTCCATGAAAGCAAGAAGCCGAAGAGATACCGAGGGTATCTAGCAGCCATGAGTACGATAGTACAATTTGAGCCTGGAACATTTGAAGAAGCCGTAAAGCATCAAGTTTGGAAGGATGCTATGCATGAAGAATATGAGTCCATTATGAAGAATGATGTTTGGGAAGTGGTCCTGAGACTGAAGGACAAATCTGTTGTCACCTCGAAATGGCTCTATAAGAGCATGGATCTGATGGAAGTGCTAAAAAGTACAAGGCAAGATTTGTTGCCCGAGGCTTCTCTCAAAACGAAGGCATAGATTATGATGATATATTTGCACCTGTGGCCCGCTATATCACCATCCGATCTATTATTTCCCTTGGTGCTATGCAAGGATGGAGTCTACATCAGATGGATGTGAAGACTGCTTTTCTACATGGTGCTGTAAAGGAAGAGGTGTATGTGGATCAACCTTTGGGGTTCGAAGTCTGAGATAGAGACACCCATGTATGTAGGTTGAAGAAAGCCCCCAGGGCTTGGTATGAGAGGATAGATAGCTACTTGATGACGTTGGGCTTCACTCGAAGTAATGCTGATCCAAACCTTTACTTTAAGGTTGATACTAGATAGAGAAAGGCCTCTCATTCTGGTTCTCTATGTGGACGATCTCTTCCTGACAGGTGCTGACCCTCTCATTCACCAATGTAAGAGGGAGCTAGCTTCTGAGTTTGAAATGAAAGACCTAGGACTGATGCACTACTTCCTAGGCTTGGAGGTCTGGCAGAGTCCAGGCGAGATTTTCCTTTCTCAAGGAAAATATGTCGTGAAGTTGCTGGAGAGATTTGGTATGGTTGACTGTAAGTCTGTGTCGACACCGATGGAACTCAACTTTAAGAAGTTGAGTGGAAATGCTGTTGGGCCCGTGCTAGCAAATCCTACCGAGTATCGACAACTCGTGGGGGCCCTGATGTTCTTAGTGAACTCCCGTTCGGACGTATGTTTTGCAGTGAACACTTTGAGTCAACATATGGTTGATCCTCATCACATTCACTGGATTGGTGCCAAGAATCTGTTGAGATATCTTCGGGGCACAATCAACCATGGGCTGAGATACACTGCCGGGAGTTTGAGACTCCATCGATATACTGATGCCGATTGGGCTGGCAGTGTGGTGGATCGCAAGAGCACATCTGGATGTTGCTTCACCTTGGGTTCGACTTCGATATCTTGGATGAGCAGGAGGCAGAAGTCAGTGGCTTTGAACACCGCTGAGGCCGAATACATTGCAGCAAGTATGGCTTGTTGTGAAGCTGTTTGGTTGTGAAAGCTCTTCAGTGAGCTGTTCGGGCATGCACTAGATACCTCCGTTATCCTTTGTGATAACCAGAGTGGGATTCGTCTTTCTGAGAATCCCGTGTTCCACGATCGATCCAAGCATATTGATATCAGGTATTACTTTATCCGGGATATGGTACAACGAGGTGCCGTAAGGCTCGATCATATAGGAACTGATGAGCAGGTCGTGGATATTCTCACAAAGCCCCTGGGGAAGGTCAATTTCCTAACCTTCTGTGAGAAGCTTGGAATCTTGGAAAGACCCTATTTTGAGGGTCCTGCTTGAGTCGGACTATGAGCTCTGGGAGCTCCAGGGGGCTTGGGGATAGCTTCTTGGAGCTATAAGCACAAACGGGGCTTTGCTTGCCAAACCTTGTTGTTCTTCTGCCCCACCGTTATGATATTGAGTTGGTTCGCCTCTCTGATCTGTGCCACACACGCATCCTACCCATGGAGTTTCGGACTCATGGGAAGTACCTCTCATTTCGCCAATGAGGTGGGAAATGTGGATAAAGACCATAGCAAGACCAATGGATGCATCAGAGATTGCCGTACTCTCTATGTCTAGGATGGCACGTGTCCAACACCTTGATATGGGATCAAGTATGATGAGGTTTTATCCTCTAAACTGAATTCGGGTTAGTATGAGACTTTGTTTGAGTCCAAGAGAGGTTTTTACCTCTAAGTTTACTTCGGTTCAACTGAGTGTGATGTCTTTGTGACTCATCGTTTTTTAAAGAGCCAGCAAAGCAAGTTACGGTGGGATGACGCATGGTGTTTGGTTTGGTACATGATGGATGGCACTTGTGGAAAGATGGAGTTCTCCCTAGTTGAGAGGGAGTGTTAATTTTGGGCAACTAGGTCCAAACTCCATGTTGCACTGCTCATTTTTGTTGGATTCCTCTTTCGGAGAGGTGCAAGATTGATCTAAAGATCATCTTGATCAAATGTGCATAACATTTATTTTCCACATGTGCAAGGTCGGCCAGATTTGTAATGTAAGCTCACATGCCTAAATAGATGTGTCCCACACCGTCATTAATGGATATAAATTGGAGAGACTTGGAGGTCATTTTCTCATCATCTCATCACACATTCTCTCATTGTGATCTGATTGGTTCGATAGCCTTTGGAGGCCTTTTTCCCCTCACACGTGTGGAAGCGAAGCTGCTGTTTTCTGCGGATCTGTCTAGGGATTTTTGTTGCAGTATTGACCAACGTTGACCGTGGTCAACCCTTGGTCGTTTGACCTCCATCGTTTGTCAAAAATCCGATTTTAGGAGGCCGTACAACTGGGCACTAAAATTGAGGAATTTTCGGCTGTTTGACCGAAGCCCTAATTTGCTGCATTGACTTTTCTGCGCTGTCTTTGGGTTGACTAGTGTTGACTTGTGATGAGTTGTCTTTGAGGGTTGTGGGTGTGACACATGAAGGGTTGGTTGACCGAGAAAGACTTTGTTGGTTGCAGCAACCTGTTGACCGCTGTAACACAACAATATCTCATATCGTTGTTGGACAAAAGGAATTGTAAATTTGATCTATATTAGGCTTGTCTTCTATTGATCTATTATTGTGTTCTGTCAGCATTTTACTTTCATGTTTTTGTGATTGCTATTTCGTATCGGGTCTAAGAAAGATTGAAGTAAAAGTGCATCAAGCATAGGACACCATGGTTATCTAAATTTAATAATATTTCATCCTGCTACATGGTCATCAATGGTAGAAGACGTTCATAGCTCTTCTCTTGGCAACCCTACATAAGCCCATCCAGATATTTGTTCACAAACAAGAAATTAACATTAAATCAAAATTACCGGTGATGGTCTTTTATCATGACATCTTCTAGTTTGCATCAACATCCCGCATACATATTGACACATCTCCAAAATATATCCATTGTCAAGGGTCTCCATCTTTTTAAGACTTAAATCAGAGTCTTCATATCTTTCCTGGAGATATCATAGTCAAATCTTTCAGTCCTTGGATGTTGATTGCCTTCATAGTTGCATACTCCACGATCTCTTCCTTTCTTTCTTCACACATATCTTTTTCAGGAACCTTCGATCATAGTTCCTCCAGTTATTGTCAACCACCTCATATTTCATATGAGGACATATTATGATGATTAGACAATGTGTGACCCATGCCTTCCTGCATCTTCCAAAGGAGGAGATCCTTTCTTTTGATCATGTTCTTTAGATAGAGAATTTGATTACGATACCTGTAACCATGTGACATGACTCTAATTTATCAAATATAAGGATACCTCAAATTTTTTTTCTTTTTCATCTAGATTTCCTTCACCAACTTCCTCGATTGAAAGAACTTCAATCCCTTGAACTGCTTTACTTCTTTTGTCATCATACCATCATCCCGTGAATTCCCATAAGATGAAATTCTTAATGAAACACTTGCTACCTTTTAGTTGGTGAACTTTCCGACAAAGATTCCAATAGAGAATCTTAAGTATCCTCATCCAGCAAATGCTTCCTTTTGACTGATGTATGATGAACTTTGTAATGGATGAATTTTATTTTTCTCATAAGTACCACTTATGCTTCTAATGAGGTTACCAAGAGCTATATCCTTCCATAGGAGATTTCCATAAACTTTTATTCCAGCTATCCTTCGTGCTTCCCTACGATGATTTCACGAGCTCTTGCTTCTAATGCTTCTATGATGCTATGATGCATATTATCATGCTCTTCTAATGATTCCTATCATGAAAGTTATATCTTACAACATAAAACTTGAAAATAGAAACTTGAAAATAACTAGGTGATGAAGACTATCTCAATCATAGTAGAGATCTTTTACTTCCTCTTCCTTGGACTTCTTCTTTTCAGCTTCCTCCACTTCCCTGGTGATATGGGCTTCTTCTCTTCCTCTTTTGTTATTGTCCTTCTTGAGCTTAGGGCAATCTCTCCTATAGTGCCCATATTCTTAACACATATAGCATTGAATCTTAGCCATGTTCTTCCTCTTTTTCTGAGGACCAAACTTTCCAAATTTTCCCTTTCTTTTTGTCATTGCAGCATATGCTTGATTTTTCTCACCTGATACCACATCAGATTTTGCTTTTAGCCTGGATTCTTCAATCTTGCATAATGACCATAGTTCCTGGAATGGAGTAGCTTATTTCTTCCCATAGATACTTGAAGTAAAGTTACCCCACTCCTCCGATAGTGCATTGAGTACTACTGTAGTCATTTCTCTATCAGACATGACTTCTCCTAGTTCTTGAAGTTGATTCCTGATTTAAGATATCCTCATAAAGTATGAGTCTATTCCTTCTTTTGACATCTTCAACTTCTAGAGTTCTTGTCTTAATGAGATAACTTCTCATGCAGTGCTTACG
Organism: Pinus albicaulis; assembly: GCA_034641835.2. Taxonomy (NCBI): domain Eukaryota; kingdom Viridiplantae; phylum Streptophyta; class Pinopsida; order Pinales; family Pinaceae; genus Pinus; species Pinus albicaulis. The sequence continues at coordinate 880,103,048 of CM076577.1, forward strand.
GAATACAACTCTACCAGTTTGTCATATATTTCTTTTGAAGTTTCGAGTTTAGATACATATGGAATGAGGGGATCCTTGATGGATTCAATGAGAATCCTTTGAGCCCTAACTTCCCCCTTCATAAACTTTGCAAGTTCTTGAGCATCTTCTTTCACTAGTTTGGTGATAGATCCTTTGACATGATCCATGACCTCATTTTCAATGAGATTTAGATCTGTCCTCTTCTTCCATGCAAGGTAGTTTGAAGCCCCAACCAATTTGTTGCTTTCCTTGCAAAAATACATTTTGACAGATTCAGATAGGACATATACTTGTTAAGATCCTTCTTCCACTTGCTTCTTCCTTGAATTTTATAATGATATAGATGATAGAAACCTTCTCCTTGATGAAGATAGATTTCTTCTTCAAGAATGATCCTTGACCTCTCAAAGAGTGAGATCACTTAGTTGATGATGACTTCTTGATGGTGTCCTTCAATGGGTAGGACCTTGCTTCAATGAGAGGGAACTTGCCTTATAACCCTTTAGAAGATGATGACAACGCTCCTTGATCTAGCCTCCTTAGCCTTCAAGATATTTTGAGTGCAGATCCTAGAGAAGCTTCTAGGGTTTTGTCTTTCTCTAAGATGATGATGTGATCTTTTTCCTTGAAGTGCTCCTCTTGGACGTATAGACTTCAAGCTACCTTGATTTGTAGATCTCTTTGTAGAAATTTCTGAATCTTAATTCTTATGCAGAAATTATTACTGTTAATCCGGTTAAGCTTCTCCTACTTATACAATTTATCAACTGAATAAATTCAAGTTAACATCAAAGCAAAACACATAACAGATCTCTACCAATTCAGATCTAGAATAAGCACATGCACACATAGACAAAGTGACACAGTTATTTCTGGACAAACTGTCTCCTTTAAAACCTACAAAACGTATTTGGCCGGCTGATGGCTCTATTATTAAGAATATCAATACACAACTTAACCCAACTGGAAAACCCAACAGAGAAAACTCTAGATCTACAACTCTTGGCTGATCTAGGGCCAAAAAAAAAATACTAACTGATCCACACCCTCAAATGGGATTTACAGAACTCAGTCAGATCCAGGCCTAGAAACCCCTCCGCTACCCCTGAAATGCACAGTGTCAACCTCTGAAGCCCCTGAAAGCTTCTGCATCAACCTTGGATGGCCTCCAAACCCTCAGCGCCGTTTTTTGGAGGATCACATTCTCAGATCAAGTTACACAGTTTCTAAATGCTCTGAGTAATTTTGCGTAACTTCAAGGGCTTCGAAATCATGTCGTCTCGTCATGGCCGCTTTTTCTCGCGCTCGTCTCGTCGATTTCTTCGTTTTCAGGGATTCTCTGCACTTTGATTAGATCATCTCTGCCTTCAAATTCCCTCTACAACTGAAACACTTATGAGAATTCTTAGCAACCACGCCCTAGAATCTCAGCTTAGCTTTAGTGCTCTACCTCTGTGTTCTTTACAAATGACCCCAAGCCTTTCCTTTATACTTTTCTCGTTGACAAATCAACAACCATGATCAGATCTTGAATCAATGGCTAAGATTAAAAGAAAGCTTGATCCGTGTGACTTAAGACGTTTCATCATATGTTTAATTAAATTCACTTTAATTATTTTATTTTCCTAAGTTTTAACTTAGGAAATACATTTAAAATAATTAATTAATTTAATATCTCCTAAACCAGATGAAATTTCCCAAATCCATTTCTGGGTCTTGTAGTTCAGGTGAACTCTAGTCCTTGCTCAAAATTTGGGACCTAGAGCACAACTGATGCTACCCCAAATACACAAAATATCAACACCCTTCAACATGATGAGTGTCTTTGTGGTCTTTTGATGATGACTAGAGGATCCCAAGACTTTTGTTGGTGTAGACTTCTTCTTCGATCTAGGGTTTTGATACGTCGTTGTAGATCATGACTTCACTTTGATGTCCTTCGATTTGCTTTGATGTCTTTCTCGAGATTTGATCCTTGAGTGTCCCATGATAAGATGCCCTTCCTTGACTTTGTCACCTTAAGCTTTGATACCATGTTGAGAAATCTAGGGCATCAAGAATAAGGTGATTTCTCTATTGATGATAACTACTTGTGAATGCTTTTTACTTCTTAGATTAAGATCTTCTTTTACTTATGTTATTATAGTGTTCTTCTTCATCAAACAACTACCAATGCATAAACCATAAAGAGACAAGAGACATAGAATATAGGCAATCAACCACGGCCAAAACCTCTCCCACTTGAGAGGAAAACCCAAACGAATTCTTCTTCTTATAGATACTTCAATTGACGAATGCCAAGACCAAGACCCTTGACCTATTTTCCACTCTAAGACCAAGACACAAGTTCCCTTTCACTGCTTCTCTTTCGTGCCCAAGTCAACACTTGATCCAACTGCTTGTTTTCTTTGTACCTCAGCTATACTTCAGATTTTCGGTCCTTGGTTCAACACTACACTCCTTGTCTCTATTTCAGAAACCCTAGCACATGTGTTTGACCAACTTTGATTGTTTATCTTCCTCGCTCTAGAAGGAGACTTTCTTCTTTCAACTCGACTAACTTTAGGCTTGACTTCTTCCTGAATTCGGTTGCCTTAGAGGTTTGCAATAAATTCGGCCTTTTCAGCAGCAAATGATCACTCTCTCCTTTGCACGAGTGACAATAAAATAATCCTAAAACAAATCCAAACAACTTCGCTCTTCCTCCCTTCTTCTCGCTGGCTATGAGAATTCTTTCTTGGTGATTTTCACACTTCTTCTTATTTCAGACCTTGACCAAATTGCTTGTGACTGAAATGAGGTCGATTTGCCCTATTTATAGTTGTTGGAGCCTCATAATAAGTCAACTTGAACTGAGGGTGAGCTGACATGCTTTAGGAGCAAATTTATTATTTTATTTGAGGCTGACTTGAAGGAGTTTCTTGAGCTTGGTCTTGGAGGGATACTTGACTCTTTTATTGACTCATATACAAATGTAACATGCCCAAGAAGGGTCTTCCATACATGAGATTGACTCAATAGACTTTTATGACTTGATGACAAAACCTAAAGTTTCACAATGGGAACCTTAACTAAAATAAAATTCCTTGATCATGAAACCCATGATTCAAATACTACAAAAATAAAATTATTTTCTTCTTTACATCAATTACATAAAATCACAATTACACATGTCATTATGAAGATCGAACCTAGTTACACTTTTCAATAATATGGTCCATAATTGGAGGGAATATTTGGCTCCAATTGAAATTCAGATTTCAAATTGAACTGTATTTTGGCTTCCCTCCAAAATACTTCAAGTCGGTTGCCCTCAAGGACGTCCCTCCAAAACTTTATAAAGGCACTTATATCCTTCACAAAGGGAAGCGATTTATTGACTGATCCTGTGATTAATTCGCTTTGACCTAGGGTAGTCATGCAGACTTGGAGGAAAGGTCTTTTTGATTTTAGTTGGGTATTCGCTTGAGGCTGATCATGATTTCTTTTGGCAATGGTTTCATTGGTTTTTTCAAGCTCATGTTGCAAAGTTCTGAAGAGTTTGGCTTGTCAATCAAAGGACTAATTTTGTGGATTTTGTGCCCCCTTGAATAGATCCTGAGGCAGTTTGTTGGAGGACTCTTTCTATCGGATTTGAGACAGTTTGAGATTCGTTTATATAGAGGAGGTGCAGATCTAATTAGGGCCCTTCAATATTATCTGTGGCATAGCACAGGGAAGTCAAACCTTGCTCGATTGTGTTTTTATTTGAAGAAAAGCAATGAGATTTGTTGATATGAGGAGGCAAAGGTTGTGGAAACTAGCTTGAATTTTGTGAAAATTCAGTCCTCATTTCAGGAGTATATCACTTGCAAATTCGATCCACATTCAGAAGTGCATTTGTGATTTGTGCCCTAGTTAGTAGGGTAACATTGACTTGAAGTTGTGGGATGAGTACTCTAAGGTTTGAACTTAACATTTGGTACATATCTAAGGTCTGAACCAAATTCCCATCTTTTAAGCTCAAAACCCTTGTTGATGCACATAATCTTGTGATTGCTGATCTCTACTTAAAGATAGTTCTGTAAAGTTTCTTTTATGCCCTAGTTCTAAAGGTTACTCAAATCTCGTTTAAATTTTGATGGTCTGGACCGACAACTTTGCAACAATTTCAAGGGTCTTGCATCTTTGAAAAACCATGGTATATTTTGCAATGTTGCTCAGTGAACAAGGATTATTACGACAGACCTCATTTTTAGTTCCAAAGGAAGACTCTTTCAGAACTTGTGTGATTCATAAGTGTTTATGAAGCAATGCTTATACGTCACATTGAAGGCAGTTTAAAGAGCAATGCTAACTAGAAAAGCAATGACGAGAGGCTTATAACAGTGAAATCTTGGATAATGGCATCAACAAAGGACATTTACAGAAGGGCAAAGATTGAAGGCATCATTAGATTTGATGTATAAATTGTTGCTAAGTTTTCATTGACACATTATTTGGTAGCAGGTTGAAAAAGTTTGGTTTTTATCTGAACTAAGGGTTTCATTGAACATAGTGTAAGTGGATCATTGTCCCTGGTACGAGAGCCCACCATTTATTTTATTCATTTCTCTTTTGAGGGTGGTTGGGTGGTGCAAGGCAGGAGAGTGAAGTCTCCTTCAGGTTGTAGCCTGAAAATACTTCAGGGTGGCAGGGTGGTGCTAGGGCAAGTTGAAGCTTGCAGGGTGTTGGAGCATCCTATCAGTTGTAGTCGATAAAACCAGGGCGTTGGAGCGTCCTTCCAGCAGGAGTTGGTAAATCAAGGTGTAGCAACATCCTTTCAAGAGTTGGAACTTCCTGATAAAACGAATGCTTTTCTAGAGTACTAGGAAATTTGGGCTTTCCTTTTTCAGTTGGAAATGAAGCATATTTTGTACTCATTAAGAATATTTGAAAATCCTTTGACGGTTTTTCTCCAAGAAGGGTTTCCACCTAAAAATCTCTTATCCACTGTTCTCTTGATGTGTTGATGCTTTACTTGTTGTTAATGCTCTGAAAAATTAATAAATATAGTAATTGATAAGAAATACTGATTCACCCCCCTCTCAATATTTCCAACACAACTTAATTGTGGTGAGAATGAGAACTCCTCAAAAGCCTTGAGGCGATGGGTTTTCCAAGCAAGTTTGAGAGGAAGTGCATGATCTTATCAATTAGGTGTCAAATGTGTCCTAGGTATGGATGCTACTTACGACGACCAAAAAATAGGATAAAAAGAAAAGATTAATGGATTCGATTGATGGGGTCTTTCCTGAGAGATCCCTACAATATTTGTCTCTTGTGTCTTAACACCTTCCCCCTAAAAAGACCTAGGCATATTTGATCCAAAGAGAGGAAGAGGGTAGTGAGGGAGCTCTAAAGTCCCAATCAAGGCAATAGAACCTACCTACCTTTGTTCAACTTGGAGATAAAGTTATCCTTTGTATCAATCTCTTGTCATTGACAAAATTAACAAATACTCTCTGATTGTGAAATGTGATGATTTTTCTCAACTTGATGCTTGTGGGAGCAAGCATTGAGATGGCTAGGAGTAATATTAAGGCTATGAATCAATGCTTTTGAGTGAATGTAGGTTGGAAAACAAGGCCATCCCTCAACTGTATAAATTTCTTGCAATAAAATGCCATCTTAAGGTTGAAATCCTTGGAGGTGGTGGTCCAAGTGACATTGATACACTGCTGGTACATATCTTCTCTAACCACTGCTCAATTCTCTCTTTGAGGGAAAAAGGTGACCAATGGCATCCAAGGAGTAACCTAAAGTGGGGAAGATGATTAATAGAGATGCTAACAAATTGAGGAAACAAAGATGGAGTTAAAGAAATAACATTGCTTTTGCATAGAGAGACCTACAAAGGAACCTCCTTAGATGAACAAAGATCTGTGAAGGGGCACCTTTGTCTCCTTGAGTTTGAATCTTTAGGGGTTTAGATCTAGTGAAAAAAGAAGACAAGTCTAAAAATTATCTTCAGGTGCAAGGGATGGGTGCAAAACTTTGTATGGATGATGGATTGGTGAACCATTCGCTTGTAGTGAATCAAGTTTTCCATCATAAGTGATTTTAATCTCTCAACTATAGGCCCATTAAGGAGGAAGTAAGATAGGTTCCTGGATCTCATACCCATAAAGTTGAGTGAACTTGCTAATTTAGTTGAAAAGATGCATCTTGGAAGTGATACTCTAAAACTGCATTTGAAAGCACCGACATTCAGACATGGAGAGGGGTTTATTAACCTTGCTGTTTTGGGAAGAACAACCATCTTAAACTAAACCTTGGGCTTGTGAAGTAAACCCCCATGTATATGCTTTGGTCCCTAATTTATACAATATGGGAAAACATGTACATGTTTCCAAAATAGGTATGCGTTGCAAATGTAGTCACCAAATTTTGGAGAGGGGGAAACATGATATTATATATGTATATGCTTTGGTCCCTAAGTTGTACAATATGGGAAAACAAGTACAAGTTTTCAAAATGGGTATGTGCTACAATTGTAACTGCCAAAACTTTTGGAGATGGGGAAACATGATATATATGTGTGTGTGTATGTGTAATGTGCTATTTTATAAATAACACATTATATTGAAACTTTGAAAGAAAGTATTATGAAGAAATGATCAAGAACATTTCAATGACAAACATAAATGACAAGCAATGTTCCACCATTACTCATATTGGGATCCTCATCATTAGTATTACTCAGTTCCTCTTCCTCTTGCCATTGCCTCTACCTTGATCCTTTAGTGGCACTAGTCTACACCATCCAATTTTGATGAAATTTACTAATCCAATCCTTATAATACAACATAAAAAGCTTAACATGCTTAATCAATGATTTTAGTGAGTAAAGGTTACAATTTTGTAAGGCCATGACATAGTAGTTCAACAATTAACACCACCAACATCAAGGTACTTAAATGTCAATCTCGTGCTGTCATCTATGATAGAATCCAATGGAAGCATTGTAATCATGCTAATCATGAAATCTTGAAAATTGTTAAGTCCATTGAATTCTAAATGGGATATGAAATTCTACTTATTACATATGAAGTTTGATGAGGTTGGAGCCACTCAAACTTACTAAAACAGTTAATGGTAATGTTAAAGATTTAAGTAAAAGATAGATAATGAAAGATAAAGGAGAATGTCAACTTTTTCTTTAAGAATTTAAAAGTACTTGTAATTACCAACTTTATTATGTACTCGCAAAGATATAGCAACCACCTACATCTATGTGCCACTCAAGAGAACACAACAGTCACTTGCATTAATAGAGTCATTTTGTTGGATAGAATCAACATTCGAGTTTCGACACTTTGCAATTTGATGGGATTGGTTTTCTCGATCAGATTATATAGATATATCCATCAAACTTACATTAAAGGTGTTGAGTATTTGTATGCATGAAGATCAATGGGAAAGCATCATATTGAGTTACTTGAAGGAGGAAAATGAATGGGTTTATGGATAGTTTACATGGATACAATAGTTGTATGAGGATGTTGACATCCCTTGATTGCAAACTTGCTTTATTTCTTGATCGAGGTTGTATTTAGTATCATTGGTTGACTTTATTATATGCTATAACAACATGAATGTTTAATAGATTGAATGGAATAATGCTGAATTTCTACACACTAGATTTGGAAAACCTTCTCAATATCTCCTTAAAACCACAAAAAACTAGTTTCATCAAGGAGAGTTGTTGATTTTGAATGGGAAGTGGACTTTATGGGCATAAAGAAGAATTGTTCTATGAATAAAATATATATAAAAATAATGCAACTAATGTAAATAACAATAATAATGATTAATGATTAATTAACTAATAATTAGTAGTGAAGAGACATGTCTCTAAGGACATGACGGTTTGTGATGAGGTACCTGCCTAGGTATGTAAGCAGACCCTCCCCCTCATTGTACCTCCCCCTCATTGTAATCATCTCACTTGTATTCAAATATATAAATATTTGTCCTATAATGGATATTTACATATACCAGATCTTCTGAGTATTCAAAGCCTCAACAACCATGAGTTAACAAATATAATCCAGGGTGCACTTGAGAAGTGCAAAAGAGCAAAAAATAGGAAATCAGAATCAAATTGTTTTCCTGTGAATGCGTGGTTCGATGAGGAATGCAAAAGGACAAGGAGAACCTTGAAAAATGAAGGAGAGGGGAAGATGAATATAAAGTTATATAAACAGATTTAGAAAAAATAAAAAATATGAGTTCATGCAAATAAGGCGGGAATAGTTGATATATCTAGGCAAGAATAACCCAAAACTTTTTTGGCATGAACTTCAACCAAGGAAGAAGCAATTTGAAAATAATATTACAGCCAATCAGTGGTTTGACTATGCAAGACAACTCTATGAAAAAGAATTAAAAGTTGAGCCTCCTCCCAGGATCAACATGACTACAAAGCTTTTCACAATATAGGAGGTGGAGGCAGGAATTAAAAAGTTGAAAATAGGGAAGGCAAAGGACTTGGTTGAACTTCAAGCAGAATATCTAAAGTGGGGAATGAACATTTTGGCATCACACATCATGGAAATATTCAACAACGTCATTCAACAAGGATTCCCAAGGGATTGGACAACTAGTCTAGCAATTCCATTTTTAAAAGTGGAGACATTAATAATCCTTCTAACTATAGAACCATTATGATCAATCCTTTGTTTGCAAAGCTTTTCAGCGGCATGGTAGAAAATATAATCAGTAAGTGGGCAGGAGTAAAAGAAAATAGGGCAAAAGGGAAGTAGGTTTTAGGCCAAAGCATTCTACAGTAGATCATGGCATCACGCTAAGACACATTGTTGAAAAGGTTTGGGGCTAAGAAATCGGATTCGTCCCCTAGGGGCTTCGAATCTCGAATCTGGCGAATCCGATACGATTCGACCGGATTCATACCCGATTCACGAGATATGGCCGTATCTCGACCGTACCCTGTACGGATACGGCTGTATACCGTGAATCGGGTATGGCTGGATACGCTGTCCAAAAAAGTGCGCTTTCTATTTTTAAAACCCCGATTTTTGTCTTTCTTTCTCACCGTTTTCATTTTGTGAAGTGAGCAAGGAGCAAGGGTGAGCAAGGAGAAAGGGTTAGCAAGGAGAAAGGGAGTTCTTTCGAAGAGATTTGAGCATCCGATAAGTGCACTGTCCCTCTATATTTTGCATTTAGTTTGCTGTTAGTGTTTGCATGTGCATATATTTTATATATTTGGTTATTTTTGTTTATTTTTTACAGTATTCATGGCTCAATCAAAGGCAGCAAGACAGGGGCAAAGAAAGGGGAAAAATTTCCCCATTGGAGATGCCCCTCCTGTCCCTGTTTCATCAAGGTCTGCAAGTATTCCATCTATTGGAAGTTGGGCTTCAACAATAGCTTCAAATGTGTAGGGAAAACAAACTGTTGACCCCAAATACCCATTGTGGAAATATGTGACAAGAGAGGGAGGGGCAGGAAAAAAGGGAGGAGGAGGAAATTGTTCATGGAAATGCAATTTTTGCAACGGCCATTTCACTTGCACATATTTCCGTGTGAAAGCTCATTTGTTGGGTATTCCAGGTTGTGGTATTAAATGTTGTACAACAATTGAATCAGCACAGAGGAAGGAACTGGAGAAAGAGCAATATATTGGTGAGGCAAATGTGGCATCAAAAAAAAAAAAAAAGAATGATGACCCCCTTCCATTCTTAAGGAAAAATAGTAACAAGTTCCCTTTTGAGACTTTTAGTAGGGGACAATCAGCAAAGAGAAAGGCAACTGCAGTTGGTCCAATGGAAAAGATTTTTCAAAAAGAGAAGAGGGAAGAGCTTGATCTCACCATTGCATTTTTTTCTATCAAAACTTCATATCCTTTAATGTTGCACGGTCACCTCTATTTATTGAGATGTGTCGAGCTCTTAGTCATGGGGCTCCATCAGGGTATGTGCCTCCTGGGTCAGAGAAGCTCAGAACCACATTGTTGACAAAGGCAAAGAAAGAGGTGGACAAAATGCTTGAGCCTATTAAATCAACATGGCCAACATCTGGGGTTAGCATTGTTTCTGATGGATGGACAGATCCAACACGCCACCCACTCATCAACTTCATGGTGTCATCCTTGAATGGTCCAGTTTTCTTGAAATCAGTGGATGCACTTGGACAGTACAAGGATGCACAATATATGGGTGAGTTATTTATTAAAATTATTGAAGATGTAGGTTTCGATTCTTGTGTGCAAATCATTACAGATAATGCATCTGTTTGCAAGGCTGTTGGCATGATTGTGGAAGCAAAATATCCACAAATATTTTGGACACCTTGCATTGTCCATTCATTGAACTTGGCACTGAAATCTGTTGCTTCTGATGTGCTTTGGATTGGAGCCATTATTGAGGATGCACGACATATCCGCAACTTTATACAAAACCATAGAAATGCCCTCACTATCTACAAGGAGTACAACAATCTATCATTGTTGAAGATTGCAGATACACGGTTTGCCTCTTCATTCATCATGTTGAAGAGGTTGAGGGAGGTCAAGACCGCTCTTGGGGCCATGGTTATTTCAGAGTTTTGGTCTTTTTGGAGAAAGACAGATCAAGCAGCCTCAAAGAAAGTGAAGGACACCGTGTTGGATGATCTATGGTGGGAGAAGATAGATCTAGTTATTCAGATCATGGAGCCTATCATTTCCTTGCTCCAATTTGCAGATACAGACCAACCCATCCTAGGAGGTTTATGAGGGATGGGATTCCGTGATTGAGTCTGTGAGGACCATTGTTTTACAGAGTTAGTGCCCAGAGTATGAGACATCACCAGAGACCTTCTTCACCGGCATACAGGATATTCTTGTCAACAGATGGGACAAGAATTACACACCTTTACATTGTTTGGCTCACTCCTTGAACCCAAAATACTACAGCCATGGGTGGCTGAATGGTGGACCTTCCCGTAGATTCCCTCCTCACATGGATGGTGAAATCTCATAGGGGAGGAAAGATGCATTGAGGAGGATTTTTCAGGAGAGGGCATCCTTTGATGAGGTGGAGGATGCCTTTGCAGAGTTTTCCACTGGCACTGGGCGATTTGCAGGCTATGATGTGATTCGAGACATGGGGGCTAAGAAGCCCTATTCTTGGTGGGCAACTCATGGGGAAACAAGCCCTCCTCTACAACAGTTAGCCATGAGGCTCCTTTCTCAGGTGACTTCATCCTCTTGTTGCGAGAGGAATTGGAGCACATATGGGAATTTGTATAGTGTGAAGAAGAGCAGGCTTGAGTAGTCCAGGGCAGAGACAATGGTGTATGTGCACACCAACCTTCATCTCATCTACAGGCAGAGGGAGGATTGGTTGAAGGGAAAGACAAAGATGTGGGATGTCTTTCCTGATGATATGGGTCTGGACAGTAGTGTTGAGTTGGCATTGGCCAACTTGGACCTCAATGGGCCAGTGCTAGAGCCTGTCACATTTGATGATGGAGTAGAGGCGTCATCCTCCACACCAGCAGATGCAGAGATGACAAAGGAGGAGGATGCATCAGAGCCAGAGAAGAGAAGTGGTGAGCATGATGATCGGGATGAGGACAATGATGCTGATTATGATGATGAGGATTGATGACTCATTGACTCTGACTCATTGAGGCTTCAGGCTTGTAGTCGTGTAGACTGTAGTTTTTTTGTATTTTATATTTCTATTTGCCATTGGCAGTGTACTTATGTAACACATTTTGATTCTGATGACTTAATGAGAAAACTACAGTATCTTACTATCTTGTCTTTCTGAGTAAATTTGACAATTGTATGATATATCAACGTATCATGTATGAGTATCTAAGATCTTAAATCTATGTTTGAATCAATGAATTTGTGTAAAAAATATCTAATTTTTAATATATTAATATATATATATATTTTTAAAATATATATATTTTTTAATAAAATAATATATAACGTATCGTATCCCAGAAGTATCCTATTCCAGGGGTCACCGTATGCCGAATTCGGTTCTCGAATCCCCGTATCCCCGTATCAGGTGACTTAGGTTTGGGGGGGCAAAGAAGAAGTATTTTGCTGCTTTGTTGACTTCAAAAAGGCATTTCACACGATCCCTAGAGATAAGTTGTGGCGTAGAATGGAAGAACTTGAAATTCCTTTACAATATAGAGCTGTTGTCCACAGTATGTTAGCATTAATTCCGTGGCATTGTCTTTTCAGTGAGGGAACTCTTAGAAGGTTGGGTCAAATTATCATCAATTTGAGTAAGAAAATGATTGAATTACAGAAGGCAAAAAAACAAGGAAGCTGGAAGTCCCATAGACTATTTTTAGTCTTGTGGATGTTAAAATATCATTCATTCATTCATTATTTTGTTGCGTATGCGAACTTTGTTTTTTATATTGGTATCAAAGCATTCCTTTGAGTATACGAACCTTGTTCGTTACATTGGTATCAGAGCTGTTTGATCCTTTGGTTGCTCAACCACTACACAAAGCTAGTCTGATCAGACCTTTGGCCATTAACTCGTCGTCAATTTTGTTGTTGTTGTAATTAAAGTGTTTCAGTACACAATATTGGAGATTCTCCATTTTCGCCATCAAGATTTTGGCCATTAAAAGAAAAGAAAAAAATATTATATTATATATATTAAAAAATAAAGAAAAAGAAAAAGAAGTTATATAAAAAAAATCATTAAAAAAGAAGAAAAGGTTAAAAGAATCAAATATAAAAAAAATAGTATATATATTAGAAAAAAATGAGATTTATAAAAAAAAGAAATTATAAAAAAAATTCAAGAAAAAAATGTTAAAAAAAAAGTCAAGAAAAAAAATGCTAAAAAAAATCATATAAAATTTAATTCAAAAAAAAAACGCAGTAGTAGCAACTTACCTTGGTCGTGTTCGATCCGTCACCTTCGCCTAAGCTGTCAACAGTGGACTGGGCAACAACAAACCACAACCATAGCAGACCAACCACCGCTGCCCGAATCACCTGCCACCGATGCTCGTCTCCAACCGCCGCTGTTTACCTGCACCTCTAGCACGACGCCGTTGCTCGACTGCTCACGCCTGTCGTCGAAACACCACACGTCTGCCATCCATTGCTTGCTTGTCTTCCATTGCCTTCAGTGCCACAATAGTCGAACACCGCTTGACCTGTCGCCACAATAGCCGTCCACAACCGCTTGATTCTATTATAGTCTGCAATAGCGGCCCACAACGCTGACCCATAACGATGCCATAGCCAAAAAATATGCACAACCACCGGTTGCAAATTATTCTCACCATCATAACTACTATTGTCAGCCATAACCTTGCAGTGTCTCCGATAGACCACTGTAACCCTCCACCCTTGAGCCTCCACAACCTTTCAGCACCGACCACCACAATTGGATGCTTTGAACCACCACTACTGTGCCCTCCACCGCGACCATACACTTACCACCATTGCCTGAAGCAAGCGACACCACATTAACCCACTGCTGCGTCCATCTCTCACCGATAGCATTATCCTGCCACTACTGAGTATTTCGTTTTGTTCTCATCTAATTGTACATGTCATTGAGGTTAAGGCTAGGAAACATTGCGTTTGGTTGAACCATTCTAGTCGTTGTAGGAATTGTGACCCATCAAGACAGTGATGACTCATCATTTTTTATTTCATAAGTTTGGAGACAACGTAAAGTGTTATATTATAAATGATTAAAAAAGGGATTTAAAAGGAAGTTCGATTTAAAAGGAGAAAATATTATTTAATTCGTTTTATACAAACTGATCAATTGAAAATAAATGAGCATTTTTATTAAAAAGTGCAGTAAATATGGTAATTTTTTTATAAAGAAGAGAAATAGTATAAGGTGGGAATATAAGTGGGAAGAAAGAGATGTATTAAAATAATTTTTAGTGGTGAAAGCAAGGAATACAAAAGAAAAAATTCAATTCAAAGGAATTTTTAAGTACTTTAAGTACAAAGTTATAGGGAAAAAATATGGGTTTCTTTTCAAGATGTCCCTTTTATTTAGAGGGATATTCTAATTGTCAAGAGTCATTCAGAAATCAAAATGTGGTTTGCACAAAATGTTACAAAACTTTTATCTTAGTTGAATCTCCAAGTGATGCACAAAAACAATCAATAACAAGAGATATAGAACAATTAATGACAATATTTGAGTGACAACATGCAGATTTTAATAAAGAAACGAAGAAAATGGAATCCAAATTGCAAGTTAAAAGCCCATCATCACCCCTCCAAAAAAATGTAATTCAGTGTACCAAGAAATTGCAGCTAGAAGATCAAGAGAAAGACAAAATAGCCAAACTTCGGCAGAACAAGAAAGTGTTACAGCAAGAATATAAAGATCTTGTTGATATGTATTACAAGGAAGTAATGGAAAATGACGAAGAAATTTCTCGCCCCAAGGACCACGTTGAAAAATTACTTGCAGAAGGGAAGAAGACTAAGGTCACAAAGAAGGAACTCAAGAAGCACCAATCAGACAAGAAGAGGAAAATTTATGTTTAAAGAACCTTAATAAGAAATTATTAAAACAAATCAAAAGTTTTAAAGATGAAGAGAAGGATACTAAGGATAAAGTCAACAATTCAGAAAACGAAGAACTTTCATGTCTAAGGAATCATAATCAAAGCCTTCGTATGCAAAAAAAGAAGCCCAAAAGTGACAAGAAGTTAGAACAACTTACTTAAGAAGAAGTATCAAAGTCTCCAGTCGTAATAGTCCAAGTTGAACATAAGGAAACGAATATTGACCCAGTCAATATCACAACTCGAGAAGAGGATAAACCAACTGAAGTGAAGATGTACACAAAAGTTGCAGTTCAAGCGTTAGAGAATTCTAGTGAAGACTCTATAACCAACTAAACTACATAAGTACCTAAAGTAAATCAGAAAATTACCACACACATGTTAAAGGAAGGTCAAACAAGAACTCCTTATCTACATCCAAATCACAAGAATAGACACCTCAATCAATCTACGAATCCCTGCGGCTCGATGAGGCCTGCGTTGGAGCTAGAGGAGGGTTGGACACAACTTCCCACAAGTCTTGCTCCTTCAAGCTCACTGAGATTCTTGCCTTCCATGGCAAGACATTTGAACACACATCAAGTCAATCCTCAATGTTCACATTAGTTATTGACATGGCTATCCTGAGCTTATTGTTGAAGTAACCTGAAAATTATAGATTTGCTTTTCTCTCATACCCAGAGCTCTAATACCATGTTAAAATATCCTAAGACCAACGATCTAAGCAAACAGATCAGATTTAGTTACTTTGCTGGTATTATTAACTTTTGCGTGCAACGAAAAATGAGAAAAACAATCACACACAATACACAAATATTTCTGGTCTTACAGATTAGTTCATCATTCAAAATTATCTTGAAAACTTACAAGAGATCCTGCACAAGGAAAAATGGCTCTGAGAATTAATCAAACGAACAACAAACTTGAAAATTACAGTTTGCATGGAAATCGAGGCATCCTGACTTCAAATATGTATGAAGGTATATAATTTGTATGGACTACGGTACAGACTACTCTATTGGGCTGTTTGGCTGCTCCTGTCCCTGCTGCTAACTGGCTACCTGTCTTGTTGAAGACTGGCTGCCTTCTCCTTGCCAAAAGACTGCCGAAATTCTCGCCAATGGTTGAAAATCAGATCTCTGATTTTCTCCTTCACTCACTTGACTTGTGAAATGAATGTTCAGTGCGTCTTTGTCTTTTTCCTTCTCTTTCTTTTATAACTTTGACATGAGCCAAAAGCCTAATCTTCAATGGTTGAGATATAACCGTGAGATCAATGGCTCTCTTTTAATTAAATTATTAAGTGACCCAGGATACTTTTAATGACGATTTCCATAAGCAGACACCCTCATGGAAGTACCTATTTGAGCAACAAACACTAACAAGTATTGCTCTTAGTGCCATTTTGATATATTCAGCATTACATGGTATATACATAAGCAGACTTTGTATATTTTTTACATTAATATATAAATACTTTATGTATTTTTAGTCAATTGAGTCATTAAATTGAAACTAGTCCGAGTGTGGCCATGTTCGAGTTTGAGTTTTAAAACCTTGTTATACATACATCCATACATATGTATAACATATATGAAAGTATTGTCATGGAAAGAGTTTTGTTACTTCGAGAAAAAGTGCCATTATTTGGAGCGTGTCAACATCTAAAAATGTTGTTGTCGAAAGGATGTTAATCATAATATCTTTAAAGTTTATATTGTGTATAAAAAGTTTGACACATATGAATAAGATTTATGTTCTAATACTTTTCAAGCTTTGGGTAGATAGTTTCCTCTGGTCTTATATATTTCTAGTTGTGAACTCAATCTTTAGTTTGCAACTTTGCACTACTCTCTTGACATTGAGTGAGATACATTAAAGTGTGTTAGATGCTTTTGTTTCATGTTCCAGCATTGTGTAGATAGTTTTCCTTAGGTGTTACATGTGTCTAGTTCTAGGCTCATTTTTCAATTGTGATTACATTTTGACATTGAGGACGATATGCTAAAGCTCATTAGTACTTTTATGTCATATTGAAGAACTTGATTTGCATGCAGCTGTAGTTGTGGCTTCCTTTCCTACATTAATTAGTTTTTATAAAGCTTTTGGGAGATTATAACCTTGGTTTTGAATTTTTAGCGTGCATTTCCATGAGCACTGCTAGGTGGTGTAACCTTACTGCTTTCTCATCTTGAATGGATCTTTCATTTCCTAATCTATATCTTTGAATGCCTACTTTATGGGGAAAGAGAGGAACATGGAAATGTCACTAAATTTTGAGGGAGCAGAAATGCAAACTTGTCCATAGCTACATCCATTTTACTAGAAGGTACTCGTTGTCATCTCCATTAAAGGACGTTGACTAGAAACTTTATGCATAAAGATCAGAATTTTCTATGCCAACTTAAAATAGTTCACGATTAGCTGAATTGCTTGAGAGCTATTCATGAAGTAATTTTCCATAGAGGCCGTTATTCTATCTTGTATGAAGATTTTTTAAGTATTAGAATTATGCTCATTTGTTCAAAAATAAAATATTTATTGTAGTTCACTTGGATATTTTCTATTACTTGGAACGTTCAAACGAAGAGTTCTGGGCATATCCTTCTATTAAAAAATTAAAAATCAAACATGTTTTTGTGTTGTTCTTGGGGAAGTATTTTTTTGGTAAATAGTTGTAAGTTTTTGCTGTTTGAAAGGAAATGCATATTGCAAAAGAACACTAAAATCTTGCCTCTTGATTTCTTTTTATAGGCAGGAGCCATGTTAGGGGATTCCTTCTTTCACCAACTACCACATGCTTTTGGTATGATGCTTCTAACTATTAATTGCCAGTCTTCTTATTGTCTCTATATTTGAGATCAGAACATTTGTTTTAGAATTGCACTGTCATTCCTTTTAAATGGAGGTAAAAATTGCAATTTCTTATCAAAGCTAGTCCACTTAGAGAAGTTAGGGACTAGATAAACCATAAGGGAATGACGCTGATGAATAAATATTAACTTTTTTCTGTAACGTTGGATTTGACATGGATTTAGGATTATCCCTAACTTTGTTTTGTGTATGGCTAAACTCTAAAATTTCCCTTTATTACAAAAATCAGACCCCTTTGAAATGACTAGATGTCTAGATAAACAAGTAGAAAAATGACGTAGAAAGACAATTCATTATGTGCCAAAAGGGATTACAGGTTTTGCATTTCTACATTGTAAAGACAGTATCTTGTATATTAACCAGTGATTTATAGCTATCAAGAGCCAGTATCCTTCCCAGCCCTGATCAAAAGATCATGACCCCTTGTGTAAAGGCAATATTTAAGCCAGATGCCTTCATTGTAAACATCATCATCATCATATATATATATATATATATATATATATCTTAATATATAAGATCCACTTGTCTCTGCGTCATCTGGTATCAGAGCCAGCTCTGCATATGCAGCAACCGTCACCGATGATACCCATTAGTTGTCTCCGCCACCACTGTATCTGTTTTGCCGCCTGTAACTGCGATATATGCCATAGCCACCCATAGTTCCTTAACCACAGTGTTCTTCCCTAGTTGCCTCTGTAATAACCTGTCAGTGCTTCTGTTCCACTGCTCACTGCTGTTCTGTCGTCCTATTCGTTGCTATTGTCACCCTCATCGCACTTCCATTCATGCTGTCGCCGCTGTTGTGCCCATTCTGTCCTCCGACCATAGTGTTCCTTGTCACCATTTATTTTGACAACCACCACCCGTGTCCTGTTTTGTTGCCTCCATCACCATACATCGCCGACAAAGCATTTTGTCCACCGCTGCAATAGACAACTCACTCCACGAAACGACCCAAATTTTTTAATTATTTAATTAGTATATAAAGTTCTATATATAAATATAATTATATAGTTAATTACTAGTATTATATACATATACATAAATAAATATAATTAAGGATGTAGACAAACTGGAACAAAACACACCACCAGTTACTTGAACAATGACAATGAGCGAATTTAGTAAAAAGTTGGACGATTTTGAGAGGAGATTCAACCAAACTGACGAGAAAGTTACGAAGCTACAGGAGAAACATAAGAGTTTAGAGAATCATCTTAGGCAAAATTATAGTGCCATTCAAAAGGACCAAGCAGTCTTACGAAACTTGGTTGATCATAAATACAATCAAGTGATGAGTATATTGGGCTAGATCCTTCAATAAAAGAATAACACAACCACTCAACAACAAGATTCGTCGTATAAGACAACCCCATCAAGTTTACATCACATTCCCAAATACACAAAACATTATACCAAAATTTCAAAATATGATGATTTCAAACCAAATTCCTTCATTCAATCAATTAATTGTCACAAACTAATGAAGAGCAAAGTTCGAGTTGTCAAAATTTGATAGTAATGAGAAAATAGGTGTTGCATGGTTCGATAAGGCAGAGGATTATTTTAAGATTTACAATATTGACAACGACGATGAAAAAATTAAGCATGCATCCATGCAACTTAAAGGCGACACATGTAACTAGTACATGTCGTGGAAGAAGTCAGCATATGCAACTAGTTGGAGTAAATTACTAAATTCAAAGGCGATCTATTTAAATGGTTCCAAGGGTATTGTTGCACCCAGTTTTTCAACATTCCAAGGAAGTAGGATTCAAGGACTTCAAGGAATTTTTTCAAAGTTAGAATCATCAGCCAACAGTGTGTTCTATCTCATTGTAAACCCATTCTACAAGTTTGTGATGTAAATGATACTAGTATGGCTTTTTTATTATGTAACAACCTAGGTAAGCCTATGATTTTGGTGACGAATTTCATCCTAGGAGGTTTTTCGTCTCACTGACTCACTTGTGTTTCTAAACACGGATGATCGACAAAGTTTTTCCCTCTAGCGTCACCCCAAAGCTAGGGTCGAATTTATCGTCAAAGTCTTAGGTGAGTCTTAGTGTTTTATTTGAGTCTTTTGTAAAAGTGATTTGGGAATAATATAAGCTAATTGGCTAATTATTTTATTACGGATCACTTGGTCTACTAGATCATATTGTGTCACAAAATTGGGTAATTATTTGAGGGTCTATAATGAATGGGTGTTCTCCCTTTGAGGATTGTATTTGTAAAATCTTATGTAAAAAATGTTTTAATGCATGGTCCCTCATACTTAGACACCATGGCTAAAATATTAGAGGGTGGAAAAATAATTAATTCCCTCATAAGTCAATTAATCAATTTTTTTGGCAAAATAAAATAAAATCTTAAGCCAGAAAATTAATTAATTAAAGTAAAAATTAAATTGATAGAGAAATTAATTTTCCAAGTGGAAAAATTGATGGGTCTAAAATAAATTAATTTTTGGAGGTCCCCCACCAAGGGAATATTGGAAATTTCAAGAAAAATGTACCCATGGACCGTGGTGGTTAAGTCAAAGTCAAATTTTTGAGGAAATTAGCTCAAAATAATTATTTTTGAGCTAATAAAAATGGTTTTAATGAGAAATTTGAAAATTACTCAAAGATAATTATTTTTAACGGTGGAGATTAAAAGATCATCAAAGATTTATCGACGGGGATCAAGCCAATTAGTTGTTATTTTCCACTTGGAGTTTCTCTATAAATAGAAGGCATTTTGCTTCTATTTTTCATCTTGATCTTTTGATGAACTGGGTCTGATGTAATTTGTAAATTCTGGTGTAAAGCCACTGTTCTGCTGGGAACGTTTTGATCATCATAATAAAAGACTTTGGGGTGCAGTTTATGGTGTCTTTGTCTCATTGATTTGTGGTACATGCTAAGTCTATTGTGCTTCAGATAGTAATTAATCATTATTTCATTGTAGATGATAGGAACATTCTATTGGTAAGTTTTGGGCTTATTTTAGATGATCTGATTCATTGCGTGTTCTAATGGTTTCTGCTTAAGAAACATATCGAGTTTGCAGGTTCCTCGACCCTTGGGCTCCAAGTTCACAAACTATGGGCACATACTGACCATGTTTGGATTCTGAATATTTTATAAGATTTTCTAACTTCGCTAAGGCTGTGGTTGAACATTTATTTTTCGAAATACATCTAGCCATCAACAAAATTTTATTTAAAAATTATTCCTCAAAAATATTTCAAGCATTGTAGACCAGTGTTATTAGAATCGAACCGGTTCCGAAAGACCGGCCGGTCCGACCGGTTTGGAGGCAAAACTTCGGCACCGAACCGGCCGGTTCCGTACCGGTCTAGTTTAGACCAGTTCGAAGACCGGTTCCACCGGTTCACAAGCCTAGGCATGAAAAAAAAATATTTAATTAATTTTTTTTTAATTATTATTTTTCCTAGTTGCTAACGTTACCCTAGCCCCCCTCAAAGCTACTTAAACACTTCCACCCCCTCTATTTCACTCACACTATTCATTCGAGTCTCTTGCAATTCTTGAGCTGAGTTTAGTGAGGAGAATTCAGAGAGTTTTTTGTAGGGTTAATCTGAGGGAGAGTTTTTGCAGATTTGAAGAGCTAATTGGAGTCTTGGAGAGTTGTTGGGTTTGCAGATTTTCGAGCTAATTCAAAGATTTTTTTTTCCTAGAGATATTTGGGTTTTCTTCAGTGGTTTTTGCAACTGGTGGAATTTTTTTTTTGGGTTGCTACATAGTTGATTTCAAAGGATTTTGGAGCTGATTTTCTCCAAACTTTTAGAGGGTACATCAAGGGCCATGGGAATCAAGCCATAATCCCATTACAGACTTAGATGCTACTCGTTCTTTAGATAAGGATAAGGAGGATGATCATGATGATTATTCCAATGTTACACGGGGACTCGCTCCCCCACCTAGGGGTCTAGAATCCTCGCCCCCTCGCGCTCCGGGGTCTTGGGGACTTCTAGGAGATGTTTCCCGACGCCCCCAAAAATTAGGAAATTAAGGGGGACGTCAAAGGGGTTGTTTCCTCAGATTGAGGGGTCGAGGGTGCTTTAGGGGGCATGAAGGGGGTGAGAGGGGGCATGAGGGGTCGTGTGGGGCCACAATTAAAAAATAATAATTTTTAAATGAAAAAAATAAAAAAATATTTTAATAATCGATTGTCTAATTAAATTAATTTTTAGGTTTCATTTGTTTTCATTGTATCATTGTATCATCCGCACTTAGCACTTGCCGCAGCTGCCGGAAGAAGCCCGTAGCAGCCCGCAGTCCAAAGAAGTTATGTTTTGTGTTTTATGTTTCACTGTTTCAGACATAACTTTAAACTTATTTGCTTTTAAGTTTTAATATTTATGTTTCAGACTTGAGTTGTAAAATTCAGTTTAAAGTTTATTTTGAATCTTGATATAATATCATATATGTCATGACTCATATGATATCTTAAACTTTATTTTCATTGTACATTGTTAGTAGTTACATTAATGATTATACAGTTACAAAGTTACATATGAATCTATGATGTATGTTTTAAGTTTTAAGTTTTAAATTTGTTTTAGTTAGATGATTCATCATTCATCGATTTATAATTTTAAAATTTTATCATTTATGATTTATCTTTTATGATGTAAGTGTATGATGACTGTATATACATTCCTTGCAAAAATGAAAAATATAGTTACATTATAAATATTTATTATTAAATTTTCAATGATATATCATATATTAATATCATATTATAGTATTATATTTATATTTATATTTTATAATTTTTATGACTCCGACGTCCTCCAACGTTTCCTGAAAATTGGTAGGGAGCTTTTGCATAGGCCGCTCCCGCACCCCCTCGCCCCCTTGCTCCCACCTCCAAGGGACTTGGTGGAACATTGGATTATTCTGATGATGATTGATGATTGTCAATTGATGATTTGATCATTGATTTGTTGTAGTTGTAGCTTGTAGTATAATACTATGTTCTATGATGTTATTTTGGACTATAGAGGCCTTTTAGAGCCTGTTTCTTGATGTTTGTAACATTTTTGGTTCAACAATGTTTTCCACTAAGTGCTATTTTGGTTGTATGCACTATTACTTGCTATATAAATGAAAACTTTTGCATATTTGTGTATAAATGGTTTGGATTCATATGGATGAACATGAATATATCTGTTTTTCCTTTAAAATATGAATATTTTATGTGTTTTTAGTAAACCGTTTTTTTTTTTTTTAATTTTAAATTTTTAATTTTTTTTATTTTATTTTTTCGGTTCCGACCGGTTCCCGGTCCACAAGGTTTTCCGGTTCGATGACCGGTTCAGTTTCGATAACATTGTTGTAGACTTGTATATTTTGTAAATATATTTGTATAATATTTTTTTGTAAATAGATTTTATTTTCTAACCCTTGTTTTGCAGCTGAGGTTTGGGGTTTTTTGAATTTTTTGTATATATTGGGGTTTTGGGCACTTGTAAATTTATTTGTGTAGGTGATTTTCAAGAAGATTTGCTGGATTAGAGCTAGATCTAGGCCCTTGAGGGTAAGATCTAGTCTCCAAAAGTTTTGTAGGGCTAGCAAATGAAGAAATTTGCAGTAAAACTGAATATCCGAAGCAAGATAATTTTCTGGCAAGGGTTTTGAAATTTTTTGAGGCCTTTAGGCCCATCGTCCTCCTCTAGGGTAGCCGTCCAACCCTCTTTGCCTCTGCGTCACCCCTTTTTTCCTTCTAAGGCTAGCTGCAAGCCTCTAAGGGCCTCAACCTGCCCTATTTACCCCTGTCGTGGCATTGTTTGGGCTTTCTAGGGCTTGGCCGTAAGGCCTAAGGTGCTCGACCTTCCCTATTCCCCTCTCTGCCCCTCTTTTAGGTCTTATGCAGGCTTGTTAGGGCCTTTCAGACCCTCGACCTTCCCTTCTCTGCCTTGCTGTGGCCTTGAAAGGCCTTCCCTTCCTCTCGACCTTCTCTCCTAACCCCTTTTCCTCCTCCGTCTGCCTTTCCATTGCTTGCCGTTGCCTTTTCTCTCCCGCTCCGACCCCTCTTCCTCCTTTGCTGCCTCACGATAGCCCCATTTTGCCTCTCGACCCTCCCTCAAGACTAGTGACAACCCTCTTGGGCCTGCTGTGAGCCCTTTAGGGCTCGTCCCTTTATGCCACAGGCCTGTCTAGGCCTTTGGCCTTAGCCGTAGCCTCTAGGAGGCCTGCTTTCTCCCCTCTTTGCCCTCTTTCCATCTCTGATTTGAACACTTGATTTCCGGACTGAATTTTGGTGCATTTTGTAGAGGTATTTGGCTCAAAAATTTGTGTTTTTAGGTGTCATATTCATTGAGGAGAGATTGGACAAATTGGGCAAGTGATCTTCAAGGCCCCAAGGCCTTTGGTTTGACCTCTAAACCTTTTCTCATATCTTTTTTTTTGCTGCAACAGTCATATCTCTTCTTAACAGTAATAACAAACATATCTAAATGCTCTAAAATCAATTAATAAGCCATGTAACATAGTTAGTGAGTCATACATGTTGAAATTTTGTGTATTTGGGGTAGCATCAGTTGTGCTCTAAGTCCCAAATTTTGAGGAAGGACTAGAGTACACTTGATTTACAAGACCCAGAAATGGGTTTCGGAAATTTCATCTGGTTTAGGAGATATTAAATTAATTAATTATTTTAAGTGTATTTCCTAAGTTAAAACTTAGGGAACTTAAATAATTAAAGTGAATTTAATTAAACATGTGATGAAATTGTCTTAAGTCACACGGATCAAGCTTTCTTTTAATATTAGCCATTGATTAAAGATTTAATCTTGGTCGTTGATTTGTCAACGAGAAAAGTATAAAGGAAATGCTTGGGGTCATTTGTAAAGACACACAAAGGCAGAGCACTGAAGCTAAGTTGAGATTCTAGGGCAGGGTTTGCTAAGAATACTCAGAAGTGTTTCAGCTGCAGAGAGGGGAATTTAGACCAAGGGGATGACCTGATCCCAGGGTCTAGAATACACAAGAGGCAGAGAAGAGATCAGCTCAAGGACAATGCAGAGGAAGGCAGCAGCAACAAGGACAACGTAATTTTTAGGAAACCCTTCAGGGGCTACGTAGAGACCCTTAGGAGCAGCGTAGTGGATGCGTCACCGATTCTGGGGTAACGCAGTCCCTTCCGGAGCAGCGCTGAGGGTTTGGAGGCCATCCAAGGCTGACGCAGAGGCTTTCAGGGGCTTCAGAGGCTGACGCAGTGCATTTCAGGGACAATGCTAGGGTTTCTAGGCCCTAATCTTGGCTGAGTTTTGTAAATCCCATTTGAGGGTGTGGATCAATCATTATTTTGGCCCTAGATCAGCTAGAGAGCTGTAGATCTAGTGTTCTCTCTGTCGGGTTTTCCAGATCTGGAACCTAGATTTGTGTATTTAGAAATATTCCTAATAATAGAACCCTCCAGCAGCTAGAGACCGGTTTTCCCACTTTGGGTTTTTCCGGGGACTATTTGTCCATAAATAACTGTGTCACTTTGTCAATGTGTGCGTGTGCTTATTCTAGATCTGGATTGGTAGAGATCTGTTATGTGTTTTTCTTCAATTTTAACTTGAATTTATTCAGTTAATAACTTGCATAAGTAGGAGGAGCATAACCGGATTAACAGTAATAATTTCTGCATAAAGTATAAGATTCAGAAATTTCTACAATACAAGCATTCAGGCATTAAGTATTTGGCTTAGATATTCTAGTTTTGTTGACTGTCATCTCTGTCATTTTCTGGATAATAACTCTGATATAACAATGACTAAGGTGCAACTTAAGAAGGCTAATTCAATCATAATTTTATTGAAAAGTTTGGTTTGGCATTTTGGCACATCTTGGCACATTGGTAGCTCACACTGCTTTCATGGTTATCTCACTGCTGACATAAGATTTGCTTGCTGCTGTCCTGAAGGGTTAATAATCACTCATTTAATTGGAAGACAAGTTACATAAGTGCATCATTGCTTTACACTACATTAGTTACTTCTTTCATAATGTTTGTGCCATTTGGAGGAAGCAATTAGCAAATAGTAACATTGAAATTGCCATTAGTTTTGTTCAAGAGTACACTACTAACACATTTGTTATTGTGAGTTGGCTAAAGTTTTCATAAGATCTCATTTAATAGATTCACTCACTAAAGCACTCCAATCTCAAAAGAAATCATTGGATAGTAGCTCTTGTCCTCTTTTGGCTTCATTGGTTATTGTTAATCCTTGGCATATTGGCATATCTTGAAAAGCTCTTGAAATCTAATTATATAAAGGAGACTAATTGTTGAAGTAATAGGCTTTTTTGAGGAAGCATCATTTGAAAGGTTTCAAACTGTTTCTAGTAATTGTCATTGGTATCTTGCATTAAGGATCATTGGTATCAAGATTCTAAGTGTTTTAATCCAATCAAACATATCTTGAGTGATTGAGTATTATTGGCTTTTATCTCTTTGAAGAATTTGGAAAGCTTCCAATTTAAGTAAGAGCATTGATAATCTCGTGACAATAATCATTGGTATCTTGTTAAGCATTGGTTAAATTATTCTAAGTGCTTTAATTATCATTGGATGAGTTATTACAGGATTTTGGGACATCCTGTAATTGTTGAATAATTGCATATTGTGGATATCTATTTGGCACTTGGTAACTTGGCACACTTTCTTGTGGTTAGGATTGTATTTCATTGATAAGTACTTGAACTTAAGATCAAATCATAAATAAGTGCTTAAGCAACTTAAGCAATCTTAACTTAAGAAACACTCGCAATCCTTGCATATCATCCTAAGCTAGTCTTGCATTTAATAATTTACCTCCAAGCATAAGCTTGTTCCATAGACATTTAGGGCCATCCTTTCTCAATTTAGCTTGAGGGACTTGGAACCTCTTTAGTGGTTAACACAGTGACCTTGCAGTCGTTAGTGTTGAGAAATCTATAGGGCAATGATTAGAATTATTTGTCTTTACTTGATCACTTCTTGTGATGTCTTTTTACTCATTAGCTTTGTTTCTTATTATTATATGTGTGAATCATCAAACAAATACCAAAACAAGAAGAAAAATAACACAAAATATAGGCTGCAAGCCAGGGCCAAAACCTCTCCTCTTGAGAGGAAAACCCGCAAATGTCTTCTCTTCCTTATAGATTCTTCAATTGACAAATTCCAAGACCTTTAGACCGAGACTCGTTGATTTCTAGTAGCATCGGATGTGCTCTAAGTCTCAAATTTTGCAGGGAGGCTTAGGCACATGTATTACAAAATACACAGAAAGCATTTTGGAAAATTCCACCTGGATGGGGTTTTATTAAAATAATTGATTATTTTTAATGGGAGCCTAAGTCTAAACTTAGGGAATTAAAATAATTAAAGTATATTAATAGAACTGGGTGTGAATCTTCTAGAAAAAGACGAAGATCAAGTCAAGTTAATCTTAGCCTTTGATTATGTTTTAATCTGGGCCGTTGATTTCTCAACGAGAAGGTTATAAGAGAAGGCTTGATGGGCATTTGGAAAACACATCAAGAGAGTCTAGAGATCAATTTCTCAAGTGAGAAACACAAAGCCACCGGAGAGATCATTGAGTTGATTCTTGCTGTGAGGGGAAGAGATAGTTCTGATTGGAGATTTTTCCTGAGCTGGGAATACATTGCAGAGAAGGCAGAGAGAGGACACATAAGAGGCAGTGTAAGGACTACGCTAGGCAACACAATGCCACATAGAGGCAATGTTAAAGCCTTGGAGATCCGCAATTTTGCTGAGGGTGAGATCAGTTTCAGTGCCGGGAGCCGGGGTGTGAGACCGGAGGGCTAGAGATTGAAGCATCCAGCTAGCAGAAAGATCAGTCGAAGGAAGTGACGCAGTTCCCAGCCAGTGTCACGCAGATCTACACAGAGGCAGTGTGGGGCTTTTCAATTTGGGGCTGGATCAATGTCTGTTCTTCAGTGATAGTGTGATGACATTTTCTCACTAACTCTTTGCTAGTTATTTTTTCTCTGTATGGATGGCTAGCAAGGAATCCTAGATTGTATTCAGAACTACTGCATAATAATACAAACCTTCAGCTACTGCACATGTTTTTTCCCGCATTGGGTTTTTCCGGGGACATTTGTCCAAAAATAACGGTGTCATATGTGTGTTTGATTTCCTTCTTGCTTAGTTCTTGTTTCCTTATTTTAATTTATGTAGTGAAGGTTGCAGTGTGATGTATTTTGTGTTTGCCGTAGAACAACTGCAAATAAATTGTTATGTAACGAGTAACAGTTAGGTGAATATTTTCCAATTGCTATAATAGGATTCGGGTTTTAGGAATTTTCACATGCTATCAAAGGAGCGCAGGTGAAGCAAGAGAGTAGACCGGAAGAGCTCAACGTTGAAGAGAAAGAGGGAGATCGAATAGCTGCGTAGGCAGCAGATCGAATCCCCAAGGGTTTGCGTAGTCCGTGCCAAGAAGGGAAATATTTGCGAGGAAGTCTCTCTCCGAGTGAGTCGACAGAGAGGTAGGACTTTCCAGTTCGTGATTTGTCAGTGGTAGAGGGAGCACCGCAACATCAAATTTAGCGCAGAGTAGTTTTCGGTGGGACAGTTTTTTGCTGCAACAGTTGCTGGTGCAGAAAGTGTCAAAAGAAGGAAGAAGAAAACACTGATTTGAGGGAATTTCTTCCTCAGTGAGTTTCGAGCCAAGGAATTCTATTTCTCAGTTGCAGAGCAGCAGTAGCGAGGAGCAGATCTACTAACTCCAGCAGGGAGTGCGTAGGCCAGCCTAGTAGCTGCGCAGAGGAGAGAGGGAGCAATTCGACTTTTGTTGGCAGAGATGGTAACTAACAGGTTGAGAGATCAAGATTGGTTGGAGGGTGCCTTTAACTATGTGATCTGGTAGGCTAGGATCAAATGTCTACTAGATGAGCATGATCTCCAGGCCTTTATCGATAATGTGGTCGCTATCCCCATAGATGCAGATCCGTTGAAAGCCTACAAGAAGAATATGGCGAAAGCCAAGCATTTGATCCTTGACGAAGTGAGAGATCATGAAGTATGTCACATCGCTGGCAAAGGGACTGCCAAAGAGATGTGGGATGCCTTGGAGATGCTGTATCAAGAATCTTTCAAGCATCGGAAGATGTTCTTGCAGGAGAAGATGCGATCTACGAGGATGCAGAAGGGAGAACGCATTGATTCATTCCTTGTGAATCTTCAGGAAACCCGAGATCAGTTGGAAGTTGTAGGATCAGTGCCTCAAGGGACCGAGATGGTAAGAGTGGCCCTGAATTTAGTCTCAGAAGAATGGCAAGTCTTTGTCCAGAGCATCCTGGGCAAAGAAAGGTTGCCTAATTGGGAATCGATGTGGGCCGCTCTTCAGCAGGAAGGGATGAGGCGAGATATGATCAAGTGCAAACTTGATCGCAGCAGTAGCAATGGTCGAAGCCCAAGGAGGAGGAAGAGAATGCAACCCTTGCATCTAAGGGACAACAGGAGCAGCGAAGGTGGAAAAAGGACATCTCAAAGATCAAGTGTTTCCGGTGTGGTGAGATGGGTCACTATGCTACGCAGTGTCCTCTCAAGAAGGACAAGGATGAGAAACATGATTCGCAAGGTGCAACTGCTAGGATCGAGGAGAAGTTCACCATGATTGCCCACATATCTCCAGGGGAGAATTGGGGTGATCTAGAACTGTAGTTCAAAAGAGCTGCAGTTGGGCAGAATCCTTAAGGAGTCCACCTCTTGGATCAATACCTTGCTACGGGCGCCCATATCAGAAGTAGCAGGATGGACCAGTGTCAGTTGGTGCAAAGGAGTGCCGGAGTGATAGTGCAGTGGCTAGAGAACGCCAAAGTTTGAGCAGCGTAGAGCAGAGTTGGCAGCAGTGTCGTAAGGCACAACGCAACAACTTCAAAGGGTCAGCGCAGAGACTAGCAGTAGTTAGATCTGTTGGAAATACTGAGAGGGGGGAAAACCAATATTTCTTTCCAATTGTTATTTTTACCTGTTAGATCACTTATATTTAGAACACAAAATGAACAATAAGAATAAATGCTTTTATTAAATTCTTCTTTACAATAAAACCAGATACAATAAGTGTAGGGCTCCAACCCCAGATGAAGATACCGATCTTCAATATCCCAGGCTCCAACCTATTGCCAAGCACCAATTTGGACTTTTGTGAGGCTCCGACCTCTAGGGCTTTGACCCTATCTATCCAAGGCACCAACCTTGCGTTTAGGGGCTCCAACCCCATTGGCACCCAACCCTTCTCTGGTTCAGGTTCCAACCTGGTCTCTTGAGGACTCTGATCCTCTATGGCTCCAACCCTATTCTCCAAGGCACCAACCTTGTCTTTTTGAGGCTCTAACCTCTTTACTTCGTCAAGATATATTTGGTTATACTTCACGGCTCCCAATGTCTTCTTCAACGAGCCCTGCTAATCTTCAGCTATCCCCTCACTTGGTCTCCACGTCACATCATCAATGACAACCTTGATCTTCACATGAAGGTGTCTCCGCTGTCCTTCATGGTACCCAATCAAATTCTTCAAGTCACATCATGATGACCTTAATGATGCATCATGATCTTCAAAGTTTTCCACAAGACTTCTTAAGGTTGAATGTCTTCAACAAACTTCTTCACTGTTCTTGATTTGTCCTTGACTTGACTTGTGCTTGAGCTTGACTTCACTGTCCCAAGATGATCACTGTACCTTGTCCGGATTCTGCACTATTCATATAGCAATAAGCATCATTATTCTTGCATCACTCTTCATCACCAAATCTGCACCATACTGCACCAATGGTTCTGCACCACACTGCACCAGTACTTTACAGCTCACCAATTCTGCACCACCCTATACTAACACTACAACTGCACCAACACTTTTGCACCACCCTATACTAACACTACAGTTGCACCAACACTTTTGCACCACCCTGTACTAACACTACAACTGCACCAACACTTCAACACCACAGATCAATGCATCACCAACAAAAACTGAAAGACACAACAAGTGCTGGAAGGATACGAGTCACTGCAATAAGAGTCCAAGACTGTTATGTATATTCCCACAGGTTGAGATTATCACAAATCTGAGATTGTTGTGTGACTCTCAGAGGAGATCCGAACCACAGAATTGAAGCAGTGATGATGATACAACCACTGAATAGAAGGTTCCTGCACTAATCCGAGTCCTTGTCCAAGAATATGACCTTCTGTCCAACTATCTGAGCCAC
This sequence comes from Pinus albicaulis, assembly GCA_034641835.2. Lineage (NCBI taxonomy): Eukaryota > Viridiplantae > Streptophyta > Pinopsida > Pinales > Pinaceae > Pinus > Pinus albicaulis. Next base: position 880,133,725 of record CM076577.1, read on the forward strand.
TATTTTGATGACACAATTTTAAACTAAGATATCCGAACCTTTGTTACAGCAAGGGATGCGAGGTAGTGTAAGTTATTTGAGCTGTTTTACCAAGTCCAAGCTCTGTGACTGCAACTTCGGATTTGTTGGGAATCTCGTGCAACTTCAGGATCAGAGCTTTTGAAATGTGCCACTTAAAAATCCGAACTACAGTAGACTGAATTAGATTTCACCGAGCCACAAATATATCTGAGTATGAGGCAGGTCTGGGCTACTGCATGATTTATACAGGTTCGTAGCTAGTACAGTAGGACAACACCAGATTCGAGGTGTTATATCTCTGTTTTAGGACCCAGAAATGTCAACGACATTTAAGATTTATGCTTCTCTCTCCAAGTTCACAAGTTGTGAACTATATCTCGTTTTTCTGTGTATATTCTTCCTTCTTCTTGTTTATCGAGCTCCTACCTCCAAAACAAGTGATCACTGCTCTATATATAGAGATTTTCCACGCCAATGAGGAGCTATGACACTTAAATAAGCTGACATGAAAGCTAGGACATGTCGGCTCCAAGACCATAATAGTATTTCAACTTGAAAATTCTCATTCTCCCTCACCGTTTGGAGTTTCCAGCAAAGTAAGGGCTTGTTGGAAAGCTAAAATTATGCTCTAAAGGATGGTGAAGGTCTCATAAATTAATGCTGCCTCTAAGATGGTGAAAAATATTTTTTAATGTGTCTGGTCATTCATTAGTGCAGAAGCAGAATGCCTTCTAGTGTTGGGCATCTTCATGGATTGATTTCTTCATAGTTTGCCTTCTTCATCATAGGGTCATAGGCTCATAGTGTCATCCATGTCATCAAGGGTGGTTATCCATCAAGTGTAGTCCACATAAGTCATCAAGAGCTTCTAAGGACATGATTGGCGCCTCAAGAACATTTTCCATCTGGAGAACATCAAAGAGTCTTTCAACCATCATCTAGATCATTAAATGAGATCTTCCAACAATGTCATCATGTACCATCAAGGGTTCTTCCAGTCCTTCATGTCATATCCCTAATCATTGTCCATGTCATCAAATGGTCCTCCATGTCATCATCAAATTTTCAACCATATCATCTTGATATCATGCTTGATCCAGTCTTCTTCATCAAGAGTAAGCACATCATCATTAATGGCATCCTAAATAACCAAGAGGGACTTGTCATCATGAGCAAGAATATCTTTATACGAGGTCTGCATGATGTCACTGCTAGAGTTTTCCATTTGGGTTTTTAGGCCATTTCAAGAATATTGATCCTCATATTGACATTAATGACAATCTTATACCAACAAGATCTTCAGTATCAGATGCATCATGCTGAACACCTAGTTCAGTATTTTGGATGTTTTTCCGCTGCAATAGTAATAGAGTTGTAGTGTAGATGCAATTGGCAACAGTATGCAGGGTCAACAACAACATAGATGCAGCAATGCAGTAGTTGATGGACAACAGTGTCAGGCATCGACGACGCGAAGGGAGATGTTACAAAAATCAGTGTAATGCTTCAACATGATGCATTAATAGAAGCACATTCCTCGCTTAGAGGGAGTGTTGATTTCTGGTAGCATCGGATGTGCTCTAAGTCTCAAATTTTGCAGGGAGGCTTAAACGCATGTATTCCAAAATACTTAGAAAGTGTTTTGGGAAATTCTACCCGGATGGGGTTTTATTAAAATAATTAATTAATTTTAATGGGAGCCTAAGTTTAAACTTAGGGAATTAAAAAAATTTAAGTATATTAATAGAATTGGGTGTGAATCTTCTAGAAAAAGACGAAGATCAAGTCAAGTTAATCTTAGCCCTTGATTATGTTTTAATCTGGGCCGTTGATTTCTCAACGAGAAGGTTATAAGAGAAGGCTTGATGGGCATTTGGAAAACACATCAAGAGAGAGTCTAAAGATCGATTTCTCAAGTGAGCAACGCAGAGCAGCCAGAGAGATCATCGAGTTGATTCTTGTAGTGAGGGGGGGAGATAGTTCCGGTTGGAGATTTTTCCTGAGCCGAGAATACATTGCAGAGAAGGCAGAGAGAGGACATAGAAGTGGCAACGTAAGGATTACGCTAGGCAGTGTTGAAACCTTGAGGAGATCCGCAATTTTGTTGAGGGTGAGATCAGTTTTAGTGCCGAGAGTCGGGGTGTGAGACTGGAGGGCCAGAGATTGAAGCATCCAGCCAGCGGAAAGATCAACCGAAGCAAGTAACGCAGTTCCCAGCCTAGTGTGACGCAGATATGCGCATAGGCAGTGCAGAGGCAAAGTGGGGCTTGCAGTTTGGGGCTAGATCAGTGTCAGTTCTTCAGTGATAGTGTGAGGACATTTTCTCACTAACTCTCTGCCAACTATTTTTTCTATGTATGGATGGCCAGTAAGGAATCCTAGATTGTATTAAGAACTACTGCATAATAATACAAACCCTCAGTTGCTGCACTGGTTTTCCCGCATTGGGTTTTTCCGGGGACATTGTCCAAAATAACGATGTCATATGTGTGTTTGATTTCCTTCTTGCTTAGTTCATGTTTCCACATTTTAATTTATGTAGTGCAGGTTGCAGCGTGATGTATTTAGTGTTTTCCGTAGAACAACTGCAAATAAATTGTTAAGTAATGAGTAACGATTAGGTGAATATTTTCCAGTTGCTGCAATAGGATTCCGGTTTTAGGAATTTTCATAATACCCTCCAAGACCAAGACCAGCCCCTTCGGATAATGTGCTAACCTTGATCCAGTCAAACACAGTCAAATCTCTTCCAGTAGCACTTCTTCGACCTCCCGCTGCAAGATTTTTGACCTTCTATTGCATATTTGAAATTTCGGCCTCCCTACAGTTGTAGCTGCCACATGTGTGAACTTTAATCTTCCTTCAGAGCTTTCCTTTAACCTTCGCTTGCCTTTCTCTAACTTCTGGAGCTTGAGGATGACCCTTGGTGACCTTCGTTTGACTTCCTTGCCTTCTTTTCTCCAAAATCGAACTTGTAGATAAAAGCCCTAGATCTGCTGCAGAAACCCTAGTCCTCAGCACATGTGAGAGAAAAATAGCCCAAACAAAAGTCTCCTTCGTCCTCTTCCTTCTTCGCTACCTTCTTCTTCCTCTTCCTTAAGTGGTGAGTGAATGTGTCTCAAAGAGGACAAGTTCTCTTCTATTTATAGGCTCTTCAAGGTGGACGTGGCTCTTCCTTTTAGGCCGACTTGCCAACTGCCAAGCTGACTTGGTCTTGGAGGGTATTCTGACAATTTTAAAGACAAAAATAATTTTCTTTACAAGTTACAAAGTGCCCGATGGGGTATTCAACTTATGACAATGACTCTTTTGACTTCTTGACCTATGACAAACGCTAAAGGCACTCAATGGGTGCTTGACCTATAAAATAAAAGACCTTCAGCATGAAACCCATGCTCCAATAATAATAATAATAATTTTTCTTTCATTTTACTCATACTAATGAAGACCGAACCTAGTTACACATTTTTCAATACACCCTCTTAATTAGGGAGGTATTCATAAGAGGTACATGGACATTCTCAATATGAAGAGATCTCATAAGAAAAGTCGGATTGGTAAACCATATGTCTAGCATCATATCAACCAACATTGTCACATAACAAGGCCTTGACTAACAACTTTATATCTCCACAAGATCAGAGCACAATGCAGACGAGACCAATGATTTATAGACGCCATCGTCATGGTCTCTCAAGGTGCATACTCCACCTAGGTGTTCACCCAGTATGACATTCTTTGGACTATTCTTGTCTTGGATAGTGTAGAAATTATACCAATGGATTCAATCTGATCATGTGATGTACTAAAACAAGATACTGAATCCTTCTACAATATTTGCAGAATATAAAACACGATTGCTCAATCACATGCAAGTAAGAAAAAGAAGTAAATCAATTGCACAACACAAGATATTCTTGGGGAAAGCAATTGCTCAAAACCCCGCTATCATGTATTGTATAAAGTCAAGGAATCATGAAACAATACAATGCATTCTTGCTCACAAGTATCTCCCGCACTTTACTAATTGTCTCACACTGATCTAGGCAAAATTGGACAAACACATAGCCAATTCCTTGCCTTCTTTTAGCCTACCTTGCCCATGCAATTCCTAGGGAAAATAAGCCCCTATTAAATAGAAAATTCAACCTTCCTTGATTGCGCAATCCGTCATGGCCTTCTCATGACTTTATAATTGCACTCGGGCAATTTTCTAATAATACAATTGATAGTTATGTTCCCTTTAACCTCTATCTCAACTGGATCTTCATTAGAATTTACATGCATGGAACTATTACTAGCAAATCATGAGTTATTTGATTGATCACTACTTGTGAATTAAATCTAATTTAATTCATTGGACCTCTCACTAATTCATAACTCAGTTAGAACTAGTTAAACTAATTTTAACTCAATTAATTTGAGTTAACTGATTACACTCACACTACACTAGTGCTACAACTGCAGCTGGACCCCCAAAATATTAGAACCACTCTACATGCCTCATATTAGACCCTCAACTCGAATTTCTTGAGCTAACGCAGTCATCATGACTTAGTTAACTGATACAAGTTGTTATGAGATGAAATTACAATTTATTGTCCAATTTATTTAAGGGAAAATAAATTAGACGCCCACATTTCGCTCTAATGTGTAACTGAATTTCTCACCAATGTGTGACTGAAATTCCACACTAGTATGTGGGTGAATTTTCTTGTTGAATTTCAACACTTCCTCTCAACAAGAAAGGGATTATCAGCTACCTGGATCCTGCCTCTGTGGTATTCAAATTTGCCCTTTGCCAGCGCCTACGTCAAGATGTCTGCATCTTGATCCTCCGTGGGAATGTACTGCAACAACATAATGCACCTTTGAACACAATCTCTGAGATGGTGATACTGGATATCAATATGCTTGGACCTGTCATGGAATACCGGATTAACCGAGAATTTACTCTGGTTATCACAATGTATTATCGTTGGATCGATCTGATGACCGAACACATCAACAAGTATCTTCCTCATCCAGATGGCCTCACATGCATCTTGACTAGTTGCCATGTACTCTGCCTCTACTGAACTAAGTGCAACTGATCTCTGTTTCTTGCTGTACCAAGAAACTACCATTGATCCTATGCTGAAGATGCCTCCTAATGTGCTCTTCCTGTCTGATGGACTGCCTACCCAATCTGCATCGGTGAAGCCTGAAGCTTTCCTCTCTCCGTCTGTCTGTACCATAATCCATACTCTGTAGTGCCCCTGAGATATCTCAAAACATGCTTCCTTGCCTTCCAAAAGAGCTTGGTTGGCTTAACCATAGCTTGATTAAGCTGGTTAACTGCGTAGCATATGTCTGGTCGTGTGTTCACCAAATACATAAGTGAATCTACAAGTTGCCTGTAAACAGTAGCATCCACTACCTCGACTGAAGTAGCATCCTCCTTCCTCCAGTTTCCTGTAAGAGGAGTCTCCATGGGTTTGCTGCCCTCCATGTAGAACTTCCTCAGAATCTCCTTGGCATACTTGCCCTGAGCTACAAATTGCTCCCCATCTCTTTTCCATATTTCTAAACCAAGGAAATAATGCAAGAGCCCCATGTCCTTCATCTCAAATTCTCTTGCAAGATCCTCTTTGTAAGAAGTTATGAGATGCCCATCACCTATCAGTATCAGGTCATTTACATAATGTACAATAATCAAAAGCTTACCATCAACCACAATATGATATAGGTTCGCGTCCGCTTCACTCTTTGTGAAACCCAACCCGGTGAAATAACTGTCGATCCTGGTGTACCAAGCATGAGGTGCTTGCTTCAACCCATACAGTGCTCTCTTGTGTTTGCACACATGCAACTCCTTGTCTAAGGTCTCAAGAGTCAAAACATTCTGTCTGCTCAATGTACACTTCTTCCTCAATAACTCCATTGAGAAAGACTGTCTTTACATCCATCTAATGTATCTGCCATCCCATCTACACTGAGAGTGCAAGAGTGGATCTAATCGACGAGTACCTTGCAACTGGTGCAAAAGTCTTCTCATAGTCAATCCCCTCTACCTGTGAGAATCCTCTAGCCACAAATCTAGCCTTGTATTTCTCCACACTCCTATCTGCTGCTTGCTTCACCTTATAGATCCACCTGGATCCAATCACTGACTTCCCCACTGGTCTTGGGACCACTTCCCATGCACTGTTTCTGATAATGGAGTCATACTCCTCAACCATGGCATCAACCCATACTGCGGCTGTTGCACTGCTTCCTCGAAAGAGGATGGTTTTGTCACAATACATTCGCTCATAAGAGCCATGTATCCAGTATACTTGTCTGGGGACCTTCTTTGCCTGCACTGTGATGTAGGTGCACTCACATTCTTTGTCGCATCTAGCATCAATCTGTCAGCGCCTCTGGTGCGCTTCCTACCACTTCTGGTGGATGGCTCTGCATGAGTGGTTTCTTCCACTCTTTGTTCCTCTGCTTGTGGCTGCTCCACATCCCGAGGTTCATCCTTTGGAACTAAGAGTTCCTCTGTTGCATGTAAGTCAAGCTCCCTCTCAAGGGACAATCGCATGGCTTTCTCCTCATCAAATTTCACATCTCTCTGACAACTGTCATCCTGTGTGTTGGAAAATACACTCGATAGTTGTGGGGGGTATCTGTGTACCCCACAAATATCCCAACCTCTGCTGTTGGTTCTAGCTTCTTCCTGGCATCTTTGGTCACATGGCAATAGACAAATGAGCCAAATTTTTTAAAATATGAAACATCCAGTTTCTTACCTGAAAAAGCCTCCTCTGGTGTACTCATGCCAAGTATCTGATGAGGACGATGGTTCTGCACAAATACCGTTGTGTTGCATGCCTTTGCCCACAGATGCAACGGTAGGCTCTGACCATGTAACATAGCTCGTGCTGCTCCAACAATTGTTCTATTCTTTCTTTTTGCAACCCCATTCTGTTGTGGGTTATGAGGTGCAATCAATTCTCTCCGAATTCCTTCTTTGGCGCAGAAGTTTGAAACGCCTTAACCTGTACGTTAGACTTCTGGGCAGTTAGATAATCAGTTAATTTCTGAATACTTGATTGTTTCTCAATGTAAGAGATATAAATATTTATTAATATATGATGAATGATGATTACAAGGCTGAGGCGGTGCTCCTTTAAATAGGAGTTGACTGGCCACGCCCATTTAGAGAGACACGTTCTTTGGAAAATGATGCCTCTTCATTTCATTTAATTAATTATTTAACTAATAATTATATTCATAATTAAATTAATAAAACAAGAACTTATTCTAAATAGTTATGAACTAAGATTCATAACATTGCCTTCCCCTTAAGATGCTTTGTCCTCAAAGCATAGGTAAACTTGGGTGTTGTTGAATGAAACGTTCTGACTCCCAGGATGAATCTTCCTCAGGTAGCCTTTTCCATTTAATGAGGTATTCCTTTATTGTCTTTGACCGCAAAACCTTTTCTCGTGTAGCAAGTATGCCCTCTGGTTCTAGGACGATTCTTCCTTCTTCATCAGTCTCTGGTATTTCTGTTTGGGCTATCTGGTTCTGCCCTAGTACTTTTTTGAGATTTGATACATGAAAAGTACTATGGATTCGACACTTATCGGGTAACTTTAATCCATAAGCTACAGGACTGATCTTCTTGACTATTTGATACGGCCCATAATATTTTGGAGACAGTTTGTTTTTTCCTTGTTGTTTTAACGACAACTGCTTGTAAGGTTGAAGCCTAACAAAAACCCAATCTCCTACTTCAAATTCTCTTTCAGTGCGATGTTGATCGGCTTGTTGTTTCATTCTATTATGTGCCAGGGTTAGATTTTCTTTTAATAAATTGATGATTCTTTGGTTTTCTTCCAAGTGATTTTTTACGGCTGGAACTTTAGAATTAAGAAGTGCAAAATCCTTCCACTTTGGTGGTTCATAACCATAAAGAGCTTGGAAATGCGTCATTTTTGCCGACATATGGTAGGTGGTATTATACCACCACTCTGCCAGATGTAGCCATTGGGTCCACCTACTTTGTTTGTCAGTGACAAAACAACGAAGATACATTTCTAAACATTTATTTACCACTTCAGTCTGCCCATCTGTCTGGGGGTGATAGGCTGTACTCATGTTGAGGGATATTCCTATCTGGTGGCAGAATTCCTTCCAGAAATTTCCTTTGAACCTAGCATCACGATCACTGACTATGATCTTGGGAAACCCATGTAATTTGTATATGTTTTTACAAAATGTCTCTGCAATTTGCTTAGTTGTGTCAGTTTTCTTAATGGCCATAAAATGGGCATACTTTGTAAGCCTATCTACTACGACAAATATCTTATCCTTGCCGTCTGATACAGGTAATCCTTCTATAAAATCCATCGAGATCTCTTCCCATTTCTCATCTGGTATATGTAAGGGGTGTAACAGACCTGGTGTTGGAATGTTCTCACTTTTATTTCTTTGGCAAACATCACATTCAGCAACATATTTCTGAATCTCCTTGCTCATGCCCTTCCAATAGAATGACTATCGAATGTTATAGTAAGTTTTATAGAAACCAACATGTCCAGCAGCTGGTGAACTGTGTGATTCCCTTAAGATTTTTGACTTAAATTTAGATGTTGGTGTTAGATAAATTCTATTCTTATACCATAGGATGTCATTCTTCCATTCGAAATTGACATATTGACTGATATTCTTAATCATAGTGTTACATTCTTCATCCTTGGCATATTCAGCTCTTATTTCATCCAACCAATCTGGAACAACAACCATGGCGGCACAAGTGGTGTGGTCGTCATCTTTACGTGAAAGAGCATCTGCGACAACATTTTCCTTCCCTTTTTTGTGTAATATTTCCAAATCAAATGCTGACAGCTTCTCCATCCACTTCTGTTGCTCTGTTGACAAAGTCTTTTGCTGAAGTAAGAATTGCAGACTATTGTGGTCAGTTCGAATTGAAAATTTACTTCCAAGCAAGTATTGGCGCCACTTAGTTAATGCATGTATGATGGCTAGCATTTCCTTTTGGTATGTTGATTTTAGCCCTTCTCGTTTATTCAGTTTGCGACTTTCGAATGCTATAGGATGGTTATCCTGCATTAATACAGCTCCAATTCCGAAACCCGAAGCATCACATTCAACTACAAATGATTTGGAAAAGTCGGGTGTTGCAAGTACCGGTGTGGTTGACATCACTTCTTTTAATTTCTCAAAACTCTTATCTGCTTGATTATCCCATTGAAACGCATTCTTTTTTAGTAAACTAGTCAGGGGTGTTGTCAATTGTGCGTAATTTTTTATAAACCTTCTATAATAACCGGTGAGACCTAGAAATCCTCTTAGCTTCGATATGTTCTTGGGTCTAGGCCATTCTCTGATTGCCTTAATTTTGTTGGGGTCTACTTTGACTCCCTCCCTAGATATAACATGTCCAAGGTATTCAACTTCCTTCTGCCCGAAGGTGCATTTTGACAACTTAGCATAAAATTGATTCTTTTCTAACACCGATAGTACCGTCTCCAAATGTTTGAAATGTTCCTTCCATGTCTTGCTATAAACGAGGATATCATCAAAAAAAACTAATACAAACTTCCGCAAATATGGGTGGAAGAGATCATTCATGGTAGCTTGGAAAGTTGCTGGTGCATTTGTTAGTCCAAATGGCATGACTTTGAACTCATAATGTCCTTCATGGGTTCGGAAAGCTGTTTTCTCGACATCTTCTAGTCTTACCCGTATTTGGTAATAACCTGATCTTAAATCTAATTTTGAAAAATATTCTGCCCCATGTAACTCATCCAACATCTCATCAATGAATGGGATTGGAAACTTATGTTTAATCGTGATTTTATTCAGTCCTCTATAATCTATACATAGTCGAAAAGATCCATCTTTCTTCCTAACTAACACCACTGGAGCAACATACGGGCTTCTACTCTTTGTTATGATCCCATGCTCCAACAAGTCTTGTATTAATCGTTCTATCTCTGTTTTGTGATGATGTGGGTAACGATATGGTTTGACATTTACTAGTGTAGAGTCTGGTTTAGTCTCGATAATGTGTTCGATCTTCCTTTTAGGGGGTAATGCCATTGGTAAGTCTCGGAAAACTGTCTTGTATTTTTGGATTAAAGATGAAATTTCCATGCTCTGTGAGTCCCCTTCCATCGATAGTAACTCCAATTGTTGACATTGTGCCAAAAATGCTGGAGCTCCCTTGCGAATGAGTTTTTTCATTTGTTGAGCAGAGACAACTTGAGTAGGTGGGGCATGGAACCCCATTAACTTGTACCTTCTTCCATCCATTTTAAACTTAATAATTTGCTTTATGTGATTAGCTGAGTATGTACCTAATGTTCGCAACCATTCTATCCCTAAAACGACATCTACTCCCCCTAGGGGAACCGTATAAAAACTAGTTTCTGTCTCATATTCACTCAATTGTAACTTAACCTTATGGCACTTGCCTACTCCATCTATTCGTTTGCCATCTGCTACCATTACTTTTAAGTTTGCTACAGGGTAAGCAAAAATGTTTAGTCTTTTTGCAACATTAACATCCACAAAGTTGTGTGTACTCCCAGAGTCTATTAGGACTATAACATTCTGCTTCTTAATGTGACCTTTAAGTTTTAATGTTTGTGGTTGAGCTATTCCTATGATGGCTGCGAGCGAGATTCGTGGAATATCTTCATCTTGTTCTGGATTTGAATTTTCACTTTCTTCATTGCTCTCCTTGTCAGTGCTATCTTCTTGTGAATCCCCATCTTGTTCTGCTTCACAGTTATAAAGTTTTTGGTTTGCACATTTATGTCCCGTGAAATATTTGTCTCCACATTTCCAACATTTCCCTTCTTTTTTTCTTTCAACATTAGTTGGTTGTTTTCCTTCATTGCGCATTGGTGGGGGAATGTAATTGGTTGACTTCTCCATGGGTGTTTTACCTGATTTCCCCTTAGCATAACTAACTGCCCTCTCATTATTAGCATATGGGTTTCTATGAACTTTATATTTTCGTTCAATAATTATGGCGGCATGTCTGGCTTCATCAACAGTATCGGGTTTATACAATTTTAACTCTTCCCGAATGTAGTCTTTGAAGCCACAACGATACATTTTCAATAGTTCTTCGTCTGAAAATCCTCTTTGTCTTACTGCTAATACTTCCCATTCGTGAGTGTATTCACTCACTGATCCCTTCTGCTTGAGGTGAACAAATCTCTCATATACATCATCCTCTTCCTCATCATGAAATCTTTTCAACAGAGAGTTCTTTAAATTTTCCCAAGTGTATGTAAGGCCACTACACCTAGGGGACCACCACATATACCAGTCATATGCTTCTCCTTCCAAGGAGTTGGATGCTGTTATGACTTTTTCTTGTGAACCTAATGGTGGATTTGCTGCAAAAATGGCCTCCATTTTGTTTACCCAAACGATGGCACCCCAATGGTCTTTACCATCATATGTAGGTAATTTACTTTTAATTCTAAGAAAATTCCCTTCTGATGATTTAGTGTAGTATTGACTTCCTTCAAACTGTATTTGTGGTATTCGTCCCTGAAAATTCCTTTGGAAGTCGCGATCTAGAGAAATCCCTTGTAGGATTTTTAAGCTATCTGACATATCCTTTAACGTATCTTTTATATCTGTGATATCCTTGGCCATTTCATCCTGACTTTTTGTCATTTCATCCTGCTTGTTTGTTAATTTTTCAATATTGCTTTCGCAGTCATTTATCCTTTTTGTATCGTCATTGTCCTTCGCCATTTTATTTTTTTTCTTCTTAGGAGCGATTTTTTTTTTTTTTTTTTTTTTTTAATTAAATTAATTTAATTTATAAGTTTTTATAAATTATATATATATATATATATATATATATATATATATATATATTATAAAACATATAAAATTATATATTATATCACTAAAACTTTATATCGTATTTTTTTTAAACGCTATGGCTTATATCTAAACGCTGTATCGTATGCTTTGAACGGTGTATCGATTTATTTAAACGCTGTATCGATTTATTTAAAACGATGTATAGTCTATTCAACGCCGTATCGTTTATTTAAACGCTGTATGGTTTATTTTAAACGCTGTATGTATTAACCGCTGTATCGAATCACCGTGGTCTTTAATGGTGGTAGGGTGTCGGGTTGTCAGAGTTGGCAGTCGGAAACAGAATGCGGTTTGAATGGAACGGCCACCAAATGATAAGGACGCAAACGGTAGTAATGAGAACTGGAAGTAATGATCGATGTGGCGGTAGTAATTGATTGATTGATGGATCGATGGAAAGAGGGCAGCGGGGAGAATGGCAGACAGGTGAGGGTTTTCGACAGGCAACAAAGAATCGGAACAAAAGGTGGAAACAGATTTCCGCTTCAACAAATTTCAACCGATTTCTGTTTTACTGTACCGTTGAGTCCTGCTGTAGTGGAAACTAACACAGCAGAAGCACAAACGACACACTATGGACGTCGATAAACCTGCTCTGATACCACTGAAACGCCTTAACCTGTACGTTAGACTTCTGGGCAGTTAGATAATCAGTTAATTTCTGAATACTTGATTGTTTCTCAATGTAAGAGATATAAATATTTATTAATATATGATGAATGATGATTACAAGGCTGAGGCGGTGCTCCTTTAAATAGGAGTTGACTGGCCACGCCCATTTAGAGAGACACGTTCTTTGGAAAATGATGCCTCTTCATTTCATTTAATTAATTATTTAACTAATAATTATATTCATAATTAAATTAATAAAACAAGAACTTATTCTAAATAGTTATGAACTAAGATTCATAACAAAGTTCTTGAATTTATTAGAGATATATTCACCACCATTGTCGCTCCTTAGAGCCTTCACCTTCTTCCCTGTATCTTTCTCTACCAGTTCTTTGAACTCACAAAACTTGGAGAATGTCGGATCTTTCTTTTGCATGAAGAAAATCCAACACTTTCTAGAAAAATCGTCAACGAAAATACATAATACCTGTGCTTTGCTATGGAAGTTGTTGAGAATGGTCCACATACGTCTGAGTGAACTCTCTTAAGGATTGCCGTGGCTCGGCTCTCCTTCTCATGAAAGGAGGCCTTTGTATACTTCCCCATAGTGCAACCTTTGCATGTGTCTCTTTGCGCAAGTGTACCCTTTGGAAGCCCTGTAGAATTCTGCAGCATGATCATCAAAGCACTGTGGTGCAGATGACCCAACCTCCTGTGCCATAAGTCACCGGTATCCCAGCTCACACCTCATTTGCTTTACTGCTCAATGCTGCGCAACCATCTACATCAAGTTTGTAGAGGTTCTTCACACGAACCCCAATCTTCTTTACCTACGAACCCCAATCTTCTTTACCTATCCTGTGGCTTTGTGACGAAGGAACGCCTTTCCTTCACTGAAAACCACATCATATCCAAGATCCTCCAACATAGCAACTGAAACTAAATTCTTTTTCAAACCTGGTACATGCATGCGATCTTTTAGTATGAAAGGTTTACTTGACTCTTTCTGGAAAGTAACTGTACCAATCTCGGTAGCGCTATACCTCTCGTCATCAACCATCTCGATGTGCATCTGAAAATCCTTCTCCTCCAAGCTACTAAAAAATTCTTTGTTTCTAGTCATGTGGAAAGATGCTCCACTATCCAAGTACCACATAGATCCCATCACAATTAACACCATGCATGCGATGAGAGAGAAGTCCAACTCAAACTGTGAGGCCAAAGCTTCACCCGCTGTAGCTCCCGGAGCCTTCTTGTTGTTCTTCTTCTTTTGTGGACAATTTGTGGCATAGTGTCCATGATCATGATAGTTGAAACATTTCACCTTTGGCATGTGCCATTTCTTGCATTCTTTGTTCGTCTCGGATTTGGAATGGAAATTCTTTCCTTTCCCCTTCTTTTCCTTTCCATCTAAGCCACAATTTTCCTCATCATCACTCTTGGACGAGGATTCATCCTTGGTATTTTTTTGAAACTCTTCTCGTACCAAATCCGACCATATTCGCTCCCACTTTGCAATCGTTTCTCCCATTCGGCAGTAGTCCCGGTAACTATGCCACTTGGGAAGGCTCAGGCGTTAGGCTCACCAAGTCATCATCAACCACAGTAATCCCAACACTTCCAAGCTCATCTCGACATAGAGTGAACTTGGTCAAGTTTCTGGATTGTGTTGCCCTTCTCCATTTTGATTTTCCTGAGCTTGTCCTTGAGTGCCAATTACCTGTAGTCACTACTGCTTTGAAACAGATCTATCAAGGCCTTCCACAGAGCATATGGAGTTGCCTTGCTATGGAGACTCGAGACAATATGATCTCGAACTCCCTCTAATAAGATCCTCGTCGTCCGTGCTTTGAACATTTGTTGGAGCGGGCTTAGGAATATCAATGACAATGAAATCCTTTAGTCCGTTATCCTCCAATACTTCCTCCATCCTGTCCTTCCATGCAGTATAGTTCAAATTGCCTTCGAGTGCATGTTCGAGTCTAAAGCTAGTGAAAGACATCCTGGTCAACTGCTACGTACCAAAGAATGAATCTGCAAATTTGAATCCTGTTCAACACAAACTCAATTTCTTCTCTTCTATTGTGATTCCTGGCGCTCTGATACCATGTAGAAATTATACCAATGGATTCAATCCGATCCTGTGATGTATTAAAACAAGATACTGAATCCTTATACAATATTTGCGGAATATAAAAAACAATCGCTCAATCATATGCAAGTAAGAGAAATAAGCAAATCAATCGCACAACACAAGATGTTCTTGGGGAAAGCAACTGCTCAAAACCATGCTATCATATATTGTATAAAGTCAAGGAATCATGAAACAATTCAATGCATTCTTGCTCACAAGAATCTCCTGCACTCTACCAATTGTCTCACACTGATCTAGGAAAAATTGGACAAACACATAGCCAATTCCTTGCCTTCCTTCAACCTGTCTTGCACATGAAATTCCTAGGGAAATAAGCCCTTATTAAATAGGAAATTCAACCTTCCTTGATTACGCAATCCATCATGGTCTTCCGATGACTTTATAATTGCACCCGGGCAATTTTCTAATAATACAATTGATAATTATGTTCCCTTTAACCTTTGCCTCAACTGGGTCTTCATCAGAATTTACATGCATGCAACTATTAATAGAAAATCATCAGCTATTTGATTGATCACTACTTGTGAATTAAATCTATTTTAATTCTCTGGACTTCTCACTAATTCATCACTCAGTTAGAACTAGTTAAACTGATATTAACTCGATTAATTTGAGTTAACTGATTACACTCACACCACACTAGTGCTACAACTGCAACTGGACCCCCAAAATATTAGGATCACTCTACATACCTCATCTTAGACCCTCAACTTGAATTTTTTGATCTAACTCAGTCATCATGACTTAATTAACTAATACAAGTTGTTATGAGATGAAATTGCAATTTATTGTCCAATTTCTTTAAGGGAAAAATAAATTAGATGCCCACATTTCGCACTAATGTGTAACTGAATTTATCACCAACGTGTGACTGAAATTCCACACAAGTATGTGGGTGCATTTTCTTGTTGAATTTCAACATATAACTATTCCTCAAAGAATATCGGTCCACGACTACACTTAACTTGGATGCTCTACCTCGTCCTCAAAGAGTATCGGATGTTAGATGGTTAACCAATCCTCCATTTTGTCTTCCCTAGTGAAGACAAGAATGATGTTCCTATCTCTCCCTCTCAACTAGGGAGGATATATCAACTAAAACAAGCTTGTCTCTTAGGTAGACAAGCTTCTTATTAGGAAGATATTTTGTCAATATGTTAGCTACCTGCTCATCGGTGGAGATATACTGTAGCTGCAACACACCATTTTGTATTAGCTGCCGAATATAGTGATACTTGTTGTTTATATGCTTTGTCTTTCCATGAAATACTGGGTCTTTAGACAATCATATACAACTGGTGTTGTCACACTGTATCACTATAGCGTCCATCAGTCCTTTGAACGGGTTGGATAACAGCTTCCTCAACCTGACTGCTTCTCTGCTTACTTAACATGCTGCAATGTACTCGGCTTCAACACTACTCAAAGCAACTGTGTCTTGCTTTCTGCTCATTCATGAGATCACCGAGGATCCTAAGTTGAACCATCCTCCCATAGTGCTTCTTCTATCCTGCGGACTGCCTCCCCAGTCAGAATCTGTATATCCAGTCAGGTGGACATCATTCCTCCTATCATATTTCAGGCAGTAGTGGATAATTTCTCATAGGTATCTCAGTATATGTTTTGCTGGTATCTAATGATAATGCTTTGGCTCCACTTGGAATTGACTGAGAATGTTAACTGCAAAACATGTGTGCTTGAGTATTCACCAAGTACATTAGTGAGACAATCAATTGTCAATACTTGGAAGGATCCAGATGACAAACTTATGACAATGAATCTTTTGACTTCTTGACCTAGGACAAACCATAGAAGCACTCAATGGGTGCTTGGCCTATAAAATAAAATACCTTGAGCATGAAACCCATGCTCTAATAATAATAAAATTTTTTCTTTCATTTTACAGTTTTCAAGAATCAAAAGTACATTTCATACTTATGAAGACCGAACCTAGTTAAACATTTTTCAACAGTTAGAGCCACAATCTCTATAGCGCTGGAGGCATCAGGTGGTTGGAACACAGGGGGAGATATCGTTAATCAAGCCTTTGTTCGCTTCCCGTTGGCTTCCATCCCACAACCTACTCTAGAGACTCGTTCCAAAATAGTTAAGAGGAAGGTTTTACTTAGAATAGGCATTTAACTTAAAATCAACCCAAATTTTTCATTTCACCTAGCTTTAAGGATTTGCACTTCATATAGGATAGTCATTCATCTAAGCAATGATTGTTCATCCGGTTACTTGTTATTAATTGGTAATAAGCAAGAATAAGGCACTGGTCTCACAATTCAATCTAATCTAATCTTTAAATCTTGCTAAAATTAACCAAGTAGCTAGGCCACTCAATTGTGTCTTTCAGATTTATTAGTTGCCAACTTGTCCTTCATCTTCACCTTTCCATAGGGATTACCCCCCATAGCCTGTTGTTGGGAGACATCTAGAACAGAGAGGTTTGGGATGAAAGTGACAACCCCCGACTTGAGTCGTTGTCGCAGTGCCTATACAATTTGAGTGACAACATTTTTTGGCGCTGTTGCTGGGGATGCATTTCTTAGTCCTTGGCGCTGCGACATTTTTTTCTTCACATCATTTTCTCAATCCTTCAATCCTTTCATTTGAGTTGACAACGCCACAAAATTTTTTAGCACCGTTTCCTGGGACCAATTTATTGGACCTTGGTGTTGACGACAAGCCTTGATTATTGATCTCTCATATTTTCATTTAGCCCATCAAGCGCAACATTTTTTGGCATTGTTGCTGAGGATATCTTATTCTCGGCGCTTCAACGACATCTTCTTAATCTTTCATCTTTCGTCATTTCATTAGCCCATCAATCGACACATTTTTTGGCGCCGTTGATATCTCTTCATCTTTTCATCACCTTATCTTTTGTCATCTCACTAATCCTTTCATCTTGTCTAGCCGCACCTTTAGCACTTGGACGTTTCAGTTGGTTTCCTATTTGGGTGGCGACTCCACTTATTCAACTATTCACAAGAGCTTACTTTAGAAGGAATCCTAGTAGCTCGGTTAACCCCGCTCTCGATCCTGAAAAGGTTCTAAGAGCTCAGTTAAAGAAATTACACTCTAGAGAGCATTTATTCTTTCTCGGGTAGGAAGCCATTCTTGATATCCACTTGCTTTTCCTTAATCCACTCAATCAAGTCCTCATGGATTATTACAGGCCTTGCAACTTTACCAATGTTCAGGGATATCCTCACAATCTTCCAGATGAATCTACTATGAACAAGCTTCCAACCTTCCAGGGGAAAAATGCCATCAATGCGGCAACTCACATAAAGAAGTTCAATACCTTTATACAAATATTTGCTCACGCAACTGCATACAATCACGAGGATGTCAGAATGAAGTTGTTTGTTCTCTCATTAGAAGATAATGCGTTGGACTGGTTTCATGATAAAGCAGATAATGCTTTTGACTCTTTACGAGCCCGTATCGATGCATTTAAAGACAAGTTTGGGGACAAAAGAGAAGGAAATTATTTGGTCAAAGAGCTTAATTCTATTAAGAAAAAGGAAAATGAAACAATTGAGGAATTTAACCAAAGATTTAATGGTCTTCTTAGAGATATGACTCAAGATTACAAGCGACTTGATAAGATAGTGTTAGAACAATATCTTGAAGCCTTTAATGTTGACACTCAATATGAGATAAGACGTGCCAAACCTTTTACTCTAGGTGCTGCTCAAAATGTTGCTAAAGAGCTAGAAAAGGATAAGAAAGCCCAAGGTAAGTTAGAAACTCTTGGTTTTGAAAGAGGTCTTGTCAAAAATAAAGGAAGAGAAGTTAAGGAGGTAGAACATGATCCGATTAAAGAATTAAGTCAGATGGTTAAGGAAATGAGACGTGATTATGCTCAAGGGTTAAAAGCTATGCATTCTAGGTTTACCCAATTAGAAATAAGTTAGGCTCATCCTAGAAATAATAACAATGCCTGGCCAAAAAGGAATCCTCCCACTGAGAAAATACCTCCTGATCCCTTTGAATCTGCAAATATGATGTTCCAATCCTTCTACAGACCATGCCAAAGCTCCCATGATGAAGAATCTTGTGCTATCACAAAGAGTCTCCTGAATAAGAATCTCACATCAAAAACAGAGAAGATAAATATGTTTGGAAGGGAATTCCACTTGCCTTTAAAAGATTGAATGGAAGTTATCAAGAATAGCCATGATGTTAGAGCCCTTAACATCGGTAATGATGAGAAAGAAAGTGTAATTACTCTTGAAGACTAGTCTGTGCAAGAAACAATAACTTCTAATATTCAACCTGATTTTGACTTAGGTGAATGGATCAATAGTGCAAAAATATCTGTGCCCATCAAAGAAATGATCAAGAGTCCAATTCAAGGAACTAAAGTCAAAGAAATTATCAATCCACCTTAAGAAAAAATACCTAAAATAGAGCATCAGGCCCCCTCATCTTGTTTGCCATGTAATAGTCTTGATAAAGTTGACAAAATCCCAGAGAAGGTCTCTCCTCCCAAGAATCATATGGAAGAGTCCATTGTGATGCAATCTAGCGTTGGGAATTATGTTGTCCTTTCTGATCCCATGGTATTACTTGATAGTGAAGAAGAATCTAAGGAGTAGATATGGCGCATCATTTTTGATAAAGTTGACAAAATCCCAGAGAAGGTCTCTCCTCCCAAGAATCATATGGAAGAGTCCATTGTGATGCAATCTAGCATTGGGAATTATGTTGACCTTTCTGATCCCATGGTATTACCTGATAGTGAAGAAGAATCTAAGGAGCAGATATGGCGCATGAGTTTTGATGGTGCTCGCTCTAAGCCAGGCAAAGGGGTTGGAATTATTTTAACCTCACCTTCAGGGCACATTTAAGTTTGCTTTCCGGTTAGAGTTCGAGGCAACTAATAATATAGCTGATTATGAAGCCTTGTTAATGGGCCTTGAAATAGCCAAAGATCTCAAAATTAAGTCATTAAGTGTGAAAGGAGATTTTGATCTTGTCATCAAGCAGGTCAAGGGTATGTTCTCATGCAAAAGTGATAGACTTAAAAAGTACAGAAACACGTATGAGATGCTATTGAATTATTTGATGCATTTGGTCTGCAAATCATTCCTAGAAAAGAGAATGGCCAGGCTGATGAGCTTGTTGTGGCCGCTTCTACCTTCCAAATATCTGATAATTTGATAAAATATAAGGCAACGGTTGAAGTCGTTTTCAGACCTTCAGTTTCGGATAATGTTGAACATTAGCAAGTGTTTGATGATGAGAAACAAATTGTCCGTTTTCTTAATCACTTGGATGAGTTTGAAAATTTCCAAGCTTGTTTCGTGGAAGAAGGGTTTAATTCTAAAGGTAAAGATATAACAAACCCCACTTTTGGAAACATGGTGGCCATGGAACAACTTTTGATAGAAGTGACGCCACTAAAAGGGCCGATGAAAGGAAAATGGATCCTGGTGAATATATTGAAGTAAACATTGGTTTTCCCGAGAACCCAAAAATGGTTAAAATTGGTAAAGGGACTTCCGAGGAAGAGTAGGAAAATTTGATTGATTTGCTTATTGAGTAGTGTGATGTCTTGGCCTTTTCATATGATGACCTCAATGGATACAGAAAGGATGTTTTGGAACTTACCATTCCTTTAAAGGATGAAGATGCTAAACCATTTAAGCAAATACTTAGGCAAATTATTCCTAAGTTTGGCCCTCTTGTTCAGAACGAATTACTAAAAATGCTCGCTGGAGGTATCATTAGACAAACTCGACATTCTTCTTGGTGCTCGAATTTGGTGATTGGTAAAAAGAAGAATGGTACTATCAAGCTGTGTATTGGTTTCCGAAATCTTAACTTGGCATGCAAAAAGGATAATTATCCTTTGCCTAATATGGAAAATATGCTTCAAAGGATAACAAGATCTGGTATGATGTCATTGTTGGATGGATTTTCTGGATACAATTAGGTCTAGGTTAAGGAAGAATATCAACACAAGACTACCTTCACCACACCTTGGGGTACCTTTGAATATCTCAGAATGCCTTTGGGGTTAACAAATGCAGGGGATACTTTTCAGAGGGCTATGGATTTTGCTTTCAAGGAATTAATTGGCAAAATCATTGAAATTTACCAATATGATCTCACTGTTTTCTCAAAAGATGGTAAGGCTCATGTAAACCATCTCAAGCAAGTTTTTGATAGGTGTCGGGAGTTTGGCATATCATTGAATCCCGCCAAATCTGTGTTGGACTAACAGAAGGGAAGTTACTAGGACACATCATTTCTAAAGATGGTATCAAGATTGACCCTGAAAGGGTTGAAGCCATTCAACAGATCCCCTTGCTGCATAATCTTAAGTTCCTTCAGTCTTTCCTGGGAAAAACAAATTTTCTAAGATTCATTCCAAACTATGCAGAAATTGCCAAAGCTATCCAGTTTTTGCTGAAAAAGGATGCAAAGTTTGTTTGGAAAGATGAAGGTAAAAAGGGATTTCAAGATATCAAAGATGCTATAGCTAAGGCTCCTGTCTTAGTTAGCCTAGATTATTCAAAGGACTTTATGGTTTTTTCATTTGCATCCGAAGATACTATAGCAGGCGTTCTATTACAGAAAAACAAAGAAGGTCATGAGCAACCTATCGCCTTCATGAGCAAATCCTTGCAGAATTCAGAATTAAAGTACAACATTATGGAAAAACAAGCTTATGCATTGGTCAAGTCCCTTAAGCATTTCAGAACATATGTGGGTTATTCCAAGATCATTGCCTTTGATGCTATCAAGGATATATTAACTCAAACCCACTGCTTAGGAACTCATGCCAGATTAGACCAACCAAGCTTGTCAAAGGTCAAGGATTAGCTCAGATGTTAACATAGAGTAATGAGAAAGCTTTAGATGGTTTTCCAGAATGAAATGACTGAGCTTTCTATCTCCCTCGAGTTTCAGAAGTTAGAAAGAATCGAATGGTATAAGGACACTATTTATTATTTGACAAATCTGACATGTCTTGATCACTTGGTAGCACATGAAAGGAGGGCTCTTAGATTAAAGGCATCTAAATATTGTATTCTAAAAGATGGCTTTGGATGGAGAAATCCAGATGGGATAATACTTAGGTGCGTTGATGAGGATAAAGCTAAGAAGCTTATCCCTGAGTTCCATGCAGGATTTTGTGGTGGCCATTTTGCATAAAAGACCACGATCCACAAGATCCTGCGTGCCGGTTATTATTGGTCTTCCATTTTCTCAGATGTGCATAAATTTGTCAGAAATTGCCAGGAATGCCAACTTTTCAAGAAATAGCAACCTTGCCTCTTCATCCGGTTGTGGTAGAAGCACCTTTCTAGCAATGGGGATTGGATTTCATTGGTAAATTTAGCCAGAATTCTAGTAATAGCTATTCATGGATTTTGATTGCAACGGATTCCTTCACAAAGTGGGTTGAAGCCATTCCAATCAAGCATGCCACATAGAAGGTTGTCATAGATTTGATTGAAAATCAATTATCATTCGATTTGGTGCCCCGACCAAGATCACAAAAGACAATGCTAAAGCCTTTAGTTCTTCCAAGTTCTCTTCCTTCTGCTTCAAGTATGGTATTGTCCTATCTCATTCTTTGAATTATTATCCCCAGGGAATTGGTCTTGCTGAAACAAGTAATAAAAATCTGATAACCATCATCAAAAATATCGTGGGGGATAATATGTGGTCTTCAGGTAGTAAGATCAAGTATGCATTATGGGTAGATAGGATCACAAAGAAAAGAGCTATTGGGAAAAGTCCTTTTGAGCTTGTATATGGTTTGGAAGTAACCTTACCAGTTCATCTCAAGCTTCCAACTTATCATCTTCTGCAACAATTTACTGATGATAAGGACGTAGTGCAAAAAAAAAAATGATCAAACTATGGAAATTGATGAGGCTCACAGAAATACTTTTGATAATTTATGCCAAGGACAGGCCAAAACAAAGGAAAATTTTGACAAATCATCCTGAAACAAGCTGGAACAGGTCTCTATAGGTTGGTGATATGGTGTTATTATGGGATTGTAAAAATGAGAAGCTCGACAATCACGAAAAGTTCGACAGTCTATGGCTTGGGCCTTATATTATCAGGGGAATCGTTGGAGCAAATTCTATCTATATGAATACTTTGGAAGCCAATCCTGTAGAGATGCCAGAAAATGGGCAAATGCTCAAACCATATTACAATAATGACATTTGATGCCATGGGGAATCTTTTGTATAGTATCTCTAACCCTACTCCTTTTCATTTATGTAGCTAGTTTTCTTTCCACTCATTTAAGTTATATGTTCTTGCATTTCAGTTTGTTAGAGTTGATTTTTCTATTCCAGCAGATATCCTATGTATGCATGATGATTTCGATTTTGGATACAGGATTTTGGGATTCTCACATTGCTCCATTGAAGCAACGTGTCTGCATATGGAGCCATATGTTGCGCCCATTTTTTCAACATTCCAAGGAAGTAGGATTCGAGGACTTCAAGGATTTTTTTCAAAGTTAGAATCATCAGTGAATAGTGTTTTCTATCTCATTGTAAACCCATTCTGCACGTTTGTGATGTAAATGATGCTAGTATGACCGGTTTATTATGTAACAACCTGGGTAAGCCTACGATTTTGGTGACGAATTTTATCCTAGGAGATTTTTCGTCTCACTGATTCACCTGTTTCTAAACATGGATGATAGACAGAGTTTTTCCTCCCAGCCTCACCCTAAAACTAGGGTGGAATTTATCGTCAAAGTCTTAGGTGAGTTCTAGTGTTTTAGTCGCGTCTTTTGTAAATGTGATTTAGGAATAATTTAAGCTAATTGGCTAAATTATTTTATTACAGATACCTTGGTCTACTAGATCATACTGTATCGCAAAATTGGGTAATTATTTGAGGGTCTATAACGAACGGGTGTTCCCACTTTGAGGGTTGTATTTGTAAAACCTTATGTAAAAAATATTTTAGTGCATGGTCCCTCATGCTTAGACACTATGAATGAAATATTAGAGGGTGGAAAAATAATTAATCCCCTCATAAGTCAATTATTTAATTTTTCTGGCAAAATAAAATAAAATCCTAAGCCAGAAAATTAATTCATTAGAGTCAAAAATTAAATTGATAGAGAAATTAAATTCTCCAAGTGGAAAATTTTGTGGGTCTAAAAGAAATTAATTTCTGGAAGTCCTAAATTTCAAGAAAAATTGGACCCTTGGACCTTTGTGGTTAAGTCAAAGTAATTTTTTTGAGGAAATTAACTCAAAATAATTATTTTTGAGCTAATAAAAAATGGTTTTAATGAGAAATTCGAAAGTTCCTCAGACAATTATTTTTGACTATGGAGATTAAAATATTATCAAAGATTTATCGACGGTCGAGATTATTTTGACGGGGATCAAGCCAACTAACTGTTACTTTCCACTTGGAGGAATTTCTCTACAAATAGAAGGCATTTTGCTTCTATGTGTTATCTTGATATTTTGATGAACTAGGTCTGATGTAATTTGTAAACATTGGTGTAAAGCCACTATTCTGTGGGGAACATTTTGATCATCATAATAGAAGACTTTGGGGTGCAGTTCATGGTGTCTTTGTCTCATTGATTTGTGGTACATGCTAGGTATGTGCATTCCTATATTGTGCTTCAGATAATAAGTAATCGTTATTATATTGTAGATGATAGGAACATTCTATTGGTAAGTTTTGGGCTTATCATAGGTGATCTGATTCATTGTGTTATAATGGTTTATGCTTAAGAAAATATATAGAGTTTGCGGGTTCCTCGACCCTTGGGCTCCAATTTCACAAACCGTGGGCACAGGCTGATCATGTTTGGATTATGAATATTTTATATGATTTTCTAACTTCGCTAAGGATGTGGTTGGCCATTTATTTTTCGAAATACATTTAGCCATCATCAAAATTTTATTTAAAAATTATTCCTCAAAAATCTTTCAAGCATTTTAGACTTGTATATTTTGTAAATATATTTGTATAATAACTTTTTGTAAATAGATTTTATTTTCTAACCATTGTTTTGCAACTGAGGTTTGGGGTTTTGGGATTTTTGAATTTTTTGTATATATTGGGGTTTTGGGCATTTGTAAATTTATTTGTGCAGGTGATTCTCGGAAAATTTGCTGGATTAGAGCTAGATCTAGGCCCTTGAGGGTAAGGTCTAGTCTCTGAAATTTTTGTAGGGCCAACAACTGGAGAAATTTGCAGTAAAACTAAAGATCTGAAGCATGATAATTTTCTGGCGAAGGTTTTGAATTTTTTTTAGGCCTTTAGGCCCAACGTCCTCCTCTAGGCTAGCCGTCCAACCCTCCTTGACTCTGTGTCAACCCTTTTTTGCCTTCTAAGCCTAGTCGTAGGCCTCTAAGGGCCTCAACCTGCCCTATTTACCCCTGCCGTAGCATTTTTTGGGCCTTCTAGGGCTTGGCCTTCCCTCAGCCTTCCCTTTTCCCATATTGGCTCTTTGTTTAGGTCTGCCGAAGGCCTATTAGGGCCTTTCCGGCCCTCGACCTCCCCTTCTCTTCCTTGTCGTGGCCTTGAAAGGCCTTCCCTTTCTCTCATCCCTCTCTACTAACCCCTCTTCCTTCTCCGTCTGCCTTTCCCTTGCTTGCCGCTGCCTTTTCTCTTCCTCTCTGACTCCTCTTCCTCTTTTGCTGCCTCACGACAGCCCCGTATTGCCTCTCAACCCTCCCTCAAGCCCAGCGACAACCCTCTTGGGCCTTCCGTGAGCCCTTTAGGGCTCCTCCCTTGTGCCGCAGGCCTTTCTAGGCATTTGGCCTTAGCCGCAGCCTCGAAGAGGCCTAATTTCTCCCCTCTTTTCCCTCTTTCCATCTTTGATTTGAACACTTGATTTCAAGATTGAATTTTGGTGCATTTTGCAGAGGTATTTGGTCCAAAACTTTGTGTTTTCAGGTGTCACATTCATTGAGGAGAGATTGGACAAATTGGGCAAGTGATCTTGAAGGCCCCAAGGCCTTTGGTTTGACCTTTAAACCCTTGTTCATATCTCTGTTTTTGCTACAATAGTCATATCTCTTCTTAACAGTGATAACAAACACATCTAAATGCTCTAAAATTATTTGATAAGCCATTTAATATAATTAGTGAGTCAAACAAGCATTTGGGCCTTAAGTATTTGTCATAGATATTCTAGTTTTGTTGATTGTCATCTATGTCATTTTCTACATAATAACTCGACATTTTGATGTTCGGAGCTATTCTTGGCATAATGGATGGAATTTATTACTAAATTGTTTAGTAAGTGTTTTATTGTTGAAGATCTTTCTTTTTAATGTATGGAATGAGTAGTTCTAATCTATTAGAGAATGGATATTTCCACAGTCATAAACATCACGTTGAGAACTTATGGAAAACTGTGTATATTGCTCGTTGAGCCCAACATTTCGAGTGAACACTTCACCCATCTTTAGGGGCAGAAAGCCATAGCATAAGATGAGAAGAGTGCCCCCACCCCCCTCTCCCCCTCTTTATTTTTGTGTGCCTTTTCCTCCCGTCCCCCTTTTTTGATAATTTCTTATAGGACTTTGCTCCTCCTTGGTTCTCAAAATTTTTAATCCTTATTTTAAAATAAAATAAATTTTATTAGTCCAAATATTTTTCCCCTTTTTTGGCCCTCATCTCTTTATTTAATAATTATACCTTCAAAGTTTAAACCCTCCATTATTCATAATCCATTAATTTATCCCCCCCTTTTTTCATTGTCATTCTTTCAATCTAATGCCCCTATTCTCTTTTCTTTATTCATCCGTTTCTTATTTCTTGTTATCTCAAATTATAAAATATTTGTCCAATTTTATTTTATTTTATTCCAATTTAATTTAATTTAATTTCAATCTAATTCAAAAATTTCAATTTTAATTTCAATTTAATTCCAAATCCAATTGCTGACTTTTCCTTTGTATCTTGTCATTCGTTATCTGAAATTACAAAACATATATCCAATTTTATCTTATTCCAATTTAATTTTTAATTTAATGTATTTTATTTAATTTAAAAGTTTTCAATTTAAATTTAATTTAAACTCATTTTCATTCCTAATTCAATTGCCGACTTTTCAATTGTATCTTGTTAAATCTATATCCAATTTTATTTATTTTATGCTAATTCAAGTTAATTTTAATTTTAAATTAAATTAAATTCAAAATTTTTAATTTAAATAAAATTTAACTCCATATTCAATTGTTGACTTTCCCAACGGTCAATTTTCCTAGATTAACTAATTTAATATCATTATCGAAATTTAATTTTTATTCTCCTTTTTTCTAAATTGGTTTCATTAATTTGACTCAATTAATGCTCATTGTCCCTACTAGCCCACATTCATTCTAACGGCTAATTTTATGCTCCCTATATAATTGTGGTTCAACACTCTTCTCATCTTAAGCTATGGCTTCCTGCTAGTTAGAAGAAAATTGCATACATGACATTGTAAGATTTATTGTAGTGGTGAAACTCTTTGTAGCTTTTCCCATTAAACTCCGTTATTCCTTGACTGGGTAAATGCTTGAAATTTGTTCTAGTGCATCAATTTTCAGCCTCCTTAAGAGCAAGATTGGCCTATCTTTAGCATCCTTGACTCCATATACCAAAGGGAAAAGGCACTAGTCCAAGTCTTTGGTGATCAATCTAAATTTTTATCCATCTTTTCTTCTCTTGAAATTTTGGTCCTTTTAAGGATAAAGGAGAAACTAGGGCTTGGTGCGAATTTCTAGGGAAGGATATTTTTGGAGGTTGAGAGGCTAAATATCAAGTTGACTCGATTTGCCACAAAATACCTCAATTTGTTGGGCATCCACTCAAATTTCATCCATAAATTCTCTCGCCCTAGGTGTTTTCCCCAAGAGGGAAACCTTAGCCTTCATTCTCTCAACTTAAGGAATTCTTTGAGGGTTTTATGAGCCTTGGATTAGCTTCTTTTCATTGTAAGAAACCCTTTACTTGTTGACTTTTGAGAACACCTATTATCGTCAAAAACTTCAAAACCCTAGGTCTTGAGGCTTGTTTTGTAGGGCTTTTCTTTGAGAGCGATTTTGCTTCTTTGAAGCCTTGAGCCTCTCTCTTGAATGAGCCCGAGTGAGATCATCCCATACCTTATCTATAACATAACTGTTATAGAATTGATCTCTATCTCTCTTACCAAGACTCCTCCCATCGGTAAAAATCCGTAAAGAGTAGAGGGATTTGGCTGAGGTGACATTGGGCCTCTGCCCCATTGTTGTCCCATTGTCTAGTTTATACCTTGTAGGGTTTCCCTCTTCAAGGCTTACTAGATTTTTGCGCCAACAAGTCCAAAATAAGGTATATTTTTAAACTATGGTTTAAAACCCCAAGGGTTAGCTAGCTAATCTTAAGATAAAATTTAGAAAAAAGTGCAAGCTAGTAATTTTTTTATTTTATTTTATTTTTTAATTTTAATTTTAATTTTTAATTATATATATATATAATTGAAAAATAAAGATTTTGAGTTTTATAAGAGGATGGTTGATGAGATATGCTTACCTTAGCCCGATATTTCCTTCAAGCTATGTCACATGGATCGAGTTCGACAAGGATTATGTTCGATTCAAATTTGAATTTTTCAACAAGGTTTGATTGAGGTTTGCCATTAGGTTCAATATATAAACTTAAAAAAATAAATTTTCATATATATATATATATATATATAAAGCTTGAAAAAACAAATCAACATAATTTAGCAAGGAGTTGGAAATAATTGGTCATATATAAACTTTAAAAATAATTGGATGACATTGAGTTACAAAGGATTCCTTGCTTGAAATCGATACCATGATAGATAAAGAAACTTTGTGCAATGCACCATCAAATGATAAAGAAAATTGTTGAAGCAAATCAACAGCGCGCTGACCTTGAATTGAGAAGAATGATGAAGGATTAGTGGGATTTGAACTGAAAAATGAGTTCATTGCCAGTGCCATAACAGAGTGAATCAAAGTGAGTTAGGTATTGTTTTTTTTTTCTTTGCAACTGTGTATACTTTGATTTCATTGAGGAATGGGTTAGTTGCTAATGTCATGATTGAACGAACCACAACAAGGGTTTTTTTAATTTTCAACCAACTGTAGTTTGAGTTTGTTGAAGAATGGGTGAACTTCTGGTGCCAAAACTGAGTGAACTAGAGTGAGCAAGGGTTTTTTTGTTTGCAACTGAGTGTACTTTGAGTTCATTGAGATTCTACATTTAGATTTGTCGTTCAAGTTCGATGAACTTGAATTTTTTTGGGGTTCGCCAAATTTCGTAGGAGATCAAGAGAGAGAAGGAAGATTGGGTCCACACTCCTCAAGATCACATCTCCACACAAGAGTGAATAATAATGATCTTTGAATGAGGACTCTCCCTACTCTCGCTTTCCTCTATATATATGGGAGGTAATGGAAACCAACAATACAATGTGGGCCCAAACCCTTGCAATCAACCTATAGCAATCTCATGTAGGCCATCCCAAGTAATGCACTCCATGCCAAGGTACACATGCCATGCTCCCAAGTGTGTCGTATAGAATAAGGACTCCAAGGCAAGGTATGTTGAAAATTGTAACTATGTCCGGTCTTGATAAATGTGATTGAGTAACTATGTTATGTACTTGTCAAAAGAATAAAGAAAATAATTTTTATTATTATTAAATGACTTATTAAGGCATGGGTTTCATGCTCGGGTCATCATTATATTATTCAAAGTTCCCATTGTGGACTCCTAGGATTAATATTGAGTTTTTAGAGTCATTGTACCTTTTATAAGACCCTTCTTGGGCTTTCGAATTATGTAAAAATAATTATTTTCGAGTCAAATATGTATTATGTCACCTCCACACCTAGTCGACCTAAAGGAGACCCAATCGGCCTCAAACTGTGCAATTCGACCTCACTTGAAGCCTATATATTGGAGCAGATCGAATTCATTCGGAAAATCTCACTCAGTCAAGTTCGATATCTCAAGAAGTAGTTGGGAAAAGTTCGAAGGAGGAAAAGGAGGCTAAATGGAGTGCGAGTTTGACTAAGGAGAAGGCGAAGAAGAAAATCAAAATTTTTGCGCCTCTCTCTCTCTCTTTCTTGCCTTAGTTTGGAAGATCGATGTTTTTCTAGTGTTGTTTCCTGCTGCTGCACATTGCTGCATAGTCGAAGTTGCTGGGGTGAAATTGCTGCTGCTACAAGGTCGAAGGTCTGGAAGGGTTGACTTGGTGTGGAGGAAGGTTTGGTCTATGTTTAGGTTGAAGAGTCTCAAGGAAAACTATTGAAGGAAGAGAATTTTAACCGGGTTTTCCCCTAGAGAGGGGTTTTGCACATGCAAAGTGCCTACATCTTGTGTCTCGTGTTTTTGTGATCTTCATACTCACATAAATAGGTAATTGCTTGATGAAAGATAATATAATAAAGAAGTAAAGGAGGCCAACCTAATTCACAAATAATTATCAAGAAAGAAGAAATAAAACCCTAATCTACTAGTATTGATTTCTCAACAAGGTAGCCACACATGAGTGTCCACACCTCTTTGTCACAAGCATAGACATAATCCATTGCTTCTCACAAGCCATGTTCTTCACTGGGTCAACTACCCTTGCATGAACACTAATGTATCTTGAGTGTACTCGAGCCAAATCCTTTCCTCCATCCATGAATCCAAGCAAGCCCATGCTTGATACCTTCGTCCAAGATGCATAATGCTCCTCCTCCCAAGTTGAGCATTCTCCAAGCAAGTGAACCTCTCCATGTGGCCATCATGAAGGACATCCCCCAAGATGTCATGAGAACTTGAACTCCCTATGTAAGAATCCCTAACCAACACCTAACTGAGGTGAATAAACCATTGAGCAAGCTATCTCGTATACACAAATCCATCTTGGACCATCTCCTATGTGTCAATCCATCTTGGACCATCTAGGGGTTGCATGTACACCATGTATCCCAAATCTCATGAAGAACCCGAAAACATAGTGTAAACATTTTCAGAGTAATCCCAAAAGGTAAAAGACGGATCTGAATCCCAAATATGACTTATCATTGTATGAATGCTGAAGTTAGAAATATTGTAATCTTTAATTTTTATGTTTTATTCAAATCAATTTTTTTTTTCAATATACAAGTTAAATACATATTTATAAGAAAATTAGGGTTACAGTGCGAATTCTGTGGTTCCTAATTTCAGGGTAATTGCTGCCCCCACATTGGAATCTTTTGCTGATTTTGATTGCAACAATGATTTGAGTAACTTTGTTCACAACCATTGTTTAGAACCAAATTATCTGACAACCCCGATTCTACAGTCTCTATATAGACTGATTTGTTTGACACTGCAAGGGTTAAACCCCCAAAGGATCTTTGAAGGAAACATCATGGCCTATCCAAATTTTGGGAGAATTGACTAGGGTTTAAAAATTTGTAAATTTGTATTTGCTACATCATACAAGGCTGATGGCCGAATGATTAATCATTAAATCTACTATGGATAACGCTTCTAGCCTCATAACAATGTAGTATTCATCTACAAGCAGCACAAATATGCATGTTTTCATATTTTTTACAATAAATTTGGCATTCATTGTGTTTTTTGAATAAGTGCATTATGATATATAAAAATATGCACTTTAAAATTTTTTCTCCTAGGATGCTTCACTTTTGGATTTTTTTTTTTTTAAATGTTGCTCACAACACTCACACTCCTGGTCTCGCTTCACTTCGCACTTGGGCAACACTGCTCTCCATTGATCTATGTTATGAATAAAATATTCAAAAAAAATCTCAATTAATAACATTAAAATAATAAGTATTAATAATAATTAATCAATTAAATTAATGAATGTCCCATTAATTATGAAGGGACATTGGTCAAAAGATGTGACCACTCATCTTCGTTGCTAGTCAATGCCTATATAGGCACACCGCCACAAAGAATTGTAATCACCTTTCAATTTTTAATAATAATACACAACTACTGATTTACCTACTTATAAAATCTACACAATTACTTGCATGTTGGCGTTCTGTTTCCTACAGTGGTATCAGAGCTTTTGATCCCCAGAGATTATTTTCCATTGCCTTCCAATCTTCCTCCGTGTTTTGTTCGTTTGTGCCATCACCACGTTCTTGCTTTACCACATTGTTGTTTCCCAGTCCTCCGTTTCACCGCCTTATTCCATATGCACCTGTCCGCTCCTACCGGCTCATGCTCCCACCTTATAGTCGATCCCTGCCCTTGAGCCACTTCGTCCGCTTCCTATCCCTTGCCTACAGAGCTTCCTCCGTCTCACTTGTCGCATCCCCGTTTCCATTAAACCCAACCTACCCTGTTCGTTGCTATCGACCACCTTCGATCTAGCCTTCGGTCGTATCCCTTCTAACAAGTCACAACTGTGTTATGGTGAATACGTTCTTTATTTTATCTGATCCACGTGTGTCTTTTACTAATATTATGTGATTAGCATGTCCAACATATTGCATGCTCTCTTGTCTAAGTTCAAAACACGAGTTCTATACAACATATGAATTTTCTTGATTGGTAATTACTCATTTATATCACATTTGTAGGATATAATGTGATATATACCATGAATACCATATTTTGCAGATGAAAACATAAATTATGTTGCTCACAATATCCAATTGACTAGAAGGGCACTTTCTAATGTGCTTTTGTGAAAAAAGAGGTAATATTGTATTTATAGTATATCCCATTTTAGCTCCCACATGATGTGACTTATTGTTTATTGGACTTTCCTTTGGCCCATCTAGTAAGCATGAATATCTCAATGGAATGTCTTCAAATGTTTCACTATTTAAAAATATTGACCATTCGAATGTATGCTGTTTACCAAGCTCTAGGTTGTAGCTTACTACTTTATATTTAAATGGTTTTGATAGTTGAGGATGTTATAGATCACAAGGCTTGGTGTTCAGTTATATAAATTCAACATTGACATTTGTATTGATCTTGTGCTTCATTTGTCTCATGCTGCTAGAGATAAACTTCTTTGTGGAATGTGGAATTTTATTACTTATATAATGACGCTGACATATGATTGATTACACCATTACCTCTTAGATAATCTGATTCCATTCTTTTCAATCTTCTGCTGAATCTAGTTCCTTAATATATTGAACTAAACTATGGACAACTTGTTGGTTCAATTTTATTTTTATTTAATGATTGATTTTATCTTATATATTAATAATTTTATCATTTTGAATTTTAGGTGGCTCTCGTAATCACTCTCATACTCATTCTTTGGATGGACATAATCACAATCACAATCACAACCACAACCAAGCTAGCATTGATTCTCATGAGCCTTCACATTCACATTCATTGGAGGAACTTTCAATTGGTCTTGCTGCTTTGGGTAAGTTTTAAATGACCTTTTGTTACAATAATCTCTAATTAAACTTGAAAGAATATCAACATGATCATATGTATTCATCATAGATATAAGAGAAATGCGGTACAATATTATTTCAAGAAAGTATAGTATTTCTATTTTTTAAACTTGAATTTATAACTTTCTTAGGAATTTTAATTGAAAAAAATCATTATCGTTTTGTGATTTTTATCAAAGTCCTACTAACTGTTGGCATGAGTGACATTGCAAAGGATATAAATGGTAAGTTCCATAATTTGTATTTACTAGATGGTTTTAATAGGATAGGGGTAAGATTATATCTATGTGGTCTAAGGTCTAAACTTTACACGTATGTTGTGAAGCTATGCAGGTATACTATAAAATCATATGTAGATTACTGTTTTGTGATTGGTACTTGTAAATTTTTGTAGATGTTCTATGCTTGATGCAACTTTACTTTTTATCCCAATATCAGACAACAATCACATAAACAATAAAGTAAAATGATGATAGAACATACCAGTAGGTCGACATAAGACAAGCCAGAAACATATAAGTGCATTGGTGCGTTACGACGATCTGCAGGATGCTTCAACCAACAAAGTCTCAATATGGTCAGCCAACCAACAATGTCACAACCCTCTAGGACAACCAAAATGGTCAACTCAAAAGTCAACCCAAAAGTCAACGATGTCAGTCAACGATCAATGCAAACAGCAACTAGGTCAACGCAACAAAGTCAAACTCAACGTCTAGCCTTGGGAATAGTGCCAAAAAATGCGGATTTGAAAGATCGAAATTTAGGGAGAGTTTCAGGTCAGTCTGACCTTGTGTTGACCAAAGTCAATGCTACTGCAGAAATCCTAGGCCGAAAACAAAAATGTGTTGCTGCTGAAATTTTCCCACGTGTGGAGAGAAGAGCCTATAAGGACATCGAACCAATCAGATGAGGAGAGAGAAATGTGTGAGGATGAGATGAGTGAAAATGTCCTCCAACGTTGACTAATTTATATCCATCAGTGAGGGTGTGTGATACAACTGCTGGGGCACACAACCTTAAGGCCGACCTGCACATATTTTGAATAAATTCAAGACAAATGTTCTGCTCATCGGATTAAGATGATCTTTAGATCGATCTTGCACCTCTCCAAAAGAGGAGTCCAATAAAAATAATGGCATCTTCATCCGAGCATCACAACATGGAGTTTGGACCTAGTTGTCCAAAATTAACACTCCCTCTCAACTAGGGAGAACTCCATCCACCTATGCAATCCAAACATCGTGCATCATCCCGTCGTAACTTGCTTTGCTGGCTTCTTTATTTCAGAACATAAATGGGTCAGTCGCAAAGACATCATTCTCGGTTGACAGATTTAGCCCAGAGGTTTGAAATCTCTATAGGACTCACAAAGAGTCTCATACCAACCCGAAGTTGGTTTACCTTAGTCAAAGTCAGTTGGAGGTCTGAAACCTCACTATACTTGATCCTAGATCAAGTGGTTGGACCGTGCCATCCTAGATAGAGAGTACGACAATCTTTGATGCGTCCATCAGTCTTTGCTACTAGTCTCTAGCTTTTCCCACCTCACTGGCCAAATGAGAGGTACTTCCCATGAGCCCTGAACTCAATGGGTAGGATGCATACGGGGCACAAATAATGAGAGGTGAACCAACTCAATCATCACAACGGTGGAGCAGAAGCACACCAACAAGGTTCGGCAAGCCTAGCCCTGTGGTTGCTTATAGCTCTGAGAAGCTATCCCCAAAGCCCCCCAGAGCTCCTAGAGCTCATCGTCCAACAGGACCCTCAGCATAGGGTCGTTCCACGATACCAAGATTCTCACGGAAGGTTAGGAACTTGACCTTCCATAGGGGCTTTGTGAGAATATTTGCGACCTGCACATCAGTTCCTATATGATCGAGCTTTACAGTGCCTCGCTGTACCATATCCCGGATAAAGTGGTACCTGATATCAATATGCTTGGATCGATCATGGAACACGAGATTCTCGGACAACCAAATCCCACTGTGGTTATCACAGAGTATCACGGTGGTATCTAGCACATGCCCGAACAACTCACTGAAGAGATTTCACAACCAGATTGCTTCACAACAGGCCATACTCGCTGCACTATATTCGGCCTCTGCGGTGCTCAAAGACATCGACTTCTACTTCCTGCTCATCCATGATATGAAGCAGAACTAAGTGTGAAGCAACATCTCGATGTGCTCTTACGATCCACCACACTACCAGCCCAATCGACATCAGTATATCCATGG
The DNA here is from genome assembly GCA_034641835.2 of Pinus albicaulis. Taxonomy (NCBI): domain Eukaryota; kingdom Viridiplantae; phylum Streptophyta; class Pinopsida; order Pinales; family Pinaceae; genus Pinus; species Pinus albicaulis. The sequence continues at coordinate 880,169,082 of CM076577.1, forward strand.
AGTGTCACGCTTGCGACAGTGTATCTCAGCCCATGGGTTATCGTGCCCCAAAGATATCTTAACAGATTCTTGGCACCAACCCAGTGAAAGTGATGAGGCTCAACCATATGTTGACTCAAAGTGTTCACTCCAAAACATACGTCCGGACGGGTGTTCACTAAGAACATCAGGGCCCCTACGAGTTGACGATACTGAGTAGGATTTGCTAGCATGGGCCCAATAGTGCTGCCACTCAACTTCTTAAAGTTGAGCTCCATCGGTGTCGACGCGGACTTACAGTCCACCATACCAAATATTTCCGGAAGCTACACAATGTATTTTCCTTGAGAAAGGAAAATCTTGCTAGGTCTCTACCAGACCTTCAGGCCTAGGAAGTAATGCATCAGTCCTAGGTCCTTCATTTCGAACTCAGCAATGAGCTCCCTCTTGCACTGATGAATGAGAGGGTCAACACCTGTCAGGAAGAGGTCGTCCACATACAGCACCAGAATGAGAGGCTTTTCTCTATCAACCTTGAAGTAAAGGTTCGGATCAACATTACTATGAGTGAAGCCCAACTTAATTAGGTAGCTATCTATCCTCTCATACCAAGCTCAGGGTGCTTGCTTCAACCCATAGAGGGCTTTCTTCAAAATGCAGATATGGGTGTCCCGATCCTGGACTTCGAACCCCAGAGGTTGCTCCACATACACCTCATCCTATATCGCACCATGCAGAAATGCGGTCTTCACATCCATCTGATGAAGACTCTATCCTTGCGTAGCAGCAAGGGCTAAATATGTCATCATAGTCTATGCGTTCTTTTTGAGAGAAGCCACGGGCAACGAATCTTGCCTTGAACTTTTCAGCACTTCCATCAGATCCATGCTTGATCTTGTAGAGCCATTTCATGGTGACAATTGCTTTGTCCTCTGGTCTTGGAACCACATCCCAAACATCATTCTTCATTATGGATTCATACTCTTCGTGCATAGCATCCTTCCAGACTTGATGCTTTACGACTTCCTCAAAAGATCCAGGCTTAGATTGTACAATAGTGCTCATCGCTGCTAGATGCCCTTGGTATCTATTCGGCTTTTTGCTTTCACGGAATGTCCCCCTTGGGACCATATGTCCCTTGGCATCCTCGAGAGTGTCCCTGAGCCATGATGGTCTCTTCCTCATCGAATGAGGTGGATCAATCGGGTCCATCGGTCCTTCAACATCGGGAATCGTCTCATCCTTCGATTCTTCTTGATTTCCAGGCCTTGCTTCATGATCTTCCTCAGATCTTGGAAGATTGACTACTTTCCTCAGGGAAGCATCTTTGTTAAAGGTGACATCGTGGCATATCTCCACTTCCCTTTGACCAGGCACATAGACTCTATAGGCCTTCGAAGTTTTGCTGTAGCCCACAAACATTCCCTTCTTCCCAGAAGCATCCAGCTTGCTCCTCTTCTCTTTCGGCACATGAAAATAAATAGGACATCCAAAAACTCTAAAATGTGAGATGTCAGGTTTCTTACCAGAGAAAACTGTTGAACTCTTAGTTAAACTGAGAGGGGGGGGGGGGGGTTGAATCAGTTTAACACATTCATAATCTTTTAAACTTTTTATTAAACCTTATTTACACCTTCATTTCATGTCCAACTTAATATGTGAGTAATCTTAGAATGTGAGCAGCATGTATTAATATAATATAACAACAGACTTAATATGAGAGCAGCAGGTATTAAGCAGATGATATAAATCAGATCAACACATAAACATCATGCATAGAGACACCAGATATAAGTGGAAACCCATAAAGAGAGAAAACCACATCTTATTATTGTTGTGATGCAAAGGCAAGCTCCAACTCCCTCTCACCACTGTTTTTCTGCAGGCACCAACCTACAGGAGGCTCCAACCTCAATTCTGCAAGCTACAACTTGCAAGGAAGCACCAACTCCCTTCAATTTTCTGCAGGCACCAACCCACAGGAGGCTCCAACCTCGCTAACACATAACCCACAACGCCTAAGTTTAACTTGATAGGAAGCTTCCAAATCTCCTCAATTTATCAACCGATGGGTTTGTCGATTTACCCCGTATATCACTTCCGTTCTGTAGCTTCTCTTTCTGCTCTTCTTCTCTTAATCTTCTCTGCCTCACACTTCTATATTCTGCCTTCTCTAGATTTACTCTCTCTAATCTCTAATGTGCATATCAATGTGATATTATATATAGAGTTCCTCACATGACTATTTGTATTTCATAAAGAATTTGGAGTGAACAGTCATGACTCTTTGGCTTCTGTCTTCTCATTCCTTTATCCAACTCATTTTTAAAATTATAACAATATGTACAAATTTCCATGCTACAGTGGGATTTTTCTTTTCCTTAGGATACTTGCCTTTGCATCACAAACAATATAAACAACAAAAATATTTATATTTTCAAGCATATTAATACAAACATCACTCACTCTTCTTCCTGAACTTTGGCTTTACCGGATTTTTGCTCATCAACATAAGAAACCGTTCGTATTCTCTTTGTTGATCGTCATTCCGTATATTTCAATTGCTCACCACACTTTTGAATCTCCTTGTCAGACATCTTTCAATCCCCACAAATTTCTGCTTACCTTCGCTGCCAAAGCAACACATTTTTTCCGTGTGCATATAAAATGGACATGAAATTTGTACTCAATCCAACTGTTGATCAGCATTTCAATAGCCCATTTTCTCGGGTCGCAATTTCAACACTAAAAACTATTTCAATACTCCATTTTCTGTCAAATAATTAAATAATTAAAACTTACTGCAATAATAAAATTATCTATGTGACTATACTTAGTACTTAACTCAATTTTTTTCTTTCTGTAGCATATAACTATGATCTCCAACTTTTCGTTCTTTGCACTTATATGCTTGATTTAGAACAACTGTAATATTAGCTCACAGCATAATATACCAGTATATTATAAATTTTTCTACCCAGTGTTTCGAAATGCTACATAGTATCCTTGACTTTGGCTTAAACCCCAACGCATCAACATTCGATATATATTAACATAAATAAATTCTTATATGCTCATGGTTTCCTCATAAGAGATATATATATATATATATATATATATATCTCCGAACCTTAGGACTAAAGTTATAACCCTTCACACTTTATATTAAATCCAACGCTTTGTTTTAAACACATAACCGTATAATAAATCTTGGCTCCGGACCCCACCTGCAATGAATCTACACCGTTGATCGTTGTCGATATGATCCGGGCTCTTTTATTAAACTTCGAGCAAGTCCAGGGTGCGATCACCGTTCAATGGCCCCTTTCCAAATCAACGGCTCATCACAATATCGCTCGACGTCTTGGTACGAACTATAACGTGCGATGGTGCACTTTAGACGGTGGTTTTCCAGTTGCCGCTTGGGGACACCAGCGTCGAGCTTTCTGCCTGGAGATAAACTCGCTTCCTCTAATGCCGCTCTCCGAGTCTAAGGGTGATGCCGATGGCGATGCCGAAACTCGCATTCTAACATTTCAGCATTCACTGTTCAATGATTTCTCGTTGCTTACTCCGAGTTTCCTGAAATGTAAACACATTCCGCGCTTTTGTGTGTTCAGCTCCTTTATAAGTGGCCCTTGTTCACTGACATTTCAACACGGTCCTACCATATGTATAATGCACGACTCCATTACTACTGTGCTTCCAAGGATCGAGTCATTTTCCATTGAATTTTATACGAAACTCCGACCTAGGTTTACAACATAAACCATTGCATGATCCACCTTTAATATTGGGTCCCACTCTAATTTCCTTTGATTATTTAACTGGTACATAGCGTTAATACCTTTGTAAAAGTTTCGGCAATACATCGTTACTACTGCACAATGATATTACACTTTGGAAGTGGAACTCGTGCTAGCGTTTTTGTGCACTCTATACCTATATTTATTGTCATTTCATGAGTTGCGATAGGTATTTTTATACGCATTTTCTGCCTATTCCTTTTGTGTTTCACGATTGCGATGTCGTCGCACACACCATGTTGGACTCACATTTATCTGCTTCATCTGTTGCTTTCGTTTATCTGGCTGCCTTTGTTTGCTATCTGCTGCCTCCATTGCACATTTGTCTCTTTTCTTTTCTCTTTTGTCTGTCTTCTTTGCCTCCTTTGTCATCAATGACAACATTTCCAACGATCTCTCCTTTGGCATTGATGACAATACACTTCCTCTGTTTGCCTGAAAGGATCCTTTCTCTTGTTTCTTTCTCTTCTTACTGTTGTTTGCTCTTCCCCCCCCTTTGACATCAATGGCAAGGAGTTCGAATTTTTAGTGAAGCTTCTATTCTCTGATGTTGTGTTGTTATCCTTCTTCAACATTTCCAGGTTAAATTTCCTGACTTTGTACGCTACTGCTCCAAACTTTGGATTTGATACACGTTGGATTTATGTTGAAACTGTTGTATTATTGCCATAATCACTTTGATCCCGAGACTGTTTTCATGCTTCCCGCATTGGTAAGTCTCCCCCTGGAATGATATGTTCGTTGTTGTTCTCCCCCTGAAACTGTGCTTTCTCTTCATATTAGAGAGTAGCATCTACAAATACTACCTCTAGTCTATCTCTCAAATATTCAAATGGTTATCTAGCAAGAGGTTTGGTAAATACATCTGCTGTCTATTCTTTTGTTGGTACATACTCCAGTTTTACTATCTTCTAAGCCACTTGTTCTTGGAGAAAATGATACTTGATTGGGATATGTTTAGTTTTTGAGTGAAGTACAAGATTTTTAGATATAATTATAGCACTTGTATTATCACATTTGATTGAGATCGGTTCATCAATGCTTACCTTCATGTCTTGGAGGGTTTTCTTCATCCACATGACTTGTGTACAACATGTTGTTGCTGCTATATATTCTGCTTCTGCTGTAGACAGAGAGATAGATGTTTGTTTCTTGCTTAACCATGCCACCAGACTTTCTTCTAGATAGAAAGCACCTCCACTTGTGCTTTTCCTGTCATCCACACAGCTGGCCCAATCTGCATCTGTGTATGCTTTCAAGGTGAAGTTTTTGCCTTTGGGATACCAAAGTCCATACTGTGTTGTTCCTTGTAGATATCTGAATATTCTTTTTACTGCCAGAAGATGGTTTTGTTTAGGTGCTGCTTGATATCTAGCCACTATTCCTACTGCTAGTATGATGTCTGATCTTGATGCAGTCAGATACAACAGACTTCCTATCATGGATCTATATAGTTTTTTATTTATATCAGCAGATCCATCAATATTACACAGCTTGCATCCCGTGATCATGGGAGTTGACACGGGTTTGCAGTCCTCCATTTTGAACTTTTTCAACATTTCTTTCAAGTATTTTTCCTGTGAGATGAATGTACCTGTGTTCTTTTTCTAAATTTGAAGTCCTAAGTAGAAACTGAGCTCTCCAATCATAGACATCTCAAACTCTGTTTTCATCTCATCAGCAAATCCTTTTGCTAGTTCTTCTCTGTTGCTTCCAAACATAATGTCATCAACATATACTACAACAATCAGGAGTTCATTTTCATGGGCTTTTATGTACAGATTGCTGTCTACTCCACCTCTCTTAAAGCCTTGTTTTTGCAAATATTTATCTAGTCTTGAGTACCAAGCACGAGGAGCCTGTTTCAGTCCATATAGAGCCTTCTTCAGTCTGCACACATAGTCTTCTTTCTCTGTCAATGAGAAGCCTTCTGGTTGTTCCATGTAGACTTCTTCTAGATCTCCATTAAGAAAAGTAGATTTTACATCCATTTGATATACTTTGAAGTCTTGGTAGCATGCAAATGCCAGGAACATTCTGATAGCTTCCATTCTGGCTACAGGGGAAAATGTTTCATCATAATCAAGTCCTTCGACTTGTGAATATCCTTTGCAGACCAGTCTGGCTTTATTCCTGATTACTTGTCCTTGCTCATTCATTTTGTTTTTGAATACCCATTTTGAACTAATGATATTTTTCTCAATTGGTCTAGGAACTAGTTCCCAGGTATTGTTCTTTTCAATTTGGTCCAATTCTTCATTCATTGCCTTTACCCAACACTTGTCCTTGCTGGCTTCTTCGAATTTCTTTGGCTCTATTTGTGACAACATGGCTATGTATACCTCTTCAGTTTGTTCTGTTAGCTGCCTTCTTGTTTGGACCCCTACTATCTTGTCTCCAATGATATGATCTTCAAGATGGTTCTTCTGAGTATATCTTGAGGGAGCTTTAGAACTCAGCTCTGTATCTTCTGTTGTCTTGCTTGTTTTCTCATCATCTTGGTTTTCTTCTTCATGGTTGTCTGATGGACTGCAACAGTCTGTATCCCTTGTATTGTTTGGAAGTTCTTCATCAAATCTCACATCAATGCTTTCTACTATTTTTCGAAGAGTCTTGTTGTAGCACCTGTACCCTTTGCTTTTGGATGCATATCCTAGAAATATTCCTTCATATGCCCTTGCATCAAATTTTCCAAGATTTTCATCATTATTCTTTATGTAACACTTGTTGCCAAAGATTTTGAAATGTTTGATTGAAGCTGGCTTTCCATGCCACAGTTCGTAGGGAGTCTTGTCACTGCTTGGCCTTAAGTGAGCTTTATTAAGGATATGTACTGCTGTGTGCACTGCTTCTGCCCAGAAGGTTTGAGCAATATTATTCTCTTGCATCATGGCTCTAGCAATTTGTTGAACAGATCTGTTTTGTCTCTCTGCTACTCCATTCTGCTGAGGTGTCCCTGCAATAGTAAATTGTTGTTTTATTCCATTTTCATTACATAGGTCTACAAAGTCATAATCTGTGAACTCTCCTCCTCTGTCTGATCTGATACATTTTAGTTTGCATCCAGTTTGATTTTCTGCTAATGCCTTAAATATTTTGAATTTGTCCAGAGCTTCCGATTTATTCTTGAGAAAAGCAACCCATGTCATTCTGGAGAAATCATCTATTATCAGCATGAAGTAGGATTCTCCACTTGGTGTTTTAGTTCTTGCACGTCCACAAAGATCCATGTGCACAAGCTGGAGTGGTCTTCTTGTTGACAACTCCTCTTTGGCCTTAAAGGATGTGCGGGTCTGTTTACCCAATTGACAAGATTTGCACATGGTATTAGAAGGCTTCTTTATTTCTGGCATGTCTCTGACAACTTTCTTCTTGCTTAGTCTGATGATGTGATCGAAGCTGAGATGTCCCAATCTTTTATGCCATAACCATGACTCCTCAAGTTTGCTAAGATGGCATGCTTCATCTTCCTCTTTCACAATGTAAACATTGCTCTCTGTTCGAACACCTTTGAGTAGAGTCTTACCTGTGGTGCTTGATCTGACTTCACAGTCTTGTGCTCTAAATAGAACTTCGCAACCTTTGTCACACATCTAACTGACACTCAGTAAATTTGCTTTTAGCCCATCTACAAATAGTACATCTTGGGCCTTTCCTCTGCCATTGTCTATGCTAACTAAGCCTTTTCCCTTGATCTTACCTGATTTGTCATTGCCAAAAGTAACATTGCCAAATTTCTTTTCATCAAGAGTTATAAACTTACTTTTGTCTCCTGTCATGTGTTTAGAGCAGCCACTGGCCAAATACCATTGACTTTTCAGATCTTGAGCAGTTAGAGCCAGGTCACACTTATTCACCTTCCTTATCCACTGGAGGCACCCTTTTGTTTTGTGTCTTTTGTGAGGTGATGACCTCCATCTTCTTAGAGGACATTTGGAAGGAATATGTCCAACTTGATTGCATACACAACATTTGATCATAATTTTTGTAGAATTATGAGTATGAACAGAATTTCTTTGATTCATAAACCTTCTTGAGGTGTTAAACATCAATCTTTGTCCATACTTTCTACACTCAATGATTTTATGGCCAAATTCCTTACAATAAAAATAGTAACCATAGAAACTATTTGCATACTTGATGTAAGGTTGTCTCTTCCATTTGTTTGCTTGGGGCAGTCTCTTCAATGTTTGCATCTTTTGCTGGTTTGAATTACTCCTCCTTGCATGACAATATGCAGCAATGTGTCCCAGCTTGTGGCAGACATAACATGTGGCATTCTTCATTGGAGGGAAGAATCTCCTTTGATGGTTTCCAAATTTTACATATTCAGGGGTCTTAGTATTTATTACATTCTTTGCTACTAGTGGTTTCTTCTGATCTCTGTCTTCCTTATTGCAGATTTCTTCTTTTGTAGGAATTGTTTGAGCTGCTTCATCATTCCTTTTTGCTTTTACAAAAATAATCTCTCTGTCAACCTTTTCTTTTCCTTTACTTGATTCTCCTTCATAGCCTATTCCAGTCTTTATCATAGGGGATCTTTGAGCAACTAGAATTTCATTCAACTTACTAGAGCTTGTTGTTTGAGAACAGTTTATAACCACTTTCCGTTGAGAATTTTCTAATTTCTTCCTGAGACATACTACTTCTTCTTCCAAATTTTCTTGTTCTTGAGTTTTTTCTTTGATTTGCTTAAGTAACATGTCCTCTATCTTCTTGGCTTCTTCAAGCTCTATCTTTAGCTGCTTAAGGACTTCTGAATTATGTTCTTCTCATACATACCTGAGGAGAATGTCCTTTTGTTTTCTACATTTCAGTTTGAGTCTATCAATCTCTTCCAGAGCACTTCTTAGCTCCCCCTCAAGGTCGACTTCACCTTCTTCTTCTTCATCTTCTAGCGAGAGACCTTCAAGTTTTTCTATGGCCATCAATAAGAATTTAGAGGTTCCTTCTTCACTTGAGGATTCATCTGAATCTTCAGATGTACTGCTGTCTTGTTGAGCATAGAAGGATTTTCTGCTGAACTTCTTTCCTTTCTGCCAGTTCTTTGATTTATTTTTCTCTGACCCTTGAGCCTGATTCCTTATTTTCTTGTGAGGACACTTAGCAGCATAGTGTCCCACTCTTCCATAGTTAAAGCATTTGAAGGGGAGTTTACCTTTGTATTTACCTGAGCCTCTATCCAATTTCTTGACAAACTTTGCCTCTTCTTCATCCGAGCAAGAGCATATGTCTCCCTCTTCTTCTTTCTTCTTTTATGTTTTAAAGGCTGCTTCCCTCGTACTTGGCTTCTTCTTTGGGAGCCTCATTTCATAGGCTTTTAGACTTCCAAGTAGCTGGTTCATGGTCAAGGTCTCCCAATCAGCTGTTTCTTCTATTGCATACACCTTTGGATTAAACCTGGATGGAAGAGATCTTAGAATCTTTTGCACAATTATAATTTCTGGAATTTTTTCTCCAAGATCTTTCATATTGCTAATAATTTCTGCAGCTTTTAGGAAGAAACTGGCAATGTCTTCATCATCATTCATTTTTAAGTTCTCAAACCGGGCTCTATAGACTTGAAGTTTGGTAGTCTTTACTTTCTTGTCTTCCTCATGTATGTTCTCAAGAGTATCCCATATTTCTTTGGCAGTGTCTTTGTGCATTACTTTAATGAACTCTGCTTCACACAATCCATTCAGGATGGCATTCATGGCTTTTGCGTTAGCCACAAAATCTTGTTTTGTTTCTTTCTCTGTGTCAGTTTCCTTTGGGGCATATCCTAATTCCACTGCAGCCCAGACTTCTATTCCTAGAGACATTATGTATGTCCTCATTCTGATTTTCCAGAAAGCATAATTTTCACCAGTGAAGAAAGGGGCTTTGTTGGTTGAGCATCCTTCTTTACTAGCCATATTGGGAACCTAGGATCTCCTTTCAGCTGTTAGAATGGTACTAAGGAAATTGCTCTGATACCAATTGTTGAACTCTTAGTTAAACTGAGAGGCGGGGTGAATCAGTTTAACACATTCATAATCTTTTAAACTTTTTATTAAACCTTATTTACACCTTCATTTCATGTCCAACTTAATATGTGAGTAATCTTAGAATGTGAACAGCAAGTATTAATATAATATAACAACAGACTTAATATGAGAGCAGTAGGTATTAAGCAGATGATATAAATCAGATCAACACATAAACATCATGCACAGAGACACCAGATATAAGTGGAAACCCATAAAGGGAGAAAACCACATCTTATTATTGTTGTGATACAAAGGCAAGCTCCAACTCCCTCTCACCACTGTTTTTCTGCAGGCACCAACCTACAGGAGGCTCCAACCTCAATTCTGCAAGCTACAACTTGCAAGGAAGCACTAACTCCCTTCAATTTTCTGCAGGCACCAACCTACAGGAGGCTCCAACCTCAGTCAGCTACAACTGACAGCTATCAAGCTGCAACTTGATAGGGAAGCTCCAACTTCCTCAATTTATCAAACTGAAGGTTTGCTGATTTACCTCAGATATCAGCTCTGTTCTGTAGCTTCTCTTTCTGCTCTTCTTTTCTTAATCTTCTTTGCCTTACACTTCTATACTCTGCCTTCTCTATATTTGCTCTCTCTAACCTCTAATGTGCATATCAATGTGATATTATATATAGAGTTCCTCACATGACTGTTTGTATTTCACAAGGAATTTGGAGTGAACAGTCATGACTCTTTCGCTTTTGTCTTCTTATTCCTTTATCCAACTCAATTTCAAAATTATAATAATATGTACAAATTTCCATGCTACAGTGGGATTTTTCTTTTCCTTAGGATACTTGCCTTTGCATCACAAACAATATAAACAACAAAAAATATTTACATTTTCAGTTACACATTACAATATCACTCAACTCTTCTTCTGAACTTTGGCTTTACTGGATTTTGTCTTTTTCTACTGCTGTTAAGAAACTGTTCTGCATTCTCTTTGTTTACTGTCATCTGTATATTTCACCTGTTCACTGCACTTTTGAATCCCTTTGCTGTACATCTCTTCAACTCTACAAATTTCGTTTACCTCTGTCAGGCCTCATACTTCCTTTTTCTGTGTGCATATAAAATGGATACAACAAATTTGTACTCAATCCAACTGTTGATCTGGGCAATTTCAATACTCCATTTTCTGGGCTGGCAATTTAAATAATTAAAACTTACTTGCGCATAAAATTACCTGCACTCAATTTAGTACTTAACCCAATTTTTCTTTCTATGCATATAACCATGCATCTCCAACTTTTCGGGCCTTTGCACTTATATGCTTGATTTAGAACAACTGTAATATTAGCTCACAACATAATATACCAATATATTGCAAATTTTTTTACCCAGTGTTTCGAAATGCTGCATAGTATCCTTGACTTTGGCTTAAACCCCAACGCATCAACATTCGATATATATTAACATAAATAAATTCTTATATGCTCATGGTTTCCTCATAATATATATATATATATATATATATATATATATCTCCGAACCTTAGGACTAAAGTTATAACCCTTCGCACTTTATATTAAATCCAACGCTTTGTTTTAAACACATAACCGTATAATAAATCTTGGCTCCGGACCCCACCTGCAATGAATCTACACCGTCGATCATTGTCAATATGATTCGAGTTCTTTTATTAAACTTCGGGCAAGTCCAGCGTGCGATCACCGTTCGATGGCCCCTTCCCAAATCAACGGCTCATCACAATATCGTTCGACGTCTTGGTACGAACTATAACGTGCGATGGCGCACTTTAGACGGTGGTTTTCCTATTTCGCTCGGGGACACGCGTCGAGCTTTCTATGGAATCACTCGCAACTTTTCTAATACCGCTCTCCGTATAAGGGTGGTGCGATGAATACCAGAAACCACCGTTACTGTTCACTGTTCCTCCTCGTGGTTCCGTTGCTTACTCCGGGTTCCGTCCTCGCCTTGTTCCGCGCTTTTGTGTGTTCCGCTCCTTTATAAGTGGCCCTTGTTCCCTGACATTTCAACACGGTCCTACCATATGTAGAACGCACAGCTCCATTACTCTGTGCTTCCAAGGTTTTGTTCATTTTCCATTGAATTTTATATGAAACTCCGACCTTGGTTTACAACATAAACCATTGCATGATCCATCTTTAATATTGGGTCCCACTCTAATTTCCTTTTCTAGTTTAACTGGTCCATAGCGTTAATACCTTTGTAAAATTTTCGGCAATACATCGAATTACACTATAAAGTACTGAATTACACCTTTGGAAGTGGAACATTATAATAAAGCACTTGCATCGCATCTGCTCTGCCTATTCCTTTTGTGTTTCACCGATTGCGATTTGCGATCGCACTGCATCGCATCGCATCGCGTCTTCATTACATCGCATCTGCTCTGCCTATTCCTTTTGTGTTTCACCGATTGCGATATGCGATCGCACCGCATCGCATTGGACTCCGCTGCCTCTGCTTCATCTGCTGCTTCTGATTTATCTGCTGCCTTTGTTTGCTATCTACTGCCTCCATTTCCTGTTTCTGTCTTTGCTGCCTCCTTTGCCTGTCTTTGTCTTTGCTGCCTCCTTTGCCATCAATGACAACATTTCCAATAAAAACCTCTTCGAGAGTTTTGGAGTCCAGAGTGGAATGCGGGCATCGGTTTTGTATGTACATAGCAGTGTTTGCAGCGTCTCCCCACAGAAACTTCGGTAGACGCTTGTCACATAGCATGGCACGGACAACTTCCACAATGGTTCTATTCTTTCGTTCAACAACGCCATTCTGCTCAGGAGTATAGACAGTTGTGGTCTCCCTCTTGATGCCAGTTTCTCTGCAAAAGTTCTTGAACTCGTTTGTCTCATATTCAGTGCCATTATTGGTCCGCAATATCTTGATCTTCTTCCCTGTCAGATTTTCCACCAAAGCTTTGAAGGTACAGAACCACATGAAGGCCTCATCCTTCTTTTTCAAAAAGTATATTCAGGTTTTGTGAGAGAAGTCATCTATGAATGTCATATAATAAGAACCTCCTCCCAAGGATGTCACGGGCATCATCCCAGACAGATCATAATGTATCAATTGCAAGACATCAGATGTCTTTGTGACACTTGAGGGGAAAGGTCCCTTGTATGTTTTCCTTTGGCACAACCTTGATGTACATCTTCATGATTATTTGAAAACTCGGGCATCCCCGTCACCACCTTCCTTGCTTCGGGAAGGGCCTTGTAGTGAAGGTGTCCAAATCTTCGGTGCCATAGTTCAGTTTGTCGAATAGTATCACACGTCATCGCTCCCAGTGGACTTCCTCGAACCTGGTAGAGTGTATCAACTCTAAACCCAATCGTGATAGCTTCCTTGAAGCTCTTCTTCCAGATGCGCACCTTCCCATCAATGAGTGCCACATTGAAACCATTGTCTTCCATGGCCGATATAGACACAAGGTTCTTCTTCAAATTAGGTACATAGAGTACATCCTGCAAGCGGAGGTCTTGACCTTGAGGCAAGTGGAGGGTCACAGTCCCTGTCGCTTTCACAGGATATGTGGCATTGTCTCCAAGGATAATTTCCAGATTAGTATCCTTCTCAACCATATCAGAAAGTGGTTCCTTGAACCTTGTGATGTGCCTTGAGGCACCACTATCTATCAACCAAACATCCATAGTGTCGGGTGGAGATGCAGCAGAGAGGGCAGATACAAGAATGAATTCATTTCTTTTATCAACAACATTTGATTCCTCATACCTGGAATTCCTCGACCATTTCCGCTGGAGGGAGCCTTCCTCTTTCCCTTGAACCTGTTGTTCCTTTGATTGCCATTCCTTCGGTTGTTGTTGTTGTCATCATCATCATCATTGGGAGAATCCTTCTTGAAAGGGCATTCTCTAGCATAGTGACCTGACCTATGACAAGTGTAACACTTGCCCTTCTTTCCTTGGGCCCCTGCTCTTCCTTTATTCTTTGGACCACCAAAGTTCTTTCTAGAATGAGTAGCGGAGGTAGCATTTCCTTCATTTTCATACTCCTTCATCCTTGTCTCTTCTTGTACACATCTCGATAATACTTCATCAAAGTTAGGTATCACATTGTTATTGAGAATGGTAGTGTTGAACACATGCCATTCTGATGAGAACCCTCCAAGTGCGGTGAGAACCGTCGCTCAATCAACTATTGTTTCCCCAATAGCCAGCAGATTGTTCCTGATCTCGGTCAGCTTCAGAAAATATGATTGAACGGATTCATCCCTTCCTTTCTTCTGCTTCTTCAAGAATAGGACTTGATTCGCATTGTTGGCCTTGAACATGTGGACCAACTTATCATACATCTCTTTGGATGTGCCCAGCTCAGAGATGTAGGCAACTAGATTCTTGTGAATTGAGTCCCTGATCATCAGCTTTTCTTTGATCTCCCCCTTCTTATACTTTGTTTTGGCAGCAACAGTTGCAGTGGATGGAGGCTCTTGGATTTTACCCTGCACATAGTCCATGACATCTTGGTCTTCCAAGTTAAGATCCAATGTCATCTTCCAAGCATGGAAGTCATCCTTCCCAATCAATTTGTCATCCGCCTTAAAGCCATTGTAGTTTGAGGAACCCATCCTTCTCTTCGGTGATTGCTACAAATTAGGGCTTTGTCTTCACCTCAGCTCTGATACCATGTAAATTTATGTAGATGTTCTATGCTTGATGCAAATTTACTTTTTCTCCCAATATCAGACAACAATCACATAAACAATAAAGTATGCTGATAGAACATACCAGTAGATCGACAGAAGACAAGCCAGAAATATATAAGTGTGTTGGTGTGTTACGGTGGTCAACAGGATGCTTCAACCAACAAAGTCTCAATATGGTCAACCAACCAACAATGTCACACAAGCCTCTAGGACAACCAAACGGTCAACTAAAAAGTCAACCCAAAAGTCAACGCTGTCAGTCAACGGTCAATGCAAACAACAACAACAGCTAGGTTAACGCAGAAAAGTCAAAGTCAATGTCTTGCCTCGGGAATAGTGCCAGAAAATGCGGATTAGGAAAATCGAACTTTTGGGAGACTTTCAGGTCCTTTTGACCTTGCGTTGACCAAAGTCAACACTGGTCAAAATTTGTTGCAGAAACCCTAGACCGAAATCAGAAATGTGTTGTTGCTGGAATTTTCCCACGTGTGGAGAGAAGAGCCACCAAGGTCATTGAACCAATCAGATGAGGAGAGAGAAATGTGTGAGGATGAGATGAGTCAAAATGTCCTCCAACGTTGACCAATATATATCCATCAATGAGAGTGTGTGACACAATTGCTGGGGCACAAAACCTTAAGGCCGACCTGCACATATCTTGAATAAATTCAAATAAATGTTCTGCTCATCGGATCAAGATGATCTTTAGATCGATCTTGCACCTCTCCGAAAGAGGAGTCCAATAGAAATATTGGTATCTTCATCTGAGCATCACAACATGGAGTTTGGACCTAGTTGTCCAAAATTAACATGTTGCCCAAGAAAATAAACACTGAACCAATGTACTTCAAGGGAACAAGATTTCCAGCCTCAAGCACACAAACCCCAACATATAACATATCTGAAAATAACTTATAAACAATAGATTGTTACAGCCAGAAATCTGCCCCTCTTAGCTTCAATTTACTTTTCAAATCACTCAACAAAATCTGCTTACTATTATGTTAAATCAACATGCATGACCAGCACTAGAAACTACTCAAACACCATGAGAAGATAAGCTAAAAATCAGACCTGCAAGTAAAGTTTGGACAGAAAGGACACTTCATTTTCTAAGCTTCTCAAAACGTTGGAATCTTCATGTGGTTGGCAATCTATTGTATGCTCGATTTCCCTTTTAGGAGGCATCTTCATTGGAAGATCTTGGAATACTTTTTCGTGCTTTTGAATTAGCTCTTGGACTTCTGGTGCTTCTTCATTGACCAGATTTGAAGTTAACATTTCTATTTGATGACACTGTACTAAATAAGATGGTGCTCCCTTCTGTTTCATTTTCATCCTCTGAGAGGATGAAACAATTGGATTCTCAGGAGGTTGGAACCCGTATAACTTGTACTTTTTCCCTTCCCATTTAAATTTTATAAATTGCTTTTAATGGTTGGTATAGTAAGTGCCTAGGGTTTGTAGCCATTGGATACCTAAGACTCATAGTATTAAAAACCGGCCGGTTTGAACAGGTAACTGGTCAAACCGGTTGGTTCATAGGCTGACCGGGTCAAACTGGTAGAAAAACCCTGTTTGGGGAGGCCTTTCACCCAAAATCCCGATCCAACCAGTGCTAACCGATTGATTTAGGATGGAACCAGCCGGTTTATGGTCAAACCGGTCGGTTCGTCCTAAACCGGTCGGTTAGCTGCCAAGGCTGCGATGGACCCACCAAAGGCGGTTTAGGAAGATTTGGGGTATTTTGGAGGGAAAAAAAGGTTGTTTGTGAAAATTTCAACTTGAAATTTTACTGCATTATCTGATATTATTTCTGCTACGTATTATTCAAAAACAAGTAATTTGCATAAATCTCGAGTAAATATTGAAATAAATTCAAATGTAGACTTCACAATTATGGAGCAAGTCAACAAGAAAATACTAGCACAAGAGTGACCCAGATATTTTGGACAATTGTCCCTGGAAAAACCCCATGTGGAAAAACCGGTGTAGCAGATGAGGGTTTCTATTATTCTTCAGCGAAATCTTCTTGTATAATTTACAATCAGCAGAAACAAAGAGAAATTCTCTATGATAACACTGGAGAAATTCCTCACAATTTTTTTGATGAGAAATGACCCCGGAATGACTCTCCTGGGCCTCCTGCGTCACCCTTGCGCTGACTCTGCATGAGGATTGTGCATATCTGTGTCACCTCTGTGCTGTCCCTTCCAGCCACTGCGCCGTGCCTTCTTGGGATTGCGTCACCTGCTCCTGCACCTCGGATTTATGTTGAACCCTCTCTGTCTCTCCTCCACCTGCAAGTCTCCCTTTGGATCGATTTTCTCTTGCCGAACTTCGGCCACTGAGAAAATGGACTTCACTTGGGCAACTGAGTATCTGCACTGGTGTATTTTCCAAATGACCCTTGAGTCTTCTTTTATAATCTTCTCGTTGAGATATCAACGACTGAGATTAGATTTCTAATTAACGGCTAAGATCATAACTTGGCTTGATCCGTGTTTCCTAGAAGATTCACACTCTGTTTTATTAATGCCCTTTAATTATGTAATTTCCCTAAGTTAGACTTAGGGTTTCCATTAAAATAATTAATTATTTTAATAAAACATCAACCGAGTGGAATTTTCACAAATGGTTTCCGGGTTCTTTGGAATACCAGTGTTTAAGCCTCTCCACAAAATTTGAGACTTAGAGCACTTTTTGATGCTACAAAAATCAACACTCCCTCTTAGTGAGGAAAGTGCTCTAGCAATTATGCTTGCTACATACTGCTCTGACTCTGAAGCATCCCCTGCGCTGCTGAAATCCATCAATCATTGCGCTGCTGCTGCCACTATACTGCTACCCATGACACTGCCACTGTTACATCTGTACTACAACTCCCTCTTAAGTGCTGCTTCATCCGTTACTAAAACCGATTCTCAATCATCCCCATCTTTTCCCTGAAATAAACAAACTTTGTTCTTCCTAGGGCCTTGGTGAGAATGTCTGCTACCTGTTCTCTTGTGGGAATATATTGCAACTGTACCGCTCCCCGCTGAACACAGTCTCTGATAAAATGAAACCTGATGTGGATGTGCTTTGTCCGATCATGAAAAATAGGATTCTCAGAGAGCTTGATGCAACTCTAATTATAACACAGAATGCTAGTCGCCTCCATCTTCCTTCTGAATAAATTCACTAGTAGTTCTCGAAGCCATATAACCTCACATGAAGTTGTGCTAGCTGCCATATACTCTGCTTCAGCTGTGCTCATGGCTACAGACTTCTGCTTCTTACTCCACCAGGAAGTGATACCTGATCCAGTGTTGATGTAGTACCCTGTGGTACTTTTCTGATCCACTGAGTGCCTGCCCAATCTTCATCCGTGAATCTAGACAGAACAATGTCATCACCTTCGGTGTATTTTAATCCATATTCGGTTGTTCCCCGGATATATCGAAGAACGTGCTTAGTTGCTACCCAGTGTGCCATGAACTGACTGAGGGAATTAATAGCGTAGCAAATGTCAAGTCTGGTGTTGATGAAATACATGAGAGATCCTATGAGCTCTCTGTATAAGGTGGGGTCCACTTCTTTATGTTTAGATGCATCAATTTTCTTCCAATTGGTGATCATTGGAGTAGCCATGGGTATACAATCTTGCATTTTAAATCTCTTTAGAATCTTTGTTGTGTATCTTCCTTGCCTAAGGAAGATTTCTCCCTTCTGCTGCCAAACTTCCAATCCCAAAAAATAGTGCATCAGCCCCAAATCCTTCATGTCGAATTCCTCTGCCAAGTTCCTCTTGCAGTCTTTGATGAGCTTAGATGATCTTGTCAGAAATAAATCATCTACATACAACACCAAAATCAGAGGCTCATTCTCTACAATGAGATAGTAGAAATTGGGATCAGGGTCACTCTTCTCTTGACAAATCCCATCTTTTGCAAGTATCTATCAATTCGACCATACCATGCTCTAGGTGCCTGTTTGAGTCCATACAAGGTTTTTCTTCAACCTCATACATGAGACTTCTTCTCATGTGTTTCGAAGTGTTCCGTCTATTCGATGTAAACCTCTTCTTCTATCACCCCATTCAAGAATGCAGCCTTGACGTCCATCTGGTGAATCTCCCATCCCATATGCACTGCAAGGGATATAATGGATCTGACAGAGGTATATCTAGCTACAGGGGCGAAGGTTTCTTCATAATCTATCCCTTCTTTTTGAGCATATCACTTAGCCACGAACCTAGCCTTGTACTTCTCTACGTTGCCGTCTATAGCATACTTAATCTTGGAGATCCACCTGGAACCTACAACTGATCTGTCCTAAGATCTCAGTACGACTTCCGATACATCATTGGTCATGATAGAGCTGTACTCCTCTACCATAACATCTACTCAGACTTGATGTTGAATGGCTTCCTGAAAGCCATAAGGCTCGACAACCTGTGCTACCAGAGCTTGGTATCTGTCAGGCTGTCTACGCTGCCTTTTCTCGGTTCTGGGAGCCCCAACAAACTCCTCAACGTTCCTCACCGTATGTCACTTCTCTGTTGATTCTGCCGTTGGTAGTGGGTGGCTCAATCATCTCTTCGTCCTGCTGTCCCATCTGCTGCGAGCTATCTGGATTTTCTTCCCTAGAAGAAATACTAGTACTGGTCACAGTGCTAGATCCTGATGGTTGTCCATCTGCTAGATCTTCTCCTAGCTGTTGCTGGACAAGAGGTTCATCTTCAGACTATTCTTTTGTAGGCATTTTACGGGATCTTCTGAAGGCTCGATCCTCAATGAATTTCACATCACTCCTTACTACAACTTTTCTATTACCCAGAATGTAGATCCTGCATGCCTTAATGTCTCGCTATATCCTACGAGATACCCTTTCTCAGCAGTCTGATCTAATTTGCTCCGTTTCTCGTCTGGAACGTGGCAATACACCACACTCTCGAAAATCCTGAGTTGGCTTACCTCCAGCTTCATCCCTGTGAAGACACTCTTGGGCGTTGTCTTGCCCAATGCTTTGTGAGGGGTCCTATTTTGAATATATACGGCTGTGTTGCATGCTTCTGCCCACAGAAATCGAGGAAGATCCTGGTCATACAACATTGCCTTTGCTGCCCTAACAATAGTCCTGTTCTTTCGTTCTGCAACTCCATTTTGCTCTGGATTGTAAGGAGTGGTCCATTCTCTTTTGATACCCTCCCTTGCGCAGAAATCTGTAAATTCCTTATTAGTGTATTCACCACCGTTATCTGATCGCAATACTTTGATTTTCTTCCCCGTCAGATTTTCTACTAGAGCCTTAAATTCTCTGAACCTGTCAAAGACCTCATCCTTGGTCTGAAGGAAGTAAATCCAAGTTTTCCTGGAATGGTCATCTATGAAAGTGACAAAATATTCACTTCCACCAAGAGCTCTAGTGGACATCGTTTCGCAGATGTCTGAGTGTATTAGTCCCAATACACTTTTTGCCTCGTTGTTGCTCTCGGAATACGCTGCCTTGGCGTATTTGCCTAGAATGCACCCTTTGCATACATCATCATGTCTGGTACCAAGAACTGGAACTCTTGTAACTGTTTCTCTGAGCATTCTGAAAGCTCCATGATGTAGATGCCCCATTCGTCTGTGCCATAGCTCATTCAAATCTGACTCACTGCTTAGATTGCTGCTTATCAGTGCCATTGGAGACTCGAGCTGCAACTTGTAGAGTCTGTTGCTTTGAGTCCCAATTTGAGCCTTCTTCTTCCAGTTTGGATGTTTGACATAGAACTTTCTTTCGATAAAGTATATGTCGTATCCCTTGTCCTGCAATTGAGACATTGAAAGTAAATTCATTCCCATACTTGGCACATGCAGCACATTAGTGGCTCAGAGACTCTCTCTTGTTTCTGTCCGAAATGCTACGGTCCTTTTTCCTGCAGGGGTACATTTTGTCTTGTTTCCCATAGTAATTTAGAAATCCATACGTTCTTCTTGATAATTAGAGAAATGATCTCTTTCTTGAGTCATATGAGATGAAGCTCCACTATAAATGTGCCAATCATCTGATGATGTAGTGCTCGATAAACAAGCACATTCTTTTTCCAGACTAGAGGCCAACTCTGACAAAACTCGATCTTCCATCTTCTCCTTGTTATTCCCTTTTCTGGAAGATTCTGCAAAAGGAATGCGTAAGCCCTTTAGGAATGCATTTTGCTGCGAAGTCAACTCCACAAGTTTCGTTTGGCGAAGACCCTCTTGCTTGCTTGCCTAACCTTGCTATGATACCATGTGAAAATTTCAACTTGAAATTTTACTGTATTATCTGATATTATTTCTTTTACTTATGTATTAGAAACAAGTTCTTTGCAGAAATCTCTTAAGTAAATATCGAAATAAATTCAAATGCAGACTTCACAATTATTGAGCAAATCAACAAGAAAGTACTAGCACAAGAGCGACACAAATATTTTGGACAATTGTCTCCGGAAAAACCCAATGTGGGTAAACCGGTGCAACAGATGAGGGTTTCTATTATTCTTCAGCAAAATCTTCTTGTACAATTTACAATCAACAATAACAAAGAGAAATTCTCTATGATAACACTGGAGAAATTCCTCACAAATTTTTTGATGAGAAATGACCCCGGAATGACTCTCCTGGGCCTCCTGCGTCACCCATGCGCTGACTTTGCGTGAGGACTACGCAGATCTACGTCACCTCTGCACTGTCCCTTCCAGCCACTGCGTTGTCCCTTCATGGTACTGCGTCACCTGCTCCTGCACCCCGGATTGATGCTGAACCCTCTCTGTCTCTCCTCTATCTGCAACTCTCCGCCTGGATCGATTTTCTCTTGCCGAACTTCCATCACTGGGAAAATTCGACTTTACTTGGGCAACTGAGTATTTTCCAAATGACACTTGAGTCTTCTTTTATAATCTTCTTGTTGAGATATCAACAATTGAGATTAGATTTGTAATCAATGGCTAAGATCATAACTTGACTTGATCTGTGTTTCCTAGAAGATTCACACTCTGTTTTATTAATGCCCTTTAATTATTTAATTTCCCTAAGTTAGACTTAGGGTCTCCATTAAAATAATTAATTATTTTAATAAAACATCAATCGAGTGGAATTTTCACAAATGGTTTCTAGGTTATTTGGAATACCAGTTTCTAAGCCTCTCCACAAAATTTGAGGCTTAAAGCACTTTTTGATGCTGCAAAAATCAACATTGTTTCCCTCCAAAAACACCCCCTCCAATCCTTTAAAAGGAGGTTACCCCTCTCATTTGTCTCACACATCTCATTTGGAGCTTTTGTGAGTTTGATTGAGAGCTTGAAGAGTGTTGAGTTTTTGCTGGAGTAGTGGAACAACATAGAGTTTGAGCTTAGTAGCCATCATGCCTCCAAAAGTCAAGGATACTTCATGGGCTCATTGTGATATGATTGATGGAAAAATGATCTGCAAATATTGCCAAAAATCTATTGCAAGAGGGGGTATTTACAGGTTCAAGCAACACTTGGCTGGGATAGGAGGCCATGTAAAGCCATGTCGAGCACCAAATGAAGTAATGGTTCATATTAGGGCAGAATACCTTCAGAAGTTTGAGACTCAAGTCACTGAACCAATAAAGAAGTTTGTGACTCGAGCAGTTGCAAAATTTGGGAGTCGATACTAAACCAATTGAGTTTGATCATGATGAGAAGTTACTGTGAAAATTTCTTAATCTAAGAAACCCTACCGTAGTATCTTGATTTACTTCTCCTACTTGAATTAAGTTACAAGTTAATTTCTGAAATATTCAGTAAATCAGCGAAGTAAATACAACTAGCAGCGTACACATACAAATCAATTAATGAACAACATGCTCATATGACAAAGTGACATAGATTTTTCGGACAAATGTCCCCGAAAAATCCCAATGCGGGAAAACCGATGCAGCTAGCTTTGGAGGGTTTACATTATTATGCAGAATGCCAGAATCTAAGTACAACATTTTCTGGGCACCAAACTGGTTTACCCTACATAGAAATAATACGGCTACAATACCTCTATCCTTGGAGATAGAAAATATGGCTGATTCACAACTTCAAATGGGATTTACAGAACTCGAGCCGTGTCCGGCCCACCAGAAACCCCAGTGCTGCTCTTCAGCCCTCTGCGTCAGCCTCTGCGCTACTCTGGAAGGGCCTGCATCACCCCTAAAGGGCTTACGCTGCCCCTGCGCTGCCCTAACTTGGCCTCCGTCAGTCCTGCGTGGCTCCTGCTGCCTCTGCGTGGTCTTTACTGGACTGCGTAGTCCCTGGCTGCCTCTGCGCTTCCCTGGTATGCTGCCTCTCTTATACTTTTCTCATTGGCAAACCAACGACCGCGATCTAATCTCTATTCGACGTCTTAGATTAGAAGCTGCTTGATCTGCATCACTTAAGTCATTCTCTTGATATGTTTAATTTAATTCACTGTAATCTTTTAATTTTCCTAAGTTAGACTTAGGGTCCTTAATTAAAAAGATTAATTAATTAAATATCTCTTAAACCTGATGGAATTCTTCTAAATGTTTTCTGGGTCTTGTAGATATCATGGACTCCAGCACCTTCACAAAATTTGGGAGCTAGAGCACATCCGATGCTACCCCAAAGTCTCAACACTCCCTCTTAGCAAGGAATGTGCTCTAGCAATATACTTCACCCCGAAGTATTGCTCTGATCTCTAGCATTGGTCTCCGCGCTGATGTTTGGCCTACTTCCCTTCATCATTGCGCTGTTGCTGCTTTTTGTACTACTGCCCATGACTCTGCTACCGTCACTGCTACATACATAATGCATCTCCCTCTCAAATTGCTGAATCGTGCTGCCAACTGCTGCACTGCAACTCAGTTGCTGAGAGTAAGCAACTGAAGGACCCCTACCCAATGATAGACAAGTCCGTCGGGCTGCATCTCATCATTGAAGCTCCATAGGCTGCTACTCTGCGCTGTCCTCCTGAAGACACTACGCCACTGCAGCTCTGCACTGCGTAAGCATGCCTCCTCTGCGCTGCTGCTGCCCTCTGCACCGCGTTGCTCCCTCTACAGCGTCCCAACCTCTGCCTCTGCTTCATCCATGATCTTTGCACCCACTGCTCCAGTCATTCCTTATTACTGTCTCAAGGCTCCCATAGCATGGTTGTGATTCAAGAATTGGGCTACTCAAGGATCCCACCACCACTCTGTAGCTGCTCTACCGATCAATATCACCCCACCTCCGTGGTTCATGAGCGCTCATGGCTACGTCATCGTCAAAGCCATCATCTGCTACCGCAGCCTTGGAACTAGAAGCTTCCTTGCCCTTCTTCCTTTGAGGACAATTGTTGGCGAAGTGTCCAAGTACACCACATTGGAAAAATTTGATCTTAGATAGATCATGCTTCTTTTTCCCTTGCTGCTTCTTAGATGCCAGGGCTGCCTCTTCCTCTTTTTCTTCACCTTGCTCGATCTGGTGCTGGATTTTCTCTTGGTCATTCAACGGATATCCTCTTGTCGGAGGATAGCCCACATATCGTCCTTGTTTGGAAGGTCCACTCTGCCCAAGATGCTTTGGACAAATGTTTCCCAATCCTCTGTGACTGCATTTAGAGCAGTCCTCACCATGACATCATCATCCACCTTGACCCCCATGGTAGTCAGCTGATCCCGAATCGCCTGCAAACTAAAGAGGAAAGGATTGATTTCCTCTCCCTTGGTCATCATAAATAACCTCAGCTGGTTCTCCAAAAGCATCTTCCTCTAGACGGATTTCCCTTGATACAATGTGGTTAAAGCTTTCCACATCTCATTAGCCGTCTTCTTCTCGACTATGTGTGGTACCACATGATCTTTAACCCTGTCTATGATGAAGCGCTTGGCATGTGTCGTTGCTTCATTGTGCTTCACCAGGAGAGTCACATCGGTTGGTGTAGCCAAGACGCTTTCTACATGCTCCCGTATATCGTATGCCTCCAGGACTACCATGATTCTAGCCTTCCAGATAGCAAAGTTGGGCAGGCTGTCCAACCTATCCTGATCACGTAGTCCGTGTGGCGCCATCTGCTCAGAAATACTCTATCAGAACAGATCTTCCTCTCCCTGCTTCTCAACATAAACTCAGATCTAGGGTCCTTGGCGACAAAGGCACCCTCTTCTCCCTTTGACAACTGATTTCCTCCCTTGGAGATTTGCCAAATACAACGAATCAACTCTCTTCAATCACCCTACGATCGATCCTCAGATTTCTTTGGCAATGAAATCTACTGAGCAACTGTTCTCCTCTCGCTCTTTGTCAGCTTATCTTAGGCACGATTCTGCACCGGCAGAATCTCTACCCCACCAGCAACTGCTGAAGATTTGAAGCCTCGCTTCCAAACCACGGCAAATCTGTACAACATTCGAAACTGGATTGTGTCACCCTGGCTGGCCTTTACATGAGCAAACTAGCTCAGCGTAGCGCAGGCTGCTCCTGTGTCCCTCTTGAAGGCACTGTGCTGCCTCTGCGTTACCCAGCTGGGACTGCGTTGTTGATTTTGTACCTGAAGGAAATCGATTTTGAAGGAATAGAATTCAATTTCAGAGGGAGAGGTTGTAGAGGCGGAGTTGCAGAGGCAGAAGAAGGTAGGGGAAGTCAGTAGAGGAAGAGGAAGGCAGGAGGAGGACACAGAGGGGACAACGCTGAGCAGCAGCACTGGTCCTCCACGTAGAGTGATGCAGTCCAGTGCAATGACTGCGCAGAAGAGCACACAGAGTGATGCAGAGGGAGAAAGGGTGCCTCCCGTGTGTCAGAAATTCTTTCGAAGGGTTCGGAAAAATGATCTCAGGTGTATTCTAGACATCTGCTCGTCAAATTTCTATAAATGATTTCCATTGCTGAAGAATAATACAAACCGTCATCTATTGCACCGATTTACCCGCATTGGGTTTTTCCGGGGACAACTGTCCAAAAATAACTGTGTTCATGTGATTGTTTCTATTGTGTTATATGCGTTCTATTTGATTTCTGCTTATGATTAAGTGAATACTGCAGTTATGTTTATTCAGAATTTACTGGAAGTATCTGTAAATAACTTATCATAAATAAGTAGGCGAAATAAATCAATCAATGAAGTAGTATTTTTGCTTAAAAATTTCACATGGTATCAGAGCAAAAGACGAGAAAATGAAGAGGAGTTTCTGCAATGGAACGAGGTCCGACAATGATGCAACATTAGCTCGGAAAGGTTCACACAGTCCTCCATAATGCATGGAGGAACAGAGGGATCATGACGTTTCAGTTTTGGCGTCTAGTCTAGAAGAGGATTTTGCTTGAGTGTCAATCATGGCCTCTCTAGGGGTCTGGTATATTGACAGTGGAGCATTTGCTCACATAATGGGACCTCGAGAATGCTTCTCGGGCTACCAAGAAGAGCAGATGAATTTTCAGATCACGATGGGAAGCAAGGCCAAGTGTACCCCTATTGGAAGAGGAACCATAATATTTCAAACAGAAGGTGGTAACAAGCTTTGGGCCACTAACGTACTACATGTACCAGGATTGGGGATGAACAAGCTCTCAGTGTCTCAACATCAGAACAAGGGTTACGATGTATACTTTATTGGCAACAAAGTTTATGTCAAACACCCTAGTTGGAAATTGAAGGCACAAATTGAATTAAGGAGCCATAAACTGTATAAGTTACAGCTCGAGTCTCCAATGGCACTGATAGGCAGTACTGATGAAAGAGATTTGAATGAATTATGGCACAGAAGAATGGGGCATCTACATCATGGAGCCTTGAGGATCATCAAGAAGACTGTCATGGGAGATCCAAAACTTAACACCAAGAAAGACGATATCTGCAGGGGGGTGTGTATTAGGGAAGTATGCCAAGGCAACATTTCCAAGAAGCAGCAGTAGGGCCAAGGGTGTGTTGGGATTGATACACTCAGACATTTGCGGACCATTGTCCACGAATTCTCTCAGTGGTGCAAAGTATTTTGTCACCTTTATCAATGACCATTCCTGAAAGACATGGATCTATTTTCTGAAGACCAAAGATGAGGTCTTTGAGCGATTCAAAGAATTCAAGGCTTTGGTAGAAAATCTAATCGGAAAGCGGATCAAGAAATTGAGATCAGACAATGGTGGAGAGTACATTGATAATGACTTCACGAGGTTCTGTGCAAAGGAAGGCATCAAGAGAGAATGGAAAACTCCATATAATCCAGAGCAAAATGGAGTCACAAAGAGGAAGAATAGGACCATTGTGGAAGCTGCGAGGGCAATGCTATATGATCAAGACATGCCCAAATTCCCATGCGCTGAAGCTTGCATTACAACAATGTATGTGCAGAACAGGGTGCCTCATAGAGCATTGGGTAAGGTTACTCCTGAGAGTGTGTTCACTGGCAGCAAGCCTGAGGTGAGCCACTTCAGGATATTTGGCAGTATAGCGTATTACCATATACCTGATGAGAAGAGGAAGAAATTAGATCAGGCTGTAGAGAAATGATACCTTGTGGGATATAGTGAAAATGCAAAGGCATACCGCATCTATATTCCCGAGAGTAGGAAGATCGTAGTAAGACGAGACGTGAAATTCATGGAGGAGAGAGCCTTTAGGAGATCCCGAGAGATTTATACAACTACGCCGTCTGAGGAGGATCCGCTGGTCCAACCACAATGGCCTACAAAAGATGGCTCTAGTGCCTCTCCACGACAGAAGGATCCTAAGGAAAGTTTTTCCGAGGAAGTGCAAGGAGAGCAGGTAAATCCACCCACCACTAGTGGAAGGACGAGTAGAGAACTCTAACAGACTCTGAGGGATGCAAAGGAATTTATTGGAGCCCCTAGACATGAGAAGAGGGAACGCAGGCAGCCAGACAGGTACCAGGCATTGGTAGCACAGGTTGGAGAACCCTCTAGTTTTTAGGAGGCAGCTCAACATCAGGTGTAGGTAGACGCTATGGTGGAGGAGTACAACTCCATCATGACAAATGATGTATGGGAAGGAGCCCCTAGACGTCAGAATAGATCGGTTGTAGGATCAAGGTGGATCTACAAGATCAAGTATGCTGCAGATGGCAGCATAGAGAAATTCAAAACCAGGTTTGTGGCTACAGGATATTCACAAAAGGAAGGGATCGATTATGTAGAAACCTTCGCCCCTTATCTCGGTACACTTCGATCAGATCCGTCATCTCTCTTGCAACACAGATGGGATGGGAAATTCACCAGATGGATGTAAAGACAACGTTGTTGAATGGGGTGATAGAAGAGGAAGTGTAAATAGAACAACCAGAGGGCTTTGAGACGCATGAGCAGAAGACTCTTGTGTGCAGGCTTAAGAAAGCCTTGTACGAACTGAAGCAAGTTCGTAGAGCATGGTATGGACGAATTGATAGCTACTTACAGAAGATGGGATTTGTAAAGAGTGGCGCAGATCCCAACCTCTACTATCTGAGAGTAGGGGATGAGCCACTAATTCTGGTATTATATGTAGATGATCTGTTCCTGACTAGATCATCTAAGCTCACTAAAGACTGCAAGGAAAATCTGGCTACAAAATTCGACATGAAGGATCTAGGGCAAATGCACTATTTTCTTGGTTTGGATGTTTGGCAGCAGAAGGGAGAAATCTTCCTTGGGCAAGGATAATATACTACAGATATCCTGAAGAGATTTCAGATGGAGGACTGTAGACCCATGGCTACGCCAATGATCACAAACTGGAAGAAGATCGACACGTCCGAGGACGATGAGGCTGACACTACCTTGTATAGGAAGCTCATAGGATCATTGACGTACCTAGTCAACACTAGACCAGACATCTATTATGCTGTAAATACCCTCAGTCATTGCGTGGTACAACCAAACATGTTCTCAGATACTTGAAGGGGACAATCGAGTTTGGATTGAAGTACACCAAGGGAAATGAAATCCAGTTGAGTGGGTTCACTAACGCTGTAAGGTTCCATACACAACACTTTCATTTGAGGAATGTTAATCTCAGCATATATTTTAGCAGTAATGCAAATTAATGAAAATCAACAGTAAAATTTAATTAAGAAACTATTCTATACATAAAAGAAATACCTGGAACGCAACTGATGGTTTAATGGTGGCTCTCCTCCTGTGACGCTGTGGTCAGATTGAACAGTTCACCGAAACAATATAATCCTCCCAGCCGATCTAGGAACAATCCTAGACCCAGAAGATCACTCTTCTGCTCCCGTGCCTAGAATCCCAAGAACGGTGAGACTCCCTTCCAAAACTCTTCGTATCCTTCAATCCTTTCTTTGGACATAATGCAAAATTTTCCTCCCAAAAACCCTCCCTTCCCACTTCACATCCTCTCCCTTATATCATTTTTCTCCACCGTCTTCGACTCCCGTAGATATTATGACATTTATGAGGGTCTGCATGCATTTAAGGAGATATTATATTCATTTAAGGAGATATTAATTTAGAGATAAGGTTTTGGGGTTAAGTGCATGAAATATCCATATTGAGTCCTTCTCTAGTTACGTAGATGTGATGGCTTTATGTAGAGCTTAACTTGGATTTACTTTGTATTATGTTTGTTTTGAACTTAATTAATTTGCCTTAATTAAATAATTTTATTACTTTATTGGTTCACCCACATATACTTTTTACTGAATTATAATCTGATTTTCTTAAATAACACTCTCCCATGCATATGTAGATAGAGTGGTATATGTGTTAGGTATCCTGTTGATATTTCGTTATATCATGGCGAGATAAAATATATAGTAATATTCAATTCGTTATTCTTACTTAGGTAGCCTTAATACTAGTGCGGGGTATGCGATATAGGCATGTGTAGCTATCATATGCGTATGTCGTATACTCGCTAAGGTTATTTTACTTATAAATTAGGAATGGGTCGTTACATACTTCCTCCCTTCAGAAAACTTTGTCCCGAAGTTAGGGTTTCATATACTCATATCGATAATTATGTTTTAGAGATTAGGGCACATGTGAGAAGGTTTGTATTTTAAGATTGAATTCCGTTTGAAGATGCATGTTTTTTTGTAATTTATTTGTTACTTCTCATCTCAACCGCATCTATAGACTATTCTAAAATCATCCTATCCTTCCCAATCTCTTCCACTCCCATCCTATCCGTCCTCTACAGGAATATGACATGGCATCAGTTTTACTGATCCATTCATAGACCTTAAGGATATCAGCGTCAATTACATCGACCTGATATGCTTGTAGGCATCCGGCAGTCATCATCACACGTCTAGGGGAGCGTGACTCGCACAGTCCTCCCATGACTCCAGGTATTGGAGGATAAACGGTGGGCAACACCTCCACCCCTCCCAGTAGAACTTGGGTCAACACCCTATCATGGAATCACATGGAGTCTCAACCGTTCTGGGGATTCTGTCATCACGTCTATTGTTTTGGTAACTTGTGTTCTGCGAAGTAATCACTGGTACACAATCTGCAATGTAAACACTCGTACACATATTACAGCATATGCATCTATATGGTTCATAACAAATTGTTTGTAACATCTTATCTCGTTAATTTCCTAAATTTTGCACTAGCTTTCAGGGAATTTCAAAGTTTCTGCTGGAGGGAAAACTTAGCTGATTTAGCCTCTTAATAACTCCTAATAACTCTTAATATAAAGAGGGTAAAAACCATACGTGATACCATGTGTAAGGTCTTTGTCTCACTTATAAAACAAAACACTTATCTGATTCTCTACAGTTAAGCAGGATTTAATTTTGCAAGAGAATTTAAACATGATTTCAAGCTAATTCTAAGTAAAATCACAGTAAACAGCTAATGCTTAAAACATAATAATTAACTGATGCTAAGAGGAGGAATACCTGGAAACGGAGAGATCCAAACTAGAATACCTGGAACCGTGATCCTCCTCTCCAGCTGATCGGACAGATTACAGAACCAAAATGTTCCTCCCAGCCAAATTTAGAATTTAATCCTAAATCCAAAGGACGCCTCCTCTGCCCCCGTGCCCAGAATCCCGAGAACAGTGAGTCTCCTTCCCACCCTTGATAAATTTTACCATAACAACCTTCTCAAATTCATCACGACAACTTTCTCCATTTTCTCACAACATCGTTCTCCCTCTTCTTTCCCAACAAAAGACCCCTCCCTCCTTCATGTCTTCGTGTTTAAATAATAATCTGCCCCACCGCCACAACACCATCCAGCGAACATCCCACCGCCACACTCCATCGAGATAAGGCCTCCATAAATGTAGAAATGAATATTTTTAAAGAGGTATCATTCGAATAAGAGGATATGATTATTAATGAGAGGTAACTTGAATGCAAGAGGATAAGATGTATAAGGTTGTATTAAACAACCGTCATTTAAATGAAAAGAATATGATTGTATTAATTTGAATGTATTCAATCGGGGTGTTGTTTAATTAATCATTCTAATTATTCTTTTGAAGTTAGTTTTTCTTTATGTTGGTATTTTAATTTTTAGTTAAATATTAGGAAGTAGGGACTTAGGGTGTGGGTTGTTACATACTTCCTCCCTTCCGAAAACTTCGTCCCGAAGTTAGGGTGTCATATATTCGTATCAATGATTGTATTTTAGAGATTAGGGTGTTTGTAGAAGACGAATTTTTAAGATTGACTTTCTGTTTGAATAAGTATGTATCTGCAATTTAATTGTTACTTCCCATCTCAACCAAATCTTCAAACTATTCTAAAATCATCCTATCCTTCCTAATCTTCTTCCACTCCCATCCTATCCGTCCTCTACAGGAATATGCCATGGCATCAATTTTACTGATCCATTCATAGACTTTAAGGATATCAGCGTCGATTACGTCGACCAGATATGCTTGTAGGTATCCGGCAGTCATCATCACACGTCTAGGGGAGCGTGACTCGCACAGTCCTCCCATGACTCCAGGTATCGGAGGATAACCGGTGGGCAACACCTCCACCCTCCCAATAGGACCAGGGTCAACACCCTATCGTGGAATCTCAGGAGTCTCAACTGTTCTGGGGATTCTGTCATCACGTATTTTGGTTCTGAAGTCTGTATTCTGCAAAGCAATTACTTGTACACAATCTGCAATGTAAACACTCGTAAGCACATGTCAGCACATGCATCTATATTGTTCATAACAAATTGTTACCCATATAACAATCTCTACACATTCCAAATATACTGTTATCAATGTAAACATTCGTACACACATTACAGCATATGCATTTATATTTCATATCCTTGCAATGATAATTTAAATGACATAAGGCATGTTGGTATCCCTGCATTAGTAAAGTCAAACAGTAGCATATATTTGGTATCACTAGAGTTAAGTAACATCCGTTCTTTATTGTTATCCATGTACCAGTAAGTAAAATTCATTCTTAAGAGATAATTCAAAATAAAGTTTACAATTTCATGGATAGACTATGACCACTCTCTATACATGATCAGTAAGTTGTGTGATTATGATTACAAAGCTGTAAGTTAGGCTAGTACTGGATTATGTCATACTCTTCATAGTCAAAGAAAATCAATGGGAATCAGTGAAGATAGTGATATGTTAATAAAGAATATTGAACCTTTACCCTTAACCCCATATTAGTACAATACTATCATGCTTATTATGTAACATGGTGAGAGATAAACCTCTATACTAAAAGAGCTTCTATTACCGTTATAAAAGGTTAGCCATGTGAATCCATTGAATAGTATATCTTATATATTACTGATCTTATGAACATGTGGACTACTAGAACCTTATAACAAGCCCAAGTATTACTACTAGTCAAGTATGGCTATTTCCACAATAAGTATACCATGTGAAATAGGTGAAGCAAGGAGGTCTCTCTTATATACGAGTAGAAGTTATAGCAGATAGGATTCCACCTTTATCAAGCCTATGATCGCCATTACATCTATTCTTATTCATACTTAACTAGTGAATGGTACAGGTGTTACTAACAGAGATGGAAACAATCGAAATGTTAAAGCAGATACATGTACGGGTTATTGATGTGGAAACACACAGATCAACTACATGTTAGTTTATGATTGGAACCCTATTCAGACAGACTAAGCTAGCATGATATGAGGTTACGACCGGTGAGTTGCTTAACTACTTAGATAGGGTGATATCTTAGGCATAATATGCGTTACTACCACCTTCTCTATAATTGAACTTACTTAGGTAACGATATATTAGTAAATGAACACGAGATACACGAGCTCAGTACATATATGATACAGGTTTATTACGGAATCATTTAGAGCAATCGAAACCATGCTTTTATATGTAAACTCTAATCCCAATAGATATGGTATTACACTCAGTAAGCTATGAAGATCGTATGGTTCACTGTCACTCATATATTGCACTCACTCTGATTATGGTTATACACTTCTTGTTATTACCCAATATACGTGTTACTTAAGCTCATTGATCAGTGTTTATTATGGATACTTATTGATTATAACCATTGTTGTAATCACAACTGTAATTAACAGAGTCAAGTAGATCACAGTTATTGTCAACACAGTTACTTTGCACCAAATTCTTGAATTTAAAAGGAAACATCCGAGGCATCTGAGTACAACCATCCTTCCTCCCAGTTTCCTTCTTCAACGAGGAGGCTGCTGCAAGGGTCTGGTTCTGGTTCTCTTAAAATAAGAAACTTTCAAGGTTGCTCATAGAGTAAATTGTTAAATATAATCGTCAAAAGCATTATGTATTGACATGACAAATCATCACTATTAATATTTGGTTAAATCTCCTATTGAAGTTATCTTATATGTAGATCATAATATCATTACGATTACCTGCAAAATTTCCCTTCTGTCAGCAGAATTGTTGCATAAAAATCGAAGATTGAAATGACTTGTAAATGGAAATAATTGAGATCACCCATTAAAATACATTTGTAATTAACAAAACATTAACAATATCTTTGCAGCCTAAGAAAACATAACAAAACATGTATAAGTGTTTACCTAAGGCAAGTGCTAATGATCAACTCCAATAAAGAACTGTAAATTCTAAGATTCTTTTCAAAATCAACTCATACATGTACATTTTTCCAATTTAAATTACAGAACATCTACCTGCATGGGAATCGAACAGTACGGAATTTCCCAAACCTTAAAGTTCCTATAAGCTAATCTTTCTTGAGATGCCACTTCCCAAATTGCAGTGTCACCAACATTTTGTTCCAACTGATCGATAAAGCCAACAATCCAAATTTGAACCACTAGCTAGTGTGAACATATTTATAAAGATAAAAGGTATATTTTCCAAATTGAGATAAGGAATTTATTTAAGTGAAGAATTGTATTGAATGGAATTTGAAATCACCTAGCAGAATTGTTTGCTGCAGAGGATGGAAATCCATACTCATAACATTTGAACCCTGATTGAGAGCTTTTTCTTTGTTCAAAAATGAAGAGGACGATATGTAACAATGCCAACTAAAGAATAACAAGGTGATATCAGCCTGAGGGCGATATGTTTCAAAGCCCTCCAGTTGCTCGACTTTTAACAGAGGGGTCAGGCTGAAAAATGGTATGATGAAACCCGCAAGTCAAAGATCAATGGCCGAGATTTGTTTGGGGGTCGTGCCCTAAAACCCAAAACTAGGCACCTACCTACAAAGTTTGATAGATGGCACATGCAAAAGTAGCAAATGGACAACTCTGCAATTAGATATTAACATAATGAAAAGTTAATTTTGCAAGGATGCTATATTATTTAGCCACATATATGCCCCTTCATGAGAGGCATCCTCAACAGTTCCAATGTTGAACAATGGATTGTTATTAGATGCATGAAAGGAGACTAATTGGCTCACCTTATACATATGGCCCTTGCATCATTACATATTCCATATAGGCATATAATGACTATTTCTTAGGAGTGGAGATTTTACTCAGTTGGGGCTTTTCTCCACTATAACCCCGGCGTTTCATTACAGTGATGTTGGTGCTCTTGCGCATTTATTGCGAGTTGTTTTAGGAAATGTCTTTTTGCAAGTACCTGTTAAACTCTCGCATTCTCCAATCAGTAAATTCTTAAACTCGCTATAATTCCAAGTTGGTTTTGACAAGAAGCCAATCTGCATCTTGATACATGAAGATGATTTCAGAGAAAAGGCTTATTGTGTGCCCACCAAAGCTCTTTACTATTTTGTGACTACATTCCGTCAATAGAAATACGGCCATATTTCCTAATTTAGAGTTGGAATTTTCGAAATGTTTTTTTTTATTTTTTTATTTTTTTGCTTAGAAATCATTGCTTTGTACATAGGAATTTAAATAAACAAACGACTAGAAATTGATGCAAGCAATGGAATCTTCAATGAAGCCCCACACCTTATTCATTACAGTTTACCCTGAACGGGGCGGATTTATGATCTCTACTGAATCAACAATAAAAAAAAAAAACTGAGGTGTTAAGCTGGTCTAGTTCCAATTATATCTTTCCGGTCATAGATACTAGGATATGCCTTGCATTTTATAACTATAATTATATCATAAATAACTTGAAGTGACAAACTGGAGATTTGAAATATCTTCAACCACAAACTTTATTTTCAAACACATACCTGGTGATGCATGCTTCAGAAATTCGGATGGCAATTATGGACTGGGATTTGTAGATCACATAGTGTATTCGTCAAGCAAGGATTCAAGCCCTGCTGTGACAAGGAGTCCACAGATTCACAATGTCTCGGACTTATTTACAATATGGACTGCTTCGGAAGACTTTCTTAATTGAGGGCTAATTCATACCATAATTCTGAGCCTCAATGCTTCATCCATTGTCTCACTTTAGTGACGTTAATAGGACTGCATGCATATAAATGTAAGGTATTAAGAAATCTAAACTTTTCTATTGAAGAAGATTTTCGGAATAATATCGAGCCAAGTGAATAACTCTTAATATTGTTTCTCATGACTTGCTTCAGAATTTGCGCATAGCTATAATGGCTTTGTCCGGGTTCTAGGGTTACTCAGAGATCTGAAATGGATCCATACTTCAAGTTAGGTTCATAGGTTGAAAATTTATCCCTTGGTCCTTGAAATAATTCAGTATTTGACTCGAGAATGGCTAAAGAATTCCCTTCAATATACTTCAGGATACTGCTTCAGACTTGATGATACATATAGAATTTGAAGAGAGTTGAAGGATCTCGAATTGTTCAAAGTATCCGGCATCCAAAGACCAGCTAACAACCATTTCTGGTCAAATGGTTGAGTTCAAAACTTCAAACCTCAAATAAAATTAACGTTTCCTAAATTTCACCCAATTCTACCTCACAAGCTTCTGGTCGAGGCTATGGTCCGACCTCCATCCCATTATATGCTCCAAAAAGTTTTTAATCTTGAGAGTAATGGCTCAGCCAAGCCAAGATTTGCTTGTAGTTGTAACAAATCTGCAATATCTTGACAGATATTTTGGTATCCTCTGTTTGAAGTAGGAGTTTTGATTCCATGCGTGTCTACACCTTGGCTGGTCATTGAAGGGTTATGAACCTTGGTGACTGATCATTATTGTTATTATTATATAAGTATTTATGCACATTACATTGGAGACTCCCCTTCCATAAGCTTAAACTTATATGACATGGAGATATATGTATATTTAAAATCATACAATATATATATATTTAAAACGCTATGATATCTATTGCTTCAGATTAAGACCATTTTGCTTCAGATCGGGCCACTTAGAAATCGATTGCCCAAAACGTCCTTCTGACAATTTAGAGTGGAGACCTGAACGTGCTGTTTGGTCATATGCTTATTTCCAATGGCCTTCAGAATTTGCTGTTCTGTGCATTTGGCAGACAGGGTTAGGAAAAGAATACGGTATCCGCGTATGCTCAGCTTCTCACTGTCCGGTGCCAAATACTCACTGTCCGGTCTCAAAATCCTGGCTGAGGAAGACACGATAAGAAAGGTGGTCCTGAGTGGATAAGATCCATGGTCCTGATAATAGATTTCAGAGATGATTTTACTGGGTCGATGAAAAGATGCCGTGAAAAGTATAGATTTTATTCTAATTCGCTGTAGCAAGGCCCTCCAAAATCATAATATCCTTACATTACGCTGGTTTAGGTGGACTCGTTTCCATCGAAAGAAGACTGAAGCTTCGTTTTACAGAGTGTAAAACGAAAGTTAGTGAAAGCATTTGAATATACGAAATTTTGTTGCATAAAGATATACATTTAACAAAACAAAACATACCGTATAAATTAAAACGATATATATATATAAAAAGGAACCATACATTTTAAAAACCGTTTTATTAATTTCAATCAGACAAAAACACTCTATATAGTCAATTAGACGGAAAAGCATTGAAAAAAAGGCACTCCCAACGCACAAAGTAAAGAGCAGTCGCTATATTACACCGGCCAGAATCGATGGACGTGTAAATTTCTTCTATGGGTTTTGTATTTTCTCGTAACTTGACAGCATAAACATCAAACACATGTTTCCGCCTTTCAGAACACGAGAGATCCGTCCACGTTTCTGTCTATTGCATATTCGGTGGTATCATGAAATTAAAATACACTACCCTAGCTGGCTAAATGACTCGAATACACGACTAAGATCAGATTTGATAACGTGGCTTCCCTTTAGCAAATTTCATAACGTGGCTTCCTATCAGATTTAATAATTTGACAGCGAGTGATATAGATACCCAGCTGGTAATCCGCTGTCCTATGATTTTCATTAAGTTCTTCCTGCATTCGCTGTTTAAAGCCGGGACGGTTTCATTGGAAGTGCTGATATGTTGCCCGAAATCAAAGTGTCAAGTTATCTCCCCAGTTCACAGTTCAGTTCGATGATAACGCTCATACAGTTGCATCTGAGTCTAACTAGCTATGGTGACAGACTTAATTTTGATGAAGTCCAATAATAAGTGGGAGTCGGATCGGGTTCAAATCCCGTCCTCTCCATTTCAAACCGACAGTTGAATATTCGTTTTAACTGTACGGCATAATTTCAATGGGTTTTTTTTTTTTTTTATATACCATATTTGTTTTTCTGGTAGTATTTATAACACCGTCATTTATGATAAGTTTTCCTTCTTACCATTTGCATCACATACTCGTTATGTGCACAAGTTTACCATACCGCTTTCTTTGATTTTGTACCATTTCCACCCTTCTGATATGGATAGCTCTAATCCCAGAAAAAAATAAAGTATTGAACTGGTCTAATTGTTAAAATTTTCTAGAGGTGTTTAAATATACCATATTACACCCTGACATATCCAATATATGTTTTGTTATGTGTCAAAATGATGTATCCATTCTATGACTAGGCCAAATTCATAGTCTCTACACTTTGAAGATTTTCTGTGTGCTGCGGTATCTTTGAACTCCATAGCTATGAATCTGATCATGAAGATTGGTAAAATTGCTATTTGTTGCAACTGGAAGATCTAATGACTCAAATATATCGGTGTGAGGTTGGTGTGCGACTAACCCATTTAACTTTAGAAATTTTATTTTAAGCCCTTCCTGTAATGGTTTGATTTGACCTCTAATGCACTGGAATTTGTGTTATAGATGCAAAAGAATATAAATTTAGTACTCTGGGTTAACAACATCAACTTTTATGGTTTTTATCATTTCTATGGTTTGTAACAGTGCCTAGGATTTGCCAGCTTTTTGAACGCGTTACCTAGATTTTACTTTATAACATTCTAAAATTGGCCCTGGCTTGTGCTATTGATGCAAAAACTGACAGAAATTAGAGTGCACAGCAGAGGGATTCACAACAGAAACTTGCTAAAAAGAAGTGTACATCATATAATCATATTAGTCATATTAGTGTTACAATAAACTGATCAACAGAGAAGGTATTTCCTTGCAGCTAGCGATGCCAGCGCTTCCAATCTCCCATTCTTTCAAAAATTTATTCCTGTCAGAAATTTGCTGTTTATAGCTGCTGGCGATATTCTGCCTAGCTTGGGATTTTCTAATTTCATACTCTAGTCATTTTCTGTTACAACATTTTGTTTCAATTTATTCGAGTGCAATGCTATGACATTGTTATCCTTATCTACTTGCACTACAGGTAAAAATAGCTATCTAATCCTAATCCATTTTAGTTTATTAAATGTGAAAAGGAACTTACTCGATGTTACTGGACATTTCTCTTACTCACGGTGTAAAGTGCACTTGGCTTCTCTTGGTATAACAAGCTCATTTCTTTAATATTTTCCCTTTTCTTTTCCTGGAGATCACGAATGTCCTATTGTATCTTAGATTGATGGCCCCCATGTATGCCATTAAGATCTATAGATATATTGTGTTCCTCATAAGATCAGATCCACCCGTGACAAACACAACTCATTTCTGTAAATCAATTCCATATTCTAATTTTGAAGAAATCAGCCATATTTTTTTTGTTATTTAAGTTAAGATTAATATGTTAAAAAGCTACCATGTTTCTCAAATTTGTTTGAATCGTCTGCTGCAGACTAAATCTCTCCTGGGTGGAATTGTTATCACTTGTTCTAGGTCCTCTGTAGAACCAAAAAGATTTGGAAAAAACAGTTACGGTTGTAGGCTAAATTTTCTACACCTAACAGTGAGATTTAATTGAAGGCTGTGCATAGCTTTTTTTTTTTTAGTTATCTGTATGTTGGTTGTTTAACATGATTCAAGGTTACTTTGTAGACACATTGACATAGTTATGGCTTGGGTATTGCAGAAATTGTAGGGCTTATTAGGTCAGAAAGGGTTTGAAACTACCCTCTGATACCAAATGTAACATCCTATCTCGTTAATTTCCTAAATTTTGCACTAGATTTCAAGGAATTTCAAAGTTTCTGCTGGAGGGAAAGACTTAGCTGATTTAGCCTCTTAATAACTCTTAATAACTCTCAATATAAAGAGGCTAAAAACCATACTTGATACCATGTGCAAGGTCTCTGTCTCACTTATAAAACAAAACACTTATCTGATTCCCTACAGTTTAAGCATGATTTAATTTGCAAGAGAATTTAAACATGATTTTAAGTTAATTCTAAGTAAAATCACAGTAACCAACTAATACTTAAAACACAGTGACTAGCAGATGCTGAAACATAATAATTAACTGATGCTAAGAGGAGGAATACCTGGAAACGGAGAGATCCAAATTAGAATACCTGGAACCGTGATCCTCCTCTCCAGCTGATCGGACAGATTACAGAACCAAAATGTTCCTCCCAGCCAAATTTAGAATTTAATCCTAAATCTAGAGGACGCCTCCTCTGCCCCCGTGCCCAGAATCCCGAGAACAGTGAGTCTCCTTCCCACCCTTGATAAATTTTACCATAACAACCTTCTCAAATTCATCACGACAGCCTTCTCCATTTCCTCACAACAGCCTTCTCCCTCTTCTTTCCCAACAAAAGACCCCTCCCTCCTTCATGTCTTCGTGTTTAAATAATAATCTGCCCCACCGCCACAACACCATCCAGCTAACATCCCACCGCCACACTCCATCGAGATAAGGCCTCCATAAATGTAGAAATGAATGTTTTTAAAGAGGTATCATTCGAATAAGAGGATATGATTTATTAATGAGAGGTAACTTGAATGCAAGAGGATAAGATGTATAAGGTTGTATTAAACAGCTGTCATTTAAATGAAAAGAATATGATTGCATTAATTTGAATGTATTCAATCGGGGTGCTGTTTAATTAATCATTCTAATTATTCTTTTAAAGTTCGTTTTTCTTTATGTTGGTATTTTAACTTTTAGTTAAATATTAGGAAGTAGGGACTTAGGGTGTGGGTTGTTACATTGTTACCTATATAACAATCTCTACACATTCCAAATATATTGCTATCTATGATATAGATCCTAGAGCTTATATATCATACTTGGTTTAAAACATTTGTCCATGTATGTATCAATATGTTCAATACAATTTTTTCGTTTAGATACTGCTTCTGTTTAGTTCATACATGTTCCATCTATGATGCATTTGTTTTAACTATTTTCAATCTGTATACCAATATGTATTTCCATATTTAAAATGTAGTTACTCTTCTATTTCCCTTCCTTCAATCATATTTGAAATGTAATGAAATAAATTGATAGATAGTTTCATCTATAATATTTAATCTATGATTTCATATTCTTGCAATGTTAACTTAAATGACATATTGCATATCGGTGTCCATGCACTAGTAAATTTTAAACAAACAGCATATATCCTGTATCAGTAGAGTGAAGTAGCATTCTATCTTTATGGGTATCCATATATCAGCAAAGTAAAAACTCATCTTTACTTAGTATTTCAAAATTTCAAGTATCAAAATAGAGCAGTCATATACATAAAAGTTTTCAGTTCTCAAAATTTAGCATAAGCTGGGGTAATTCGGGCAGAAAGTCTCAGCATCCTTCCAAGTCGTTGATCCAGGACTATACTTGTCCCACTGGACTTTGACTTGGTCTATCCGGCGGTTCCTAAGTTGTCGAACCCTACGTTCCAGAATACATAATGGTTCGACCGTTAGGGTTCCCTCGTCTGATACCTGTAGTTCCTTCCATTGAAGGTCATGAGATTTATCAGCAATATAGTGGCGTAAGACAGATACATGAAATACATTATGAATTTTGTGCAGGTGGGGTGGCAGTGCAAGACGATAAGCGACAGGTCCAACTTTTTCCAGGACTTCAAACGGTCCAATAAACCGGGGGGATAATTTTGTTCTCCCCCCAAACCGAATGGTGCTCTTATTTGGTCTGACGCGGATGAAAACCTGATCTCCCACTACATAGTTTCTATCTGTCCTGTGAGTGTCCGCATAACTTTTCTGTCTATCTTGAACCTCTTTCAATCGTTGTCTAATTAGTTTTACCTGATTCTCCATCTCTTGGATCAAGTCTGGTCCGGCGATTATTCGATCTTCTAACCTGTCCCAACTCAACGGCGTTCTGCAGGGTCTTCCGTATAAAGCTTCAAATGGCGGCATCCTGATTGAACTGTGATAGCTATTGTTGTAAGCAAATTCTACCAAGGGTAAGTACTTTTCCCAGCGTGATTGTTGGTCCATAACATACATCCTTAGCATATCCTCGAGTACTTGATTTACCCTTTCTGTCTGTCCATCGGTCTCAGGGTGATATGCTGTACTCAAATTTAAATGAGTTCCCAAGGCCGACTGCATACAATTCCAGAACCTTGATGTGAACCAAGGATCTCTGTCGGATATGATTTTCTTAGGTACTCCATGAAATCTGATAATTTCATTTATGAATACCCGTGCTACGTCAGCTACTTCATAAGTATCTCTCACTGGGATGAAATGGGCGCTTTTTGTTAATCTATCCACCACAACCAGAATGACATTATGCTTTTGTTGCGTAAGAGGCAGCCCAACGATAAAATCCATAGAAATTATCTCCCATTTGGTCATAGGGATGTCATGAGGTTGTAAGAGACCTGCTGGGTGACGATGATTAGCTTTTACCTGCTGACATTCAAGACACCTAGCGACAAATTGGACAATGTCGTTTTTCATGCCCGACCAGAAGAAGAGTCTCTTAGTGTCAGGATACATCTTCTTTACCCCAGGATGTGCACAATATACTGCTGGTGTGCTTCCTTCAAGATGGTGTTTCGGAGATCCCCACTATCTGGTATATATATCCTTTCGCGAAATCGTAGAATTCCGTTCTCTTCCAAATCATATCCTTCGAATTTAGGTTCCTGTGAATGGTTGCTCTTGAGCCCCGACCTTACTTTTAAGTACCAACTATCTTTTACAAGATGTTCAAGCACTTGATTTCTCAAGTTCATCCTGATAGGTACGAGGGAGAATATTCGAGGTCTTCTACTTAATGCATCTGCTACAACATTCTCCTTCCCTTTGATATATGAAATCGCAAAATTGTATTCGCTTAGGAGTTCACTCCATCGTCTTTGTCTTGCATTCAAGTCTCTCTGGGTAAATAAATACTGCAAACTTTGGTGGTCACTTTTAAGCACAAAGTTTCTCCCCACCAAGTAATGTCTCCACATCTTTAAAGGTAAGACCACTGCGGCTAACTCCAAATCATGCGTAGCATAAAGTTCTTCATGGGTTTTTAATTTTCTCGAAGCGTATGCTATTACGCCTCCTTCCTGCATTAATACTGCGCCTAACCCTTGCTTAGATGTGTCGGTACACACAGTAAAATCTTTATCCATATCCGGTACTCGCAAAATTGGTGCACTAGTCAATAATCGTTTAAGTTCAGAAAAAGCTTTATCACACTCCTCAGTCCACTCGTACTTAACACCTTTGCGATGGAGGTTTGTGATCGGCTTTGCAATTTTGGAAAATCCCTCCACAAACCTTCGGTAGAAACCTGCTAAACCCATAAAACTACACACTTCATGTGCATTTTTAGGTATCGGCCACTCCCTGATTGTATTTATCTTTTCAGGATCTACAGAGATTCCTTTGCCTGATATGATATGACCTAAGTAATGGATTTCCTTTTGAAAGAAAACGCATTTGGATAATTTTCCATATAACTTGTGCTCTCTGAGACAAGATAACACTAT
The DNA here is from genome assembly GCA_034641835.2 of Pinus albicaulis. Lineage (NCBI taxonomy): Eukaryota > Viridiplantae > Streptophyta > Pinopsida > Pinales > Pinaceae > Pinus > Pinus albicaulis. Next base: position 880,212,061 of record CM076577.1, read on the forward strand.
CCGAAGATGCTCTTCATGCTCCTTCTCATTCTTAGAGTAAATGAGAATATCGTCCAGGAAAACTTGTATAAATTTGTCGAGATATTTGCGGAGAACGCTATTCATAAGGTTCATGAAGACTGCAGGTGCATTGGTCAACCCAAATGGCACCACAATGAATTCATAATGCCCGAAACGAGTTCGGAATGCAGTCTTAGAAACATCACTTTCACTAATCCTGAGTTGATGATAACCCGATCGCAGATCGATTTTTGAAAATACTGTAGCTCCTTTCATTTGATCGAAAAGGTCGTCAATGCGAGGCATTGGATACCTATTCTTTACCGTGGCCCGGTTCAAATATCGATAGTCCACACACAGTCGTAATGAACCATCTTTCTTCTTGACAAAGATTACAGGAGCACCCCATGGTAAAACACTAGGTCGAATGTGCCCTACATCTAACAGTTCTTTCAACTGTATTTGCAATTCTTGAAGTTCCGGGGCAGTCATTCAGTAAGGAGTTTTAGATATAGGTTCCATACTAGGTTTCAATTCAATGGTGAGGTCTAGCTCTCTCTGAGGAGGCAGTCCAGGTAATTCCTTTGGAAAAACATCCGGAAATTTTGATAGAATCGGATACTGATCTAAGGAAGGCCCCTTTTCTTTGCTTACCTCTTGAACTGCATACACCTGACAACCCTTCCTTAAGCACCGTTTCATTTGCATAGCTAAGATGAAACGCAAGGATACTTTTCTCTTAATACCTTGAATTTGGATTGTCTCTCCCACATCGTTTAAGCAAAGTATTGTTTTCCCGGAACAATCTACCCATGCTCGATGAGACTCTAACCAATCTATTCCTATCACCAGGTCGTAAGTACCTAGGGCCGTGACATATACTTTTAGTTTGGTCAAACAGACTCCTATATCAACTTTGCAATCCTCCACACTTAATTCTACCGATTGAAGGTCTCCTGAAGCCATTTCTACCTGTCTAAAATCGTCCTGTTTGCAGGCTGCCAACCCACATTTATTCAATGCATAAGATGAAATAAAACTATCAGTAGCTCCCGTGTCAAACAAGATTTTGAGTTTTATTCCGTTGATCGTACCTGAAGATTCCACTACCGTGGATTGATGTGCTGCTTGGTTGTTGTTGACGACAGCATGGATTCTATGATTGCTTTGGGCATCTGATGATGGTTCTTTTCCTGTTCGCCGAGAGTTCTCTGGACAATCACGTCGAAGATGAGGTCCTCCACACCCCCAACAGTCCACTCGGGTTGGCCCTTTTGCGTTTGACTGAGAAATCCCCGACCAAGAACTCTGTCCCCTGGTGCTGCTTCCTCTCCCATTCCTTCCTCGATTACTAGTCCCTCGAGACCTCCATGCACTGATGTTTGAGGACTCGGAAGCTATTGCGTTTATGGTCCTGGGAGCTCCTGCGCCTGCTCCCCTTGGGGTAAACCTGTTACCATAAGGAGGTGGTCTCGAGTTATTTCCTCGGAAGAAATTTTGGGGAGTCTTTCCTGTAAATGCCTGCGGTATTGGTTCAGCTGGCCTGAAATCCCTTTTTATCCCCAGATGTTCTTCTGCATAACGAGCACATTCAACTGCCTCTGCCACCATCGGTGGCTTCCACATTCTTACCGTGGCTCTAATTCGAGGATTTAATCCAAATACGAAACGTTCGGCCTGGCGTTCATCCGTGTCTAGATAAGGAACATATTTCACAAGTTCCATGAACTTTATCTCGTATTCTTCCACGGTTTTACCACCTTGGGTTAGAGTATGGAAGGCTCCGACTTGCTGCTCTTGAAAGAAAGGCGGTAAGTGTTTCGCACGGAATCGGTCCACAAACAACTCCCAAGGAACGGTATCTGAAGTAAGATGCAGCTGTTTTTCCATATTTCCCCACCAAATCAGAGCATTCCCTCTGAGTTGGAATACAACGATCTTTGTTTTAGAAGTTGAAGAATATAATGCGAAGCATCTGATCATCCCTTCCAACCATGCTTCGGCATGTTCTCCAGCTCTTCCTCCAGAGAATTCCGGGAGTTTAATCTTTTGCAGTTCCCATGAAATATCTTCTCTGTGAGGTTTGTCATCAAAATCCTTCGGCTTTTCTGAATGACATCGTTCCTCCTTGTTCCTGGTCGACTGCGACCCTTTTAAGGTTTCCAAAATGGCTTCTAATGAGTTCATCACAGTGGTGAGATCGGGCGGAGCAACAGGTGGTGATGGCGATCTTGATGGTGGTGATGGTGATGGTGAAGGTGGAGGTGGCGGTGATGCATTTCGCTGGCGCTGTCGCATTTGGTACGTGTTAAACATGGTAATTTTTCCTGAAATACATAATAATAAATTCATAAGAAGTGGGTAAATTTTCAGACTGACAAAATATAATTTTTGTAAGATTTGAGCTGGCATACGGGTATAGTTCTTTTGCTATTTTTGCAGGCAGGCCTTACTGGTACCGAGGTCAAGGAGGGTGGCAACGCGACGTCCTTGTCCTATGCAGGGTATTTTATGCGTACTAACTCTAGAGTGAAATGCAGGGGTTTTCATAGATCAAAGTGTTGGTTCGAAAATTGTCTAGAATGTTCTGTCCTAGATGCAGTGATAGGAGTTAGAAGGGTTTATTGACTTTCTGTTACTGATGACTTTAAACAATACTTGGATTCTAACCAGTTTAAATTCTCATTTTGTTGATGTGTTATTATGCTATTTTAACTTCGTAAAACACAATCTTGTAAACCTGAATCATTCTTCAAATAAACGAACATTTGACTTTCTTTTATATGATACGCCTTATCATAAGCGTTGCCCTAATTTAGATATCGACTCTAATGTGCCATAATTTTTTTTTTTTTTAATTTTTTTTATAGAAATTTAAACAATAAAATATCTATCTATATATATATTAGCATAACCTTTATATAATGTTTTTTTTTTCTTTATACTATTCATATAATTTAAAATATTTTCGCCATACTTAAAGTTTCAGTATATATTTTAGTTGAAGTTCCGGAGGTCACATTAAGTGTGGTCCCGTAGCTGAGTTGGTTAGAGCATTGGTCTTATGTCTCCAGTAAGTCGAAGCCGAAGGTCACATTAAAACGTTATACGCATAACTATACGTGGATACTCCCTCCCTATTCAGCATGTTGCGGCAAAACGGTGAAAATGGAGGTATACCCTTTCTAAATAAGATACGGCTAAATTTAATTAAACTAAGCAAGCAGAGGGTATACCTGAAGAAGTTTAAATTAAGCCGTTTTCCATATTTAATTTAATGACTCACGTTTTAACGATTATTGGTTTAAGGTGACAAAAGAGGTTTATCGGGCGGAGGTCCCGTTTTCCATATTCGACCCTGCCGCCATACCCCGTAAATATTGGCACATGCGTTGATTCAATCTTTCTATTCAGCTTGTATACGTATTTATTACGTTGATATAGGACTTTCGCTTGGTGATTTTAAATTTAAGTATCGGACCACCGCTAGTCATGGGTTCTATTCACTTAATATATTAATGCGTTTAATATATACGCTTTTAACCTTGGATAAGGTCCCGACGATGGTTTTTACATGCAATGGATTTGAATTTAAATAAAGGATAACGTTTTTTTTTTTTTTTTTTAAACGATGGCGGTGATGGCATTTTAATTTCTATTTATATTCCCGCGATTAGATAAATCAAAACAGGTCGTGACCAGCTTTGGCGTCGGCTTTAGACAACGCAACAACAAGGTATGCCATATTCGTTAGCTGGCTTTACCTCTGCTACCCACGAATTTTAGAATTTAAACAGCAAATCCAAGTGTTTCCTACCTTCATGAATATACTCCGGTCGGTCCCCCGTGAGCCTTTCAAAATCGAACCCCTTTATAAATAACCAGCGGAACTTATGGCTAACATAACTATGTTCGAAAGTTTGCATAACCCTATGGCTTGCTCTAAGATTTCAGAAATTGGTTTTGTTACTCTTCTATCTTTGTGACGGTGATGGCAAGACTCTTATGGCAGTAAACCCGGATATAGTAATGAATGGGTGGCAGTAATCGTGACTCGTTCATGACAATACAGAGGCCTTATGACAGTGATAGTAATAGACTTTGATTGGCAATATCTATTGATATTACAGTGATCCCTGTACCCAGTTGACAATAAACTTCATGACATGTCAATCATCCTGTTGTATAACAGTTGAGAAACCCTGATGGTATAATAGTGACCTTCTCGTGACCTTGTTTGTTAAGTGTAGCTGCACTCTAGATATAACAATGACCTTTTGATATTGTGTGATGGCACAACGGTTTGTGTGAGAGCTTGATGAGACTGCTAACACTGTGTTGGATTGACAGGATTGATGCGTTGCAGACAATGCTATTTTGTTGCAGATCTAAGAATGTTGGACGTGATTGACAGAGAACCTGAGTAGTGATTTGAGTCATTGATGAAAATATGATACTGCTTCTGTTTATTACTAAAACTAAGCACAGGGGAAATTGAATAACGATTGTCTTCTTACTGATTTTACTAAGTCTTGCTATAGTGGTGGTCTAGAAGGTGCAGCTCATGTACTTTCATAGTTTTGGATTCGGTTGTTTGCTGTTTATCAGTTATACCTTGCTATGGATAAAGTTTAATAGTCCAAGGCCATATATGTCTAGAAGAAGGCTGCCTTGTATATGCCAGCTCTGTTTTGATCTGTCTCGGGCTCATTCCTAAGATTGCATTCTTTAATAGAATGTAGTTCAGTTCCTGCAAGTGTGGTGGTTGGTTTGTGAATATAGACAACAAGAGTCTAAAATCAAATGTTTTGGAATTGATAAATGACAGATCTCTTCTTATCATTGCGTTTTGACACATCTCTTTCTACAAAGTATGTAATGAAAATATCAGTCCTCCAATACCCAAATCAATTACCCAAATATGCAAGGACCGAGAGCCAAAACTTTAAATTATTTTTGTAAGTATTATGTGTTATATTTAGAGTATTTTAAATTACACTCTTCAACACTTAAATCTGATGCATATGATGGTCTGCAATAAGATACATATGATGGTCTGCGATCAGGTGAGAAAGGAGGAAAATTATGTAAGTAAAATACCCTAACCGATCAGTGATCTACAGTAATAGCTGAAGGTACACCAGCAGAGGTCAGGTCAGGGTTTGCAGCAGGACATCCTCAGACATATTCTTGGCAGCAAGCAGATTCAAGGCATCTTCAGCTACAACAGTGGCCAAAAGACTTAAAGGTACAAAAGTATGGCCCGCTATCAGAAGTTTTAATGGATATGAGCATCGGTCTATCCATTTTGAAGAAATTGCTAAGAGTGAAGCCATTGCTAAGAGTTAAAACCAGTACCAGGGTCCTCTTTACCAGTACTGATCCATGTAAACCTTGTTGAAACCGTAATAAAGTGGTTGAATATTACTAGAAATGTGTTATTGTAATTCTGGGTTGTTTGTAGTAGAGATTTTACTGTTTCAATGAATATAAACCAGAATGACAGTGTCCCTTAAAATGAATGCTGAAGCATATTGCTCTTTCTGAATGGCTTATAACACAGTTAACTTATAACATAGTTGCTAATTTAAGCTTAAAATCTGTCTACCTTCCATAACATCATCTTACTAACAGGTCTGAGAGTTTTAGCAGGCTTTGATCTGTATTAACGTTTGTCCTCTTTAAATTTGGAACAACCAGAGACTGGTTTACACAAGCAGTAGCTTATAAATGAATTTTTAATGGGCCTATAAGGTCGTAAGAGGGTTTGAAACACCCTCTGATACCATATGTAAGGTTCCATAAACAACACTTTCATTTGAGGAATGTTAATCTAAGCATATATTTCAGCAGTAATGCAAATTAATGAAAATCAGCAGTAAAATTTAATTAAGAAACTATTCTATACATAAAAGAAATACCTGGAACGCAATTGATGGTTTAATGGTGGCTCTCCTCCTGTGATGCTGTGGTCAGATTGAACAGTTCACCGAAACAATATAATCCTCCCAGCCGATCTAGGAACAATCCTAGACCCAGAAGATCACTCTTCTGCTCCCGTGCCTAGAATCCCAAGAACGGTGAGACTCCCTTCCAAAACTCTTCGTATCCTTCAATCCTTTCTTTGGACAGAATGCATAATTTTCCTCCCAAAAACCCTCCCTTCCCACTTCACATCCTCTCCCTTATATCATTTTTCTCCACCGCCCTCAACTCCCGTAGATATTATGGCATTTATGAGGGTCTGCATGCATTTAAGGAGATATTATATTCATTTAAGGAGATATTAATTTAGAGATAAGGTTTTGGGGTTAAGTGCATGAAATATCCATATTGAGTCCTTCTCTAGTTACGTAGATGTGATGGCTTTATGTAGAGCTTAACTTGGATTTACTTTGTATTATGTTTGTTTTGAACCTAATTAATTTGCCTTAATTAAATTATTTTATTACTTATTGGTTCACCCACATATACTTTTTACTGAATTATAATCTGATTTTCTTAAATAACACTCTCCCATGCATATGTAGATAGAGCGGTATATGTGTTAGGTATCCTGTTGATATTTCGTTATATCATGGCGAGATAAAATATATAGTAATATTCAATTTGTTATTCTTACTTAGGTAGCCTTAATACTAGTGCGGGGTATGCGTTATAGGCATGTGTAGCTATCATATGCGTATGTCATATACTCGCTAAGGTTATTTTACTTATAAATTTGGAATGGGTCGTTACAGACGCAAACTAGGCTAGAAGTCCAGTAGATCGGAAAAGTACCAGTGGGTACTGTTTCAGTATTAGATCAGGAATGACTTCCTGGTGCAGTAGGAAACAAAAATCCATGGCACTGAGCTTAACCGAGGCTGAATATATGGCAGCTAGGACAACTTCGTGTGATAATCAAAATTACATCAAGCTCTCTGAGAATCCTGTGTTTCATGATCAGTCGAAGCCCATTGACATTAGGTGCCACTTCATCAGAGACTATGTCCAACGGGGAGATGTACAATTGAAGTACATTCCTACAGGGGAACAGGTGCCAGATATCCTCACGAAAGCTCTGGGTAAGATTAAGTTTACTTACTTCAGGGAAAAAATGGGGATGCTCAAGAACCCATTACAGTAGAGGAATGGGTGGACTTGAGATTCAGAGGGAGCTGTAGTACGGATGAGGTAGTGGTAGAGATGGTGTCACGAGCAACAATGTAGAGATGAGGGGCAACAACCGAGACATAAGCAACGCAGTGGATGCTTCAGGTCAGAGCAGATGCAATTGGTATTTTGCTTGAACACTTTCCTTGCTAAGAGGGAGTGCTGATTTTGAAGCATTGGAAAGTGTTCCAAGTCTCATATTTTGGGAGGAGTCTTGGATATCAGTATTCCAGAGAACCCAGGAACTGTTTGTGGAAATTCCACTCGGTTCATGCTTTATTAAAATAATTAATTATTTTAATGTGATCCCTAAGTCTAAACTTAGGGAAATTAAATAATTAAAGGGTATTAATAAAACAGAGCGTGAATCTTCTAGAAAACAAAGATCAAGTCATGTTTTAATCTTAGCCATTGATTAGAGATCTAATCTGGGCCGTTGATTCATCAACGAGAAGTTTATATGAGAAGGCTTGAGGGTCATTTGGAAAGCAAACCAGACACACACTCAGTACCCGAAGGAAATCAATTATGAAGGAATAGAAGTCGATTTCAGAGGGAGAGGCGGAGTTGCAGAGGCACAAGAAGGAAGGGAAAGTCAACAAAAGAAGAAGAAGGCAAGAGGAGGAAGCAGAGGGGACAACGCTGAGCAACAACACCGGTCCTCCACGCAGAGTGACGCAGTCTAGCGTAGAAGACCACACAAAGTGACACAGAGGGAGAAAGGGTGCCTCCCGTGTGTTAGAAATTCTTCTGAAGGGTTCGGAAAAATGATCTCAGATGTATTCTAGACATCTGCTCGTCAAATTTCTGTAAATGATTTCCACTGCTGAAGAATAATACAAACCCTCTTCTGCTGCACCGGTTTTCCTGCATTGGGTTTTTTGGGGACAATTGTCCAAAAGAAACTGTGGTCATGTGATTGTTTCTATTGTGTTATATGTGTTCTATTGGATTTTCTGCTTATGATTAAGTGAATACTACAGTTGTGTTTATTTCAGAATTTACTGGAAGTATTTGTAAATAACTTATCATAAATAAGTAGGCGAAATAAATCATTCACTGCAGTAGTATTTCAACTTGAAACCCGGTTCATTAGGTCCACTGGTTCGGTCACTGGTTTCGGTTTTTAGTACAATGCTAAGAGCACATCCACTCCTCTTAATGGTACAACGTAGAACAGAGATTCTAAATTATGGTCTTGAATCTGTAATTTGACTATGGCATTTCCCTACCTTTTCAATTTCTTACCGTCAGCTAACATAACCTTCATGTTGGGCATGGGAAATGTGAAAATGTTGAGTCTTTTCGCCATGGTTGAGTCCAAAAAATTGTGGGTGCTATCGATATCGATCATAACCATTACATTGTTCTTCTTGATATGTGCTTTTAATTTTAATGTCTGGGGCTGTGATATACCTATCATGGCCGATAATGACACTTGCAGAATACTTTCATCATTTGGTTCTGGAGAAAATTGTGGAGACTCTTCAATTTCTTCTACGTCTGATTCTTCATTGTCTGAATTATTGGTTGCTTCACATGTATACAGGTTTTTGGTTTCTTTCCCTTTAGCACATCTGTGTCTCGGGTCCCATTTTTCGCCACAACGTCTGCATTTATCTTCTTTCATTCTCTGCATTTCCAAATTAGTTTGGTCTCCTTCACGAAGATGTGGTGGAACATATTTTGTATTATTTGAGATCGTAGCCTGGGGAAATCTTCGTCTCGAATATACTCTTTCAACCTTTGGCCACTGCATCTTTTCATGTTTCTTTTCAACAACTTTTTCTTTTTGTCTTGCTTCTTCTATCGAAGTAATGCCATGAAGCTCAAGTTCTAGCTGTAGATGGGGTTTAAGTCCTGTGATGTATGATCGAATGAGACGCATTTCAGATATTCCAGGTACTCGTGTGGTTAAAGTTTCCCATTCTCGAGTGTATTTGTCCACATCGCCTTTTTGTTGCAATCTGGTGAGTGCTGAGAAGAACTCTTCCTCCTTGACACCTTGGAACCTCTTAAAGAATGCATTTTTGAATTTCTTCCAACTGATGGCAAGAGTCGTCGTCTTCCACCACATATACCTGTTATATGTTTCGCCTTTTCCATTTGCATGGATGCATGCTTGATATTTTCATCATCATTGTCAAGATTCAATACCGTAAATCTCGAAATATTCTTCTGCTTTATTGAACCATGCAACGCTGCATTTTTCGTTACCGTCAAATTTGAAGAGCTCAAGTTTATCTCTTCATTGATATGTAGTTATCGGTGGAGCGAAGAAGTGGTATTGATTTTAGAGCGACACATTTGTGTATGGATTCCAGAGTTGCCTATTTTGAAAATTCGTGTTACAATTTTCTTGATTAGGCATGGAATATGCCTTTGGATATTCAGGGTTCAGAAGTGAGTCTGATGCGTTTGATGTATCTACAGAGTCTAGATGCTGAGCAACTTCATTACTTTGGAGTATTTGATCGGGTGTAACCTTCAACTTGTCACAAATACATGTCAACAACACCATTGCTTGATTATGATTTTGATCCACTTTGTTTGAAAGAACTGCCCGATCCTTTTTAAATTTGTTCTGGTTATGTTCGAGCTAATCTCTCTATTCTTTTTGTTGTATCTTGGAGCACCTCGATTTTTTCGCCATGTCCGGTTACCTTAGTCTCAAGATCTAGCAATTTCTTACTAAAATCAGTCATTGTCATAGACGTTGACATTGAATAGGTCTGCGGTGCTGTATATTTATCCAATTTAACCTTTCCCTTAAATTATTATTATTATTTTTAAACTATATATATATATATATATATATATATATATATATATATATATTAACTATATAATATAGTTAAATTATAACTTATGAATATAACTATATTATTTGTTATAATTATATAATTAATAATTATATAGTTTAAATGCAGGTATATCACAACAAGAAATTGCAGACTGTTCTGTAATAGAGATGCGGATTTCAAAAGGTATAAGAGGACGGAAATGAGTGCGGACTGCAGAGATCAAATACAGGGTTAAGTTGCGGATTTGTTTGAGATATCACAACACTTGTTCTTGGATCTCATATCCGGAAAATCGGCATTCACATCACTGGAGTATTGCATACGATTGCTATGTCACCAAGTTATGAAAAGAACTTGTATCATATGCAAAGTTAGAGGCAGTGAACAAAGTAAGGATCTGTTTAAAGAAGGACAAGGTGAAGAAGATTAAGTATCTAATTGTTGACTAAGTAATGAGAAGTAGAGACCAAGCTCTCTAGTACCAGTGCAGATCAGTGAAGAAGAAAAAGGGTCAGTGTCGAAGGCAAGCAAAGAAGTAATGACAACGTCTTGGAGGCATTCATAGGTCAAGGGTCTAAGTATGGGTTATGGTACTTGTCATTTGAAGATCTATAGGAAGAATTTCTCGTGGGTTTTCCTCTCGAAGAGGGAGAGGTTTTTCCCTGGCTCTAGGAGCCTAATTCTCGTGTCTCGTGTCTTTTGATAATTGACTTGATGAAAGATTTAATAAGCTAACGAAGGGAAGACATAAGTAACTCAATTAATCTCACAAGTAATTATCAAGAAGAGAATTTTGAATTAATCGCCAGCCCTCCAAATTATCAACATGGTATCAGAGCTAAGGTGCTAATCTCAAGGGCTGCTTGACAAAGGAGACACTCCAGGAAGCGAAGATCAAAGTTTGGGTTGAAAATTTTGCCATCAAAGATTCACATTCAAGACATTGTTAGAAGGAGGACTTCAACTTCTAAAGATATCCTTTACCATCAAGGATCCAAGAACACCTATATTGAATATTTCTGTCTTAGAGGAAGCTCCTAACTCCTTCGTCATCATCAAGGAAGCTACAAGCCACTCTACTCAAGTAAGTATCTATGACCTTTCTTAAATATTGTCAAGATGACTTATTGTAAAGAAAGCAACAAGCTGGTTGGGTCATCAAACTTTAGCGCATGGAAGAAGAGGATAGATTTGAATCTAATTGAAGACGAAGTTATGGCTACATCGATGGATCGACAATTCAACCACCAAAAAAAAGATACTCCAGCTCACGCCAAGTACATGAAGGGAGAAATCAGAGCCTAGAGGATTCTTATAGAATCCATCAAGGACTCACTCATCCCCTATGTATCAAAACTAAAGTCTGTTAAATAAATATATGAGAAACTGGTAGAGCTATTCTCTGTGAGTACTGCAGGAGAAGCAATCTCTTTGAGACAAGAACTATATAAAATGAAATTGCCAAGGGAAGAAGGAATCACCCCATACTTTATGAGGATTTCTGAAATAAGAGATCAATTGCTGGAACTAGGAGAAGTAATGTCTGACACTGAGATGACTACAGTGGTGCTGAATTCTCTACCAGAGGAATGGGGAAACTTCATTTCAAGTTTATACGGGAAGAAAGAAGCCACTCCATTCCATGATTTATGATCTCTATGTAAAATAGAGGAAATAAGACTAAAAGCCAAAGCTGATACAGGACCAAGGGAAGGGAATCAAACCTTTGCAGCCACCTATAGGAAGAAAGGAAGATTCGGAAAATTTGGTCCTCAAAATAAAAGAAGGAATATGGACAACGTACGATGCTTTGGATGTAATGATCTTGGGCATTATAAAAGAGATTGTCCTAAATCTGACAAGGGCAAGAGGAAAAGGGAAGAAGCCCATATCTCAGAAGTGAGGAAAGAACCGGATGCAAAGAAATCTAAGCAAGAAGAAGCAAGGGATCTCTACTATGATTCATATCATCTTCTCCTTTAAAGAGATTTCTTTTGGTTGTAAAATAGTACGATAGGAAGCAATGTATATTATAGCATCGTGATAAAAGGCATGTCAGGAGCTCTTGGTGAATCTGCTCCAGGAAAACCTCTCTGATAACATTACTAATGGAAAACAGTCATCAAGATCAAGGGTCATCATGGAAACATAATTTTGGGATGTGATGAAATATTGATGGAGCAGGCCAAGGGAATGAAGCTCTTCATTCTTTTGAAATTGCTACAGGATGACTCAAGGGAAAAGGTATGAGGTACGTATATATTGATATGCTGACATTGGATGCTGTGAAGTCATGTCATATGGTTATAGGTAATAAACTTCCATATTGAGAAGTATGATCCAAGGTTACTTGGGAGCGGGGAGCGGAAGTGGGAGAGCCATTTTCAAAAGCTCCCGGTCCGGAGCGTTTCGGGGAGCGTTTATATATATATATATATATATATATATATATATATATATATATATATATTATATATTTTTTATATTTTGATGCATATATGTCAACAAAAACATGTAGAATGATGAATTAGACATAAAAAACATAAAAACATAGATTGAATCATATAACATCAATCATCTAGAAGTTATAATCTTCATCAACCACGCCCACAAGTTGGAAACATACAACATATTGACTCTTGAGTCTCGCAAATCATCAATTTGAAGATTTCAAGCTTTCAAAATTCAATATATAACATTTATCATCATTGATATATAACATTTATCACCATTGATTTCAAATTTCAATATATAACATTTATCATCATTGATATATATCATAATTTATTTATCATCATTGATTCATTGATTTCAAAATTCAATATATAACATTTATCATCATTGATATATAACATTTATCATCATTGATATATAGCATTTATCATCATTGATTCATTGATCACCATATAACTTTCATGAAGCATCATATTCATAATTCATAATGACTTATAAACTTATAAATGCCAACTTCAAAGTTTCACCTTTCAAATTCAAACTTCAAACTTAAATTGTCATTAAATATGAAAGAGTCAAGTTTCGACTGTTCAACAGTTATAAAAGATAAGAACTACTAGAAAATAGAAAAGACTAGTAAACAACAAATCTATTTTATCTATTGGCTGGCCCCTTGCCACACCCACGAGAAATGTCTAATTTGTGAGAACCACGAGACAATGGTGGTCTTCTAGTACTCTCAGGAGTACCACGTCCACGACCATGACTAGAAGGCGGAGGGCAACGTGAGGATGTAGGTGGAGGCTGAATCTGCAAAGGAACAATAGTTGGATATCGAGCAATGGCACTGGCACCCGCACTACTACTGGATGGTGGGACTAGCCTTGTGTGTGGTGGTGCTGCTGATGCTTCATCATCATCCCTCAAAAGTTCTGCTTCCAATTCTTCCATATGTACAGTGCCGTCCTCCAGATTATCATCCTCTGGGTTGTTATCTCAAACTTTATATGATTGATCCTCATATGCCCGATCATAGTAATGATTCAACAACCTCAAGTTGTAATGCACATAAACCAAGCTTTCAGCTCGGTTTTCATTCAGCCTGTTTCTTTTCACATTATGTATGAAGCTGTAGGTGCTCCAACACCTCTCTACAGAAGAAGTATTCACAACTTGTGAGAGAAATTTTTTTGCCAACTTTGGCAAAAGTCCCATGCCGCCATATGCTTCCCACCACATGAGAGCATCAAATTTGTCTCTGTCTTCCATTCCATGGAAAGAACCAAAGTTACCACTGCAACTGAAGTATCTGCCTAATTCAAGGCGCAATGCAGCACACTCCTCCCTGTTGGGGACCAACTTGTCTAATGACTTCATGTATCCCTGTTGTACCTCTGGTTTTGTGTGAGGTTTGATCCTAACCCCACCTCTAGGTGCAGGTTGGCCCAACCAAGATGGAGAGTAGTATTTTGGCATAAGGATATATGCCAAGGCATGTAGTGGAACATTGAGTTTATTCCACCACCGTGCATACACACAGTCGTGAATCATTGCATACAAGTTGGGATCATTATCCTTAACAACATCTTTTATTTCGCCCAACATGCTATCCATCTGCTCATAAACCTCCCCAATCACTGGTTTATCTGTATCTGAAAAACGAATCATGTGATAAATGGGCTTGGTGAAGTTCAAAATTTCCCTCACACGTGCCCAAAACAAAGGGTCAAGGGGAGTCTCAACCACATGTTCAAAACCTTGCCTGTCAACTATTGTCGCTGCCTTGTCCTTTAATACCTGCCAGTGTGGGCTTGATACCATTGCAACCAATGACTCTCTTACCTTCAAAAGGCGCCTGAAGGTGAGGTAATAGCTAACAAATCTAGTCTTTGCTATCTTCAACAACTCCAATTTGGAGTGAGTACGGAAAAGCCCATGGGTATTGCTATGATTTGTAATAAATTTTATCATTTTTTTACCTCTCTTGTACAAATCACCAAGCCATTTGAATTGAGGTTGTTTGTACATAATCAACATAATATGTCCTCATGGAATATGAGGTGGTTGTATATGAACGAGAAACTGGAAAATTTGTAAGTTCCTGGGAATGAAGAATAATATGAAGAATAATATGTCAACATAATATGCCCTCATGGAATATGAGGTGGTTGTATATGAACGAGAAACTGGAAAATTTGTAAGCTCCTGGGAATGAAGAATGTGCAGAGAGGAAGAGATCATGAAATGCAACCATGTCAAGAGGCAGTTATCATCCAGAAGCCAAGAAGATGTGACTAGGAGATCTCCTGGGAGGATATGTAGAGTCTGACAGAAGTTTGGTAAATAAGAAGACCCTTGACAAAACAGATCATTAGGAGATGTGTCAATCTGAATAGAGGATGCCGATGCTTACAGGAAGATGTCATGGTGAAGGATCATCACTGAGGTAACTTTTGTTTTAAAAGGTTCATATGTATATGTTGATTTGGATGAATTTGTGCAGGGCTGCTAATCATGAGAAAGGATGCATGATTCTTGGAGATGATTTGAAGGAAAGCAACATGGCATAACGGTGGACCAGATAAGAAAGACTGATGAATCACTTTCTAATAGTGGACATGACTCATGACTAAAAGTGATGGATGATCTGGGCCCTATGAAGCCAAAAGTTGAAGATTCCTCAATATCGAAATCCATGACATCAAGAGGAGGAATTATTCATGAGTAGCTGGATTGCTACTGCAGGACCCTGGTTGAGAGGGAGCCTGGTGGTAAGTTTCTTACTTGAAAGGAACTTGAAGTATGTCCTTCCTGAGTTGAGAGGGAGTGACATATGTGATTCTCTAACACATGTGTCATACACTAGACCAGGACTAACAACCGCAAGTCTTAGTGAAGGCCATGTGGAGAGAATGGATAGACACAACATTCTGGTCTTCACCTGGAAGA
Organism: Pinus albicaulis; assembly: GCA_034641835.2. NCBI lineage: Eukaryota > Viridiplantae > Streptophyta > Pinopsida > Pinales > Pinaceae > Pinus > Pinus albicaulis. The sequence goes on from CM076577.1 coordinate 880,227,423, forward strand.
TAGAATGGAGGGTTGGGTAATCATCTGGCATTCAAGGTAAGAGTAGTTGAGGACCGATATTCTTTGAGGGCTGGCTACCCAAGAGAAGAATAGTCCAAGAAGGTCATACTTTGGGAACACCTGGGTGGAGTATGTACCTTGGAGAGACAATGACTATGGTGTCTATTAGCCATGTGTCTCACCAGCATTGTAGCCCATTGTCTCGCTGAGAGATGGGGCTGTTAGTCAAGGCCTTGCACTAGGACAATGATGGTGGATATGATGCTATACATATGAGATTATCAGTCCGTTTCTTCTTATGAGATTCTTCAGTTTGAAAGTGACCATGTACCTCTATGAATACCTCCCTAGTTAAGAGGGAGTGTTGAAAAGTGTAACTAGGTCGGGCTTCATATTGACTATGTAATTATGTATTCTATGTAAAGAAGAAGACAAAGATAATATAATGTATTCTGTACTTGCTTCATGGGTTTCATGAGCAAGATTTTATTAGAGGTTAAATAGACTTCTTCTTGATGTCTATCTAGGGTTTGTCTTCTTGATATAAATGTAATAAGTGTCAAATATGAAGGATCTAGAAATGCTCCAAGACCAAGTCCTGAAACCGTGAAAGAATGGCTATTTATCAGCCCTCATACAACGCTGATAGTCAAGCCTAAATAATGTGTCAAGTTAGCCTTCAAACAGCTGGAGAAGTCGGCCTAATAAACAGTCATGTCGGCTCCCAAATAGTCACACCGGTTCACCTAGTAAGGTCGGCTTATATACAGGGGCAAACAACTATAAATACCCTTGTAGCCTTCGCAAAACAGGACTGAAAAATTTGCGGATCTCTCTGTGGTTTCTTCTGTGGAAAAAGTGCGGATTTCCTGAGGCTGTTTCAGAAGATAAAATGTTGATTTCCTGAGGTTGTTTCAGAAGATAAAGTGCGGATTTCCTGAGGGTGTTTCAGAAGATAAAATGTTGATTTCCTGAGGTTGTTTCAGAAGATAAAGTGCGAATGTCTAAAGACTGGAACAGAGTTTAAATGCAGGTATATCACAGCAAGAAATTGCGGACTGTTCTGTAATAGAGATGCAGATTTCAGAAGGTATAAGAGGACGGAAATGAGCGCGGACTGCAGAGATCAAATACAGGGTTAAGTTGCGGATTTGTTTGAGATATCACAGCACTTGTTCTCGGATCTCATCTCAGGAAAATCTGCATTCACATCACTGGAGAATTGCATACCATTGCTATGTCACCAAGTTATGAAAAGAACTTGTATCATATGCAAAGTTAGAGGTAGTGAACAAAGTATGGATCTGTTTAAAGAAGGACAAGGTGAAGAAGATTAAGTATCTAATTGTTGACTAAGTAATGAGAAGTAGAGACCAAGCTCTCTAGTACCAGTGCAGATCAGTGGAGAAGAAAAAGGGTCAGTGTCGAAGGCAAGCAAAGAAGTAATGACAACGTCTTGGAGGCATTCATAGGTCAAGGGTCTAAGTATGGGTCATGGTACTTGTCATTTGAAGATCTATAAGAAAAATTTCTCGTGGGTTTTCCTCTCGAAGAGGGAGAGGTTTTTCCCTGGCTCTAGGAGCCTAATTCTCGTGTCTCGTGTCTTTTGATAATTGACTTGATGAAAGATTTAATAAGCTAACGAAGGGAAGACATAAGTAACTCAATTAATCTCACAAGTAATTATCAAGAAGAGAATTTTGAATTAATCTCCAGCCCTCCAAATTCTCAACAAGATTAAGCCTTAGACTTGTCCTTATGATGATCCAAATTGATGTTCAAATGGCGAGGATGAATGACACTTTTATAGTGATTGGAAGTGCCCCAAATGGTGTGTTGAAATTTGGTTACCAAAGGACAGGTGGTTCCCTAAGGCTTTGATCTTTGGCCTAGGGAAAAGTGTCCAAAAGAATTTAATTTTTCTCCTAAAGTGACTTTATAAAGTTATAAAGTCAAATCTAATTTAAAAGTGACTTTAAATGATAAAGTTACTAAAGTCTAATTTTAAAGTGACTTTAATAAAGTCAATGTAAAATTAGAAAGGAAAAGTGACTTTGGAAATAAATGACTAAGTGGGTCTTTATTAAAGTGGGGTGAAATAAAAAATAGAAAGTGAGATTTAAATGAGCATTTAATCTCAGCCCTAGATCTAAATCTGTTTCAGCCATTGGATTTAGGGATTCTCCAAAAGTCACTTAGGGTTAGGTTAAAGGAGGAAAAGGAGGAAAAGGTCATTCATTCTTTCATGAGCAGATTGGGAGAAAGAGAGCAAGAGAGCAAGGGAGATTTCTGAGTAGTGAGGAGAAGGAGGCAGCAGCTTGGCACACATTCCAAGGCAATATTTCAGCAAGTCCGTACCGCAGAGTTTGCACTCAGTTCAAGGAAGATTTGACACAGTTTCCAAGGCAGAATCTATACAGCAGACTTGGGCACGATTTCCAAAGAGGCCGTACCATTTTCTGGACACAGATTTCGAGGGAGAGGTTGCTGTTTTTTGCTGCACGCATTTCTAGGCAGGCCGTACAACCTGTAGCTGATTGATGGCACAAAAACCGAGGCAGATTTCCGTACACAGCATTTAAGTCAGCTGACACACATTCCTAGGAGGCCGTACAACAACATTTAATGTTGTTCTGCACGCAAAAAGAGGAGGCCGTATAATAGAAATTAATGCTGTAATTTCTGGGCACTTTTTTCAAGGAAATCCGTATAGCATTTATTGCTTGTTCAGTTTTACTGTTTGCACATTTTTCGAGGTGGTGGAAAAACACGGAAAACGAGATAAGTTGTAAAAGTTTACTTGCTGATTTTTCTGAATATTTCTCTCACTGTAAAAAGCATTTTTCAGAAATAAGGAGCTTTCGAATTGGTTTTCCCCAAGAGTTGTAGGGGGTTTTTCCAGGGTCACCTTGACCAAAAATCACTGTGTTATAATGTGTTGAATGGCTGTTTGTATCTGCTGATTTTTTTTATTTCTGCATTTTCCAGCATTCTGTAAATTTTCCAGAATTTGTGTTTTCAGCAAAATTATTTCCTGTTGTTGAATGTAAGGATATGGGAAAGGGCATTTAACTAAAAGGAGAAATAAGGTGAAACTGAAAACCGGGGTGGGAAAGTCAAGAAATTTCTACATGGTATCAGAGGTTGAGTGCTGAAAATGCAGTCTGGGACAGCAAGAAGAAAAATACAGCCTGCTGATTTTTCACTCAGAAAATTCCAGCAAGCTGATTTTTCACACATAATTTTTTATCTTTACTATAGCAGTGCTATTTTTCAGTTTTTAGGACAGCAGGATGTCATTGGGATTGAGGGTGGAGGATAGGTTGGATGGGCATACCAATTACAACGTTTGGAAGGAGAGAATGCAGAGTATCTTTGAGGAGGCAGAAGTCTGGGACATCATGGTGCATACCGCACAGAACCATATTGTTGTGCCCAATGATGCTATTCAGTTGGCAGCATATAATAGAAAGAACAACAAGGGTAAGACACTGATTCTAGACGGAATCAAAGACCATTGCATTCCTCATGTGAGAGGAAAGAGAAATGCTCATGAGATGTGGACAACATTGACCAATCTCTACCAGAGTACCAATGAGAACCGGAAAATGGTCCTAAAGGAGAAGCTGAAAACCATTAAGATGGGTAAGACTGATAGTGCAGTTGGATATCTCACAAAGATTACTAATGTGAGAGATGAGTTGGCAGCAGTTGGAGAGGCCATTCCATGCACTGAGTTGGTGCGGATTGCAGTGAATGGCCTCCCCAGTTCATGGCTGAACTTTGCTGATGGGGTTTGTGCACGTGAGACCCTTCCCACATGAGAGAGGTTTTGGGATGATTGCATTCAGACAGAGATCAGGAAGGGTCAGCTTGGGGCAGCCAAGCTAGTTGAACAGGATGAGGATGTAGCACTGTTGGCAGGAGGCAAAAAAGGCAAAGGCAAGAAGCATGCTTCCACAAGTGGTGGTGGGGGCAAAGGCAAAGGTAAAGAAGGTAAACAAGATAACACACAGAAGGACTATTTCAAGGTGAAGTGTTGGAATTGTCAGAAGATGGGACACTATGCAGTTGTGTGTCCGGAGAAGAAGAAGAAGAAGGGGAAGAACCAGAGCATGGCAGCATCAGCAGAGGTTGAGGACTTTACAGATCGCTTTAACCGGGAGTTTGGGTTCATTGCGTGTGAGTCCTCTAGTGCAGGATCACCTGCCACAGAGGTTCAGAGGGAGCATGCATTTCCCTCGACTAGCGGAGCATCTTCGGGTATCCAGTATGTGGACAGTGGGGCTTCACATCATATGACAGGAGTCCGTGAGTACTTCTCAGAGCTTTCAGAGAGTGGCACTGATATAGAGGTAGTACTCGGTGATGACAGAGTTGTTAGAGCAGTCGGTGTGGGAACACTGACATTTCATAGGGAACCCAAACCTCTCTTGAAGGTGTCAAATGTTCTATATGTGCCAGGGATGAGGAAGAACCTCATATCCATCTCAGCATTGGAGGACAAAGGGTATGAGATATTGTTCAAGAGATGAAAGGTGCTGATATATCCCAGGGGTGCTCCAGCTGATTCAGCTAGAGTGATTGGTGTATGCCATGCAAAGGTGTACAAGTTTGCATTTCAACCCCTTTTGGCATTGAGTAGTAGTACCGGTAGCAAAGCTAGCAGTTCAGAGTTATGTGATATTTGGCACAGCATGATGGGGCACATGTATCATGGAGCCTTGAGGACATTGTGGGAGATCACTACAGGTGTGCCAGATTTCAGTACTGATCACTTTGATACATTCAGAGGATATGCGATGGGCAAGTTTTCCAAATCCCCTTTTCTCAGCGGTGACAACAGATCGACTGGGATACTTGATTTGATTCATTCCGATGTGAGCAGTCAGATGTCTCATGTTTCCTTGAGTGGATATGAGTATTATGTTTTATTCATTGATGATCACTCCCGGGAGGACACGGACTTTGTTTCTTGAAGACCAAGAGCGAGGTCTTTAGCCGGTTTGAAATTTAGAGCTCTGCAGAACCACGAGACGAGGTTGGAAGATTAAGTCCACGAGGTCGGCCAATGGAGGAAAGTAAACCCTCGGAAGAGTTTGTTGACCCCTATTGTGCGGGCGAGACGTAGGAGAGTTCACCATTTCACCCGCCCCTAAACGGAGACGGGGTTGCAGAGAGGAAGAACAGATCCATCGGAGGGGCTGCCAAAGCCATGTTACATGATCAGGGGTTGCCATTGTTTTTGTGGGCAGAGGCCTGCAACACTGCTGTTTATTTGCAGAACAGGAGTCCGCATCGTGTCGTGGGGCATATGACTCCGGAGGAGGCTTTTTCTGGGAAGAAGCCTGATATTGGTCATCTTCGTATCTTTGGGTGTATTACATACTCCTACATACCCAAGGAAAAGAGGACCAAACTAGAGCCCACCGCAGAGAAGGGTATCCTTGTGGGCTACAGTGAGACCTCAAAGGCCTTTTGGATTTACATTCCTGCACAGAGGAAAGTTGTTGTGAGGTGGGATGTGAAGTTCGAGGAGGATTGGGCCTTTAGGAGGTCACGGGAGTTAGAGTATCTGGATCAGCCAGACCCTTAGCAGCAGTTGAGTCAGTCGCAGGGATCCAGTGGGCAGGGATCAGGAGGATCCGGAAGTACATCTATGACGATGTCTGGTCCGTCAGTGAGCAGTGGCTCGCAGAGTCAGAGGGGTGGTGCTTCGGGCAGCATGTAGAGCAGTCCATAGAGTAGTTCACTAGGGAGTCCACTGATGGACAGTTCACACGGTACTTCAGCATCTATAGGTTCAGGTGCAAGCAGGAGGACAGTAGACAGACAGTCAAGAGTTCAGACTCCTGATGATGATGATGAGGAGGAGTTTCATTCTCCAGTGGGAGAAGTGTGCTCAGGGAAGAGGAAGCCCAAGTGGCTTCAGGACACCTTGAGAGAGGCCACATCTGTTGCTGGGCCTAAGAGGCCAGTCAGAGAGAGCAGACCACTTGAGAGGTTTTGTAGCTATATGGCAATGGCTACCAACATCTTTGACTCTGAGCCTTCTAGCTATGAGGAGGCAGCTAGCCAGCAGGTCTGGAGAGAGGCCATGCAGGAGGAGTATTCTTCTATCATGAAGAATGATGTTTGGGAGGTGGTGCCGAGGCCTGAGGGCAAATCCGTGGTTACTTCCAGATGGCTTTACAAGGTAAAGCATGCTGCAGATGGCAGCATTGAGAAATTCAAAGCGAGGTTTGTGGCTAGAGGGTTCTCCCGGGTAGAGGGAGTTGATTATGAGGAGACCTTCACTCCCGTGGCTCGATATACTTCGATCCGCTCCATTATATCGATAGCAGCAGAGATGGGTTGGAAGATCCACCAGATGGATGTGAAGACCGCATTTCTCAATGGCTTCATACGGGAGGAGGTGTACATTGAGCAGCCACAGGGCTTTGAGGTGCATGGGAAGGAGTCCCATGTGTGCAGACTGAAGAAGGCCCTTTATGGCCTGAAGCAAGCTCCCAGAGCTTGGTACTCCAGGATAGATACATACTTGCAGAAGATGGTTTTCACAAAGAGTGAGGCAGATCCAAACCTTTACTATATTGTGATAGGTGAGGAGCCTCTCATTCTGGTGCTGTATGTGGATGACTTGGTCATTACGGGTGCAGAGAGACTCATAGAGCACTGCAAGAGATATCTTGTGGCGAAGTTTGAGATGAAGGACATCGGCTTGATGCATTGCTTTTTGGGTTTGGAGGTGTGGTAGGAGGAGGGGCATTTCTTCCTGGGGCAGGGGAAGTATATTGTGGACATCCTTGGTAGATTCCACATGGAGGATTGTAAACCCATGTCGACACCGATGATCACCAACTGGAAGAAGCTTCATGCTTCGGATTCCGAGCTGGTGGATCCCACATTGTACAGACAGCTGATTGGTTCCTTGATGTATTTGGTCAACACTAGACCAGATATTTGTTTTGCAGTCAACACGATGAGTCAGTTTATGTGTGAGCCTAGGAAGGTTCACTGGGTGGTTGCAAAACACATTTTGCGGTACTTGCAGGGGACAGTGGATTATGGTCTGGACTACAGGCAGGGGGATGGAGTGAGATTGGCAGGTTACACTGATTCTGATTGGGCAGGTTGTGCTTCTGATAGGAAGAGCACTTCAGGGTGCTATTTTGGGTTGGGTTCGACAGTGGTGTCATGGTTCAGCCGAAAGCAGCAGTCAGTAGCATTGAGTTCAGCGGAAGCAGAGTATATGGCAGCCAGTCTAGCTAGTTGTGAGGCCATCTGGCTTCGCAAGATGTTGTTTGGCTTATTTGGTCAGCCATTGAGACCTTCAATGATTTACTGTGATAATCAGAGTTGCATTAAACTCACGGAGAATCCAGTATTTCATGACAGGTCAAAGCATATCGGGATCAAATATCATTTCATCAGAGACTATGTTCAGAAGGGAGCTATGAAGCTTGAGTATATTCCCACTGATGAGCAGGTTGCAGATATTCTTACCAAAGCCTTACCACGGGGCAAGCATGTCTACTTCAGAGACAAGATGGGTGTGGTGGGGAACACCTTCCTCGGTAAGAGGGAGTGTTGAAATTTGGTTACTGGAGGACAGGTGGTTCCCTAAGGCTTTGATCTTTGGCCTAGGGAAAAGTGTCCAAAAGAATTTAATTTTTCTCCTAAAGTGACTTTATAATTTTTATAAAGTCAAATTTAATTTAAAAGTGACTTTAAGTGATAAAGTTACTAAAGTCTAATTTTAAAGTGACTTTTAATAAAGTCAATGTAAAATTAGAAAGGAAAAGTGACTTTGGAAATAAATGATTAAGTGGGTCTTTATTAAAGTGGGGTGAATTAAAAAATAGAAAGTGAGATTTAAATGAGCATTTAATCTCAGCCCTAGATCTAAATCTGTTTCAGCCATTGGATTTAGGGATTCCCCAAAAGTCACTTAGGGTTAGGTTAAAGGAGAAAAAAGAGGAAAAGGTCATTCATTCTTTCATGAGCAGATTGGGAGAAAGAGAGCAAGGGAGATTTCTGAGCAGTGAGGACAAGGAGGCAGCAGCTTGGCACACATTCCAAGGCAGTATTTCAGCAAATCCATACAGCAGAGTTTGCACGCAGTTCAAGGAAGATTTGACACAGTTTCCAAGGCAGAATCTGTACAGCAGACTTGGGCACGATTTCCAAGGAGGCCGTACCATTTTCTGGACACAGATTTCGAGGGAGAGGTTGCTGTTTTTTGCTGCACGCATTTCTAGGCAGGCCGTACAGCCTGTAGCTGATTGCTGGCACAAAAATCGAGGCAGATTTCCGTACACAGCATTTAAGTCAGCCTGCACACATTCCTAGTAGGCCGTACAACAACATTTAATGCTGTTCTGCACGCAAAAAGAGGAGGCCGTACAGCAGAAATTAATGCTGTAATTTCTGGGCACGTTTTTCAAGGAAATCCATACAGCATTTATGGCTGGTTCAGTTTTACTATTTGCACGTTTTTCAAGGTGGTGGCAAAGCATGGAAAACGAGATAAGTTGTAAAAGTTTACTTGCTGATTTTTCTGAATATTTCTCACTGTAAAAAGCATTTTTCAGAAATAAGAAGGAACTTTCGAACTGGTTTTCCCCAAGAGTTCTAGGGGGTTTTTTCAGGGTCACCTTGACCAAAAATCACTGTGTTATAATGTGTCGAATGACTGTTTGTATCTGCTGATTTTTTTTATTTCTGCATTTTCCAGCATTCTGTAAATTTTCCAGAATTTGTGTTTTCAGCAAAAATTATTTTCCTGTTGTTGAATGTAAGGATATGGGAAAGGGCATTTAACTAAAAGGAGAAATAAAGTGACACTGAAAACCGGGGTGGGAAAGTCAAGAAATTTCTACATGGTGCATCTATAGGGATGAGCCGACTTGAACAAATTTGGGGCTGACCTGTCAATTTTGGAGGCAAACTCATACTTTGAAAAATTCAAATTATCTTCTTCCAGGGCCGACTTTAAGTGAAATTCGAATTTGTCAATTTTGGGATAATACAAATTATGAAGACCGACTGAAGCTACAAAACTTCAACACTTTCCTCCCCAAAACTGCAATTTGCTTAGAGAAACAGAAAATTACCTGTCCAATCTGACAAATTCCAGCCAATTACTTGTTAGATCAGAAAAATTTAATGGACTTGGCCAAATTGGACTTCTGTTTGGTTGAATTGGGTGAAAAGACTGACAATTTTGGCTGCTGGGCATTCACATATGAGCTGTATGGCCTTTCGAATCTGTTTTGAATGTCTGTATAGTCTGATCTGTTTAAGTTTGGCAGCTGTATGAGTCCGTACGATTTCTGGCACTTAGTGTGTGGATCCCATACAACTCGTATGGCTATGAGCTGCTGGTGTATGGCCATCCGTAGTACGTACACTGTACGATGGCTGAATGCTTGGTTTCTGGATGGTTTAGTGGCAGCCCAATCATGAATTTCTTTCTTTTTTTTTGGTTTATACTTTTTTCTGTTTTTTTTTTTTGTTTCTTTTCCAGATTTTCAGAAAATCAAACAGGGCTTTAAATTGTGTAAAAGAAACCTAGCCGATCTTTTAAAACAAAAGATCAATCGCAGCTTTAAATCAACTAAAAGAAACCTAGCCTGTTTTTTCAACCCAAAAGTATAAGCCTAGTATTTCTCTCTTTTTCAGAAAAATAAACCTAGCTTGAAAACCTTAAAATAAAAATATTGTTAGCTTTCTTGGCCAGAAAGCCCATATGGTTTCTCAATGCATATTGAACAACAATACCTTATCTGTTGCTGATCTATGCAGTCACAAGGCCTTCACTTGCTTTGACTTCCCCTCACCGTGGATCTGATACCATATTACAAAAAGGGAAATGCACGAGGAAATCTAGAAGACAAGAGAACTTGGAAGAAGGAAATTCTTCTTAGATAAAAACAGAGAAAGCACATGTCCTATAGTAAAGGAATGACAAACTCCAACGAATAAACCTTAGATGCATGAACCCTAAAAATGACTTAAAAATACTTTTAAGTCATTAATTCAACGCAAGAGCATCAATAACTAAATACTGTGTCAAGAAATGACTATTAATATGCTTAAGTACATGGTAGAGATGACCATTATTAAGTTGTTAACTAAATAACTTTAGCATAGTAATAAGTTAGCCTAAGGTGTTAATAGTGTTGCATTTATGTCACTTACCAATCGCAAAAGTCTATTATTGTATAACTTATCTATGTTGTCAGGGTTCATGGCTCTGGGTGTCACTTGGAGTGTTGGTACAAGGACACTACTTTTAACATCCATATTTGTTGGGGTAGGTCCCATAGATGTATATTAGGCAGAGAATTTTATGTAAGACATTAATACATGTTACATTATAAATTTATACCATTCATAATTTATTATATATTGGAAAAGCATCCCATGTCCCTGATATGGGACAAGGAAGCTGATGAGATGCTGTCCTGCATCGAGTGTGTGGACAGGACCAGATGCACTCTGCACCCTGACGGTGAATTCAGGAGATAAAGGGTGCATATGGACAGGCCCAGATTCACATTGTTCACATACGGCATGTGGGACTGTCTCCTGAGCATGTGGTCCTGCACCAGTGACATGGGATGCATTTCCATTCCATGGTCACATGAACCCTGCTTTCCTGCCCCATATATAGAACTATCAGTTTATATTTTGTGTTTAGGATATATGACTAAACTGTCACTAAAAGCAGGCTTTTTGGAATGTCCTATTACTCCTTAATATCAGGTAATTGTTCTTAAGCCACTTTTATATCAAAGGTAATATTCTTGGTTGTATGGCTAGGAAAATTTTCTTATGTGCCGTGGGAAATTGAGTATATATAGTTTGCAAGCTCTTAATTTGCAATGCAAGTTTGTAGTGTTCCTAATTCAAGTATTTCTGGCAATCGCAGTGGGAATATTACTTTTTTTCCTTGTTGAGAAAGTTGTAAGGTATGTTGAGGAGCGTTCATCACAAGGAGTACATGGTTTTCATCACGGCCATCATCACCATCATAAGAGTAATGTAGCTTCAAAGAAAGATGAGGACCAGCATGGTCCTAGCAGTACATTCATTGGTCAAAGAGAAAGCAGTGATTTTGATAAAGCACATGAATCAAAGTCATTGGATGCAAATGCTGATGCTGATACTGACACTGATGCTAATAGCAATGCAGCTGAACGAAAAGAAAACCTACAGGAAATGACGCTTCGTAAGGTGAGTAGAATCAATTCAGCTTTACCCTTTGGGTTAATCTCATTTTCTCACATTTGGTTTGGAAAATTGGCCTCGCAGCCTTAGGAAACACCTATTTCAGGTTGAACTTTTGAATTTAATCTTGATCCTTTAGTGAATGACAGTCAGCATGTTCCACTGCAACCTTTGTTCTATTTTGCAACGTGTATTATAAATTTTTCTTTTACATGGATATATTCAGTATTTGTTAGATGCTTCCTAGTTATTGATGGAGTGCACTCCCTCTTGCCCACCCAAATGGGTAATTCCTAGGAGAAAAATTTTCTCCTATTATTTCAGCTTGCTTGCCAGCAGGCCTATGATGATCTGATCTGTGCTTTATTTCATCTAGCCTATTCATAGGATGAATGCGGGTCATCTATTATAAGGTACCTTAACTATTTTCGTAATCAAGTGCTTTCCTTTAATGTTTAAGAGCATTGTAGTATGGATCGCGGGTTGAAGTGGATGATAGACGTCTTGTGATTGTAGTATGTACCCTTGTTCCCATGCTTCTCCTTGGTGGTTATCCTTTGCCCCTAGTCCACTGTGACCTTCCTTCAGGCCTTTCTTTCCACTATATAGGAGGGGCACAAATAGGAGGCATTGCTTAACGTTGCGTGTCCATAATAACCCATACTTAGCATTTTCCATTTTCCCCCTTGTATCAATGTCCCATCTTTGGGTTGATTGCTATTTGTCACTAGTATTGGCTCCCTGTTTTCCTCATCATTGACTAGGGGCACGATAGCTTTGCTCGAAGAGGTTGATGCAATAGAAAGAAAAGAAAGAACATGAGCCATAATGATAAAATTCAAAGTATTGTTTGGGATATAATAAAGTGTGTGGAGAAAAACATACCCAAAGCCGTACCCTCATTAGCTCTCATCCAGTTCTTGGCTAATGCATGAACAATCAAATTGAATGTAACTTTGAATGGCCCAACCCTAATGAGGAATAAACCATTTCATCTTTAAGTGATTAATAGTGCGTAAATGAAAACTTGTAGCACAAACTATGCAAGAAAAAGAAAAACAATAAAGAAAAAGGCGCCAAGAGGGGTGGTAAAAATAGGTCGAGGAAATGGGTAACTTAGTTACCATGATTGCTCCCTTTTCACATTATAATTCTCAATGATGATGGAATTTCATATTTGGTACCATAGTATTCAAAACTGGAATCAGTGATGGGACCGGTCCACCTAATAAACTGGGTTTCAAAGCGGAACCAGTCAAACCGGGACTATTCACATCTCAATGAATCAATTTTAAAAAAATACATGAAATAATTGATTTTTTATGAAAAAAAACTATTTTTAAAGTTTAAAACCATTATTCCAAACCAATATAGACAAAATATGCAAAGTTTGCTCATCTATATATGCAAGAGTGACTTGCCAAGAGAGCTGTTTGACCATAGAATTGTTGGCTAGTTTGATCATCATATTTGACTAGTAGTATTAGGTGTGTCTCTTGTTAAACTGGAGAATTTCTTTAAGGAGGAGGTTGCTGAGTTTTTCCCCTAGTGGGTTTTCCCATGGTAAATCTTGTGTTTTCTTTGTGCATTGTGATCTCTACTGTCCTTGTGCATTTATGGTTCAATTTTTGAAGTGTATTTGCTTAATGATAAACTAGAATTGCTAACAGAAGATCTACATCATTAGAAGTAATTATCAGTATTTCGGAAGTTAGTGCTTGTATCTATTGCACTTAAAAAGTCAACAAGTAGAGACAATCAAACAGAAAAGACATAAAATTTATCCTGGGAAAACACCAAACCATGGGAAAAGCCCAAACCATGGGAAAAACCCAACAACCTTTTCTTACAGAAATTTTTGCAATTCAGTAAGAGATAAAATCTGAGTTCTAAGAATGACCTGAACAATTCTAGGGCAAGACCAACCCTTCATACATGAATAATAGTCCTTAAGGATTTGTCTTCAAACTTGGCTTCCTCCAAGCAGAAACACAACCCTCAAACCAACCCTTCTTCAAGCAGAAATTTGACCTTCCTTCTTTGCTCCATAACAAGGATAAGTGCTCCTCTTCTCTTGCTCATTTCATCCTTCTTAGGATGATCTGCAGCTGCCTCAGAAAATATTAGATGTCTGAATTGCTTGCTCAAAAGAGGAGGTTGAACTCCTTTATGTAGTGAACAAAGGTGCCCCCCAAGTGGTGTGACTATTGGGCTGAGCCGACATAAGTAAGTTGGAGCCGACCTTACATTTTTGGACGCAAAATTCACAATTTGAAAATTCAAATTTTACTTCTTTTGGAGCTGACTTGAAATATATATTTGTCATTTCCTTCTATTTTGGAGGGCTAAGACAATTTATGAAGACCGACCATAGCTATAGAAATTCAACACTCCCTCTTAGCTAGGGTGGTATTCATAGTGGCTTCCGCGAATGTTCTCTTATTGAATAAAAAAATTCTCTATCACATGAAAAGGTTGAATGAGCTCAGCTATGTTGATGTATCCATCCACCACATGTTCAAAACCAGAACCATGTGGAAATCATCCCCACATCAACATCAAACGAGGAAGTAGTCACCCACTAGTCCTAGGTCACCAGCTTAACAAGTCGTCACTTGAAGACGTGTCAGGAACCCCACTTGACGCATGGTGAAACCTGCGGCCCATTTACCATTCCCACATGTCGTCACATGCCATTGAATGATGAATACTTGGTAGATGCTATACGACACAAGCTCAACTTGTTAGAAAATCAGAAAGGTAGAAATATTTTCTTTATGTTGATAATTACTTGTGATATTCTTATGTTCTTCTTTTATGTTGATTCATCAAGCAATTACTAAAACCATAACACGAAGATTAAAGACATCAGATGTAGGCACACAACTGTTAGTTTTTGTAGCATCGGATGTGTTCTAGCCTTGAAATTTTGTGAAGAGGCTAGAATACATGAGTTCTCCAAAACCCATAAATCGTTTCTGGAAATTCCACCTAGAGATGACTTAATTAGATTATTAGTCAGTTTTTAATTATTTCCCAAGTCTAAACTTAGGGAATATGATTAATTAATCATAATTAATTAAGTCATGGTGTGAATGTTCTAGAAAGTCACATGGATCGATTTCTAGTTAATCCCAACCATTGATTAAGATCTAATATTGGCCGTTGAAGTCTCAACAAAGGATTATAAGAAGAAATTGATGGGGCTTGGAGAAATCACTTGAGACACTTGAGTGTTCGATTTTATTGGGAAATCGATTTCCAGAGTAGCAACGTTTTGTTGCTGGAAGTGATTTAGTGAGATCGAAGAAGTGCGAGAGGGGTAGATATAGTGAAGTCGGAGGAGGCATTCCGGATCCGATGAGTGCATTTGCAGAGAGGCAAAGAAGCTATAATGAGGCTGACGCAGTGGCAGTGCAGTAGCTTCAGTGGGAAATTCGTAATTGCTGGAGGAGAAGCAGTGATTCAGTGTCGAAAGCTGGGCAGAGCTTCCAGAGGCCAGGAGGGTCAGTTTCTGAGACAACCACTGACGAGACAGCTTGGGTGACGTAGTTCCAAGCTGAGTGACGCAGAGCTTGCGTGAGAGTGATGCAGTGACTGCGTAGAGGCAGTTTGGACGACTCCAGATCGAGCTGAGGTCAGTGCTTGGATTCGCCCGTGGAGTGAGGAAATTCCTCACGAGATACTTTTGCCAGTTTTTCTCTATAGGATTGCCAATTTGGGCATCCAGTTGTACTAAGATATTTCACTACTGCATAATAATAAAACCCTCAACTGCTGCACCGGTTTTCCCAAGTTGGGTTTTTCCGGGGACATTGGTCCAAAAATAATGGTGTTATTTGTGTGTGTGCATATATTTCTTCCTGTGTTTATTTTTTCCGCAGTATATTTGTGTGGGTTGCAGTGTGATTGATTTAGTGTTTGCCGTAGAAAACTGCAAATAAATTGTTAAAGGTTAATTTAAAAATTAGGAGAATTATTTCCAATTGCTGCAATAGGATTCGAGGTTATCCGAATTTTCACAACAGCCAGGGCAAAACCCCTAGATAGGGTAAAACCTAGTCAAACCTTTTCCTTCAATAGTTTCACAAGATAAGACGAGATAATCCAAGACTCTTTGACCTAGACAAAGACTTCCTCCAATCACCAAGTCAACCTTGCCTTCCTCTTTGAATGATAGATTTCCGGCAACAACTTCGACCTAGAAATTCAACCCTACAACAGTGGAATTTCGACCTTCTGCAATAGAACTTCGACTTGTAAATCTCAGATTTTCAACCCTTGCAATTGCCAGTAACTTTTCATGTGTGAGAGAGAAATGGTCCAAAACTTCGATCTTAACTTTCCTTGCAATCCTCCTCCTTTTGCAACTTCTCACTTTTTCTACTTCAACTTCTTATGTATCGAACTTGAGTTGATGATGCTCCAAATGAATCGAACTGCACTCCTATATATAGCCTCTTCTGTGGGTCGAATTGCCCTAATGTAGGTCGACTTCATTAGGTAAGGGTCGACTTGCTGTGGAGGTGACAAATGACTTATTTGACTCAATAATAATTCTTTTTACATGATACAAAAGCCCAAGAAGGGTCTCATAAAATGGAAAATGACTCTAATGACTCCAGATAAAACCTAGAAGTTCTCCATGGAGACTTTGACCTAGAAAATGATGACCCAAGCATGAAACCCATGCTTTAATAAGTCATTTTAATAATAATAAAAATTTCTTTTATTTCTTTTGATAATTACATTTCATTATGACTCAAATATAATTATGAAGACCAAACCTAGTTACATTCTTCAACACTCGCTCTTAACTAGGGAGGTATTCACAATCACATATATATACAAGTACATGGAAGATCTCAAAACACATGAACTACGAAGAGTTTAGGCACACACAGTGCCACGGACTAGATTCCTGACCAGGGCAATCTATCTGGGTCGGACTAAGATGGAATAAAGCTTTTAGCCACTATAGGTACCATCAGACTTACTTATTTACCATCAACCCAGTGATCTAGGTGTGTAATGCAAGGTCAAAGCTCTATGACCGACGCCACCCTCCCTACTTTGGGATCTAGACATCGGACATATGTAGATGTCCTCTCAAGCATACATGATGCCTCAACACTCCCGATTATTCAAATCGATAACATCCTAAGTCACAGGACACGTCCTCTAGGGTCACGTGTCCTGTATTTCACGTGCTGGACACGAAAAATGACCTAAAACGTGTCCAATACGATTTTGGTTGTGTCCTCTGAAACATAAAATGTACCCTCCATTTTGGAAATCGTGTCCTTGGATAGAAAACTCGTGTCCTAAGTTTGGAATGCTTGCCCTAACGTTTTCCCCGTGTTTGGACACGTTTTCCATGAAAAACACAAAAGCAACAAAAAATTGGTTAATTTTTCATTTGTGTTTTGCTGCTGCCGTCACTGTGGTTCATTGTCGTCGCTGCTTTAACCTGTTGCTGCCTTCGTGCCTGTCGTTGCTGCCTTCAGAGCTTCCATTCCAAGTTCCACTGTTCCATCGCTGGAGATTGCTGCTTCAAAGCTTCCATTCCAAGTTCCATTGCCAGAGATTGTTGCTTCCATCGCCGCCAGTCGGAGATTGCTGCCTTCCCAGTGCCGTCGCTGGAGATTCGCTGAGCCTCCCTGCTGTCGCTGGGGATTTCGCTAGT
Source organism: Pinus albicaulis (assembly GCA_034641835.2). Classification (NCBI taxonomy): domain Eukaryota; kingdom Viridiplantae; phylum Streptophyta; class Pinopsida; order Pinales; family Pinaceae; genus Pinus; species Pinus albicaulis. The sequence goes on from CM076577.1 coordinate 880,244,344, forward strand.
CTCCAGACTCCGAGGTATATATAATATTATTGATTATTCAAGATTTTGTATTACAGATGCCGGTTATCAGTAATTGAGTTTATGCTCCTTCTGCTGGATGGATGGGAGAGAGGCAGAAACTACGCTACCTGGACTGATGAACGCTAGCTGTCTGTGGCCACTGGGTTGGATTATAAATTCACACGTTCAATAATTCGTATTCTTTCCTTAATTTCACCAGTATCCTAATCCATCACCTAACTGCGTGGTTTATCCTTAACTATGTCAGGATCTAATTCCAGTTGCCTGTGATTGGAACTTTGTAACATGAATAACATAAAATAATCATCAGTCTTGTAAAGGGAACATGGTAAAGCACATTTATATCGTAATTATCATGCTTTACTATACCATGTCCTAATTCAAAGATTTTACAGTTGTTTTTAAACATTACTACTAGAAAGTTGAAACCAATGGAAATTTGAGCTTGTCGATGTAGAACAGAAACCTAGAAAGCCACTGTATTACAAGATATAGCATTATGAATGAACTTAGAACTACCTTTTTAAGAGCAGAAATTTATATTTAGTATTGATTCTGTGGACAAAACTAGCACTTGACAATCTGATTCAAGTTTCAACTAACTTTTACAGTCTCAAACAACCTGTTAAATTTTTGAGAGATTTAAAAAATTTGGTATAAGCCCTTGGAAATTTGAGCTCATGGATTTAGAACAAAATCCTGCAAAACCACTAAATTTCAATATGAATATATAGATTTTTTAGTGAACTACTTTTTCAAAGGCGGAAATTTATATTGATTTTGCTGATAAAACTGGCACATGACAATCATATTTAATTAACTCTTCACATTCCCAAGCATATTTCATTGAATCATTACCTATCTTATGCAACTAACAGAGCTCTCAAACTTTTGATGTTTCCCATCCCTGTGTTTGCTCTTGCACAATCTTTCATCCTTTACTGTTTGTTAATTGTAGCTAGACACAGAGAATGATAGAATTTTATCACAATTTCAAATTTCTGAGTTACTGTCTTTCATATCAATCTAGAAAACCCAAAGAAAGTGCTGTCATTGAAATTGTGACATTCTGTTTCTTCTTTGTACAACTGAGGATCATGTAATGGTGAATTAGCATTATTCCAGCACATTGTTTCCTGGTCAAGAAGATCAATATAGATAATAGGATGGTATTGTTTGCATTCAGTTAAGAAATTAGTATGAAATTTACTAATTGTTTAATTGATTTTTTTTGTAGGTGAAGGATTTGGCAACTGTTGCGACTTGCGACTCATTTTTATTACACTTGTGACTTGTGCAGTTTTTATAACAATAAGAAGATTAATGGCTCAATCATCCAAGGCAGTTGGCAGAGGTCAAAGGAAAGACAAGGGTGGTGTTTTTTGTGGTCCCGCCCCTCCAAGTTTTTCAGCATCTGTTGGTCATAGTGCCCCAACTGATTCAAGTGAAGCTTTAGGTGCTTCTCAGCCCACATATGATGTTGTTGTAGCAAGACAATAAGCACAACTTAAAAATACCTTATATGGAAGTATGTAACCAAGAAACGAGGGCCAAAGGCTGGTGCGGGAGGGAATGTGCCTTGGTCTTGTAATTTCTACAAGGGTGAATTTAAGAGCATGTTGAAATTTGGTTACCGGAGGACAGGTGGTTCCCTAAGGCTTTGATCTTTGGCCTAGGGAAAAGTGTCCAAAAGAATTTCATTTTTCTCCTAAAGTGACTTTATAAAGTTATAAAGTCAAATCTAATTTAAAAGTGACTTTAAGTGATAAAGTTACTAAAGTCTAATTTTAAAGTGACTTTAATAAAGTCAATGTAAAATTAGAAAGGAAAAGTGACTTTGGAAATAGATGACTAAGTGGGTCTTTATTAAATTGGGGTGAATTAAAAAATAGAAAGTGAGATTTAAATGAGCATTTAATCTCAGCCCTAGATCTCAATCTATTTCAGCCATTGGATTTAGGGATTCCCCAAAAGTCACTTAGGGTTCGGTTAAAGGAGGAAAAGGAGGGAAAAGGTCATTCATTCTTTCATGAGCAGATTGGGAGAAGGAGAGAAAGAGAGCTGGAGATTTTTCTGAGCAGTGAGAAGAAGGAGAGCAGCAGTGAAGAGATTTCAGCAAAGGTACAACAACATTTATTGGCACACATACCGAGGCAAAAAATCCGCACAACAAAGGAGAGGCAGTGTTTCCAAGTGAGGAGGCACAAAAATCGAGGAAGAGGGTACAGCAGCAAGCGCGCACTCCAAGGCACAAAAATCAAGCATGTTTTTCGAGGAAGAGGGTGGCTGTCATTTCTGGCACAAAACCCGAGGAAGAGGACTGCAGCTACAGCTCTGATTTTTGGCACGAATTTCGAGAGAGGGTGCTGTACGAAATCTGTACAGTTCGTACAACAAAGTATGACTGTTCCGGCACGCTTCCCGAGGTGGCTGTACAACATTTAATGCTGTCCTAAGGTGCTCTAAATTTTCTGTTTTCTGTTATTGCTAATTTGGCACAATTTCCGAGGTAGTGTGCAAGCATGGAAATCGATATAAGTCTGTAAATTGGTTGCTGGAATTTTTTCTGAGTTTTTCCTGTTTCACTGTAAAAGGCATTTTTCAGAAAATAAAAGAGAAGCTTTCAGACTGGTTTTCCCCAAGAGTTGTAGGGGGTTTTTCCAGGGTCATGTTGACAAAAAATATCAGTGTTAAAATGTGTTGAATGGCTGTTTTGAGCTTGCTGATTTTTATTTCTGCATTTTCCAACATTCTGTAAATTTTCCAGAATTTGTGTTTTCAACAAAAATTATTTTTCTGTTGTTGAATGTAAGGATATGGGAAAGGACATTTAACTAAAAGGAGAAATAAGGTGAAACTGAAAACCGGGGTGGGAAAACAGGAAATTTCTACAAAGCACTTACTTTCGAGTTAAGGGCCATTTGCTGGGTATTCCTTGTGGAATTGGAGCATGCAGAAAGATCAGTGCTAGAGAAAGAATGGATTTGGAAAGGGAGGATGCAGCTGGCTTGGGGAATATGGAGGCATCAAGCAAGAAAATTAGAAAAAATGAAGATCCTTTTCCATTCTTGAGGAATACCAGTAACAGTAGATTTGGGAGTGGGGTTGAAATTCAGCCAACAAAAAAAAGGGCAGCCCAAACTTGTGGTCCAATGGACAAGATCTTTCAACGTGAGAAGCAAATGAGGTTGATCTTACAGTTGCATTCTTTTTCTATCTGAACTTCATTTCTTTTAATATTGCACGGTCTCCTTTGTTTATTGAGATGTGTCGAGCTCTAGTTGATATAGCTCCAATTGGGTATGTGCCTCCAAGTTCAGAGAAGCTTAGAACCACATTGTTGGTTAAGGAAAGGAAGGAGGTGGATAAAATTCTACAACCTATTAAATCATCATGAATCTCATCTGGTGTCAGTATTGTTTCTGATGGATGGACAAATACAACACACCATCCTCTCATCAATTTCATGGTATATTCCCAAAATGGACCAGTATTCTTGAAAGCAGTTGATGCTCTTGGTCAATACAAAGATGCACATTATATGGGAGAATTGCTTATTGAAGCTATTGAAGATGTAGGCGTTGAATGTTGTGTGCAAATCATCACAGATAATGCACCTGTTTGTAAAGCTATTGGCTTGATTGTGGAAACTAAATATCCACGAGTATTTTGGACCCCATGCATTGTTCATTCATTGAATTTGGCACTAAAATCTATTGCTTCAGATGTGACATGGATTGGCAATCTTATTGAGGATGCACGCCATATCCGAAATTTTGTACAAAACCATACCAATGCTCTCACAATATATAAAGAGTACACACATCTATCATTGTTGAATATTGCAGATACTCGATTTGCTTCTTCATTCATGATGCTTAAGAGGTTGAAGGAGGTGAAGGCCGCTCTTGGGGCCATGGTTATTTCAGATCTTTGGTATTTTTGGAGAAAGACAGATCAATCTGCTTCAAAAAAGGTAAAGGACATAGTGTTAGATGATGGTTGGTGGGAGAGGGTGGATCTTACCATAAAGATCTGAACCCTAATTTTGGGCCCTTATGGGGCCGCAAACACGACCAACCAATCCGTGAAGACTATTGTTATGGAGAATGAGTTATGGAGAATGAGTGCCTTGGATATGAGACATCAACAGAGAGCTTATGGTCCACCATACAGGATATTCTTATCTCTAGGTGGGATAAGAATTGCACACCTTTGCATTGCTTAGCCCACTCTTTGAATCCCAAGTACTACAGTTAAGAGTGGCTCCGTGGTGGGACCTCACACAGATACCCTCCTCACATGGATGGAGAGATTTCACAGGGGAGGAAGATAGCATTCAGAAGGATATTTCAAGATAGAGCATCTTTTCTTGAGGTGGAGGAAGGCTTTGTAGAGTTCTCCACTGGCACTAGGAGATTTGGCAGGTATGATGTACTTGGAGATAGGGGGGTCAAAAATGCCTATGCTTGGTGGGCAATTCATGGGGCAGCATGCCCTATTCTACAACAATTAGCCTTGAGGGTCCTCTCTCAAGTTACTTCATCTTCTTGTTGTGAGAGGAATTGGAGCACTTATAAGAATCTATATAGTTTGAAAAAGAGTAGGCTTGAGCAATCTAGGGCAGAGACAATGGTGTATGTGCACACCAACCTTCGTCTTATTTATAGGTAGAGGCAGGAATGGTTGAAGGGCAAGACAAAGATGTGGGATGTGTTTCCTGATGATATGGGCTTGGACGACAATGTTGAGTTGGCGTTAGCCAACATGGATCTTAATGACCCAGTGCTAGAGCCAGTGACTTTTGATGATGAGTCTCTTGAGGGGTCATCCTCCACACTAGCAAATGCAGCAGGCGCAGGAGATCTTGCATTCGGCATAGAGGAGGAGGATGTAGTAGGGTCAGATGGCAGTGGTAGTGATGGTGATTATGACATGGAGGAGGACATGGACTATTAATAGAGTGATGAGTTGTGGACTTGTGGCTAGTGACGTGGTTCCTACTTATTTTGTATCTACTCTTTTGTATTTTCCAGTGGCATTCCCTCAGTATCTATGTAATACATTTTGATTTTGATGACTTTATGGAAAATCTGCATTTTGTGGTTTTAATATCTAAGTTCTTCTAAATTTCAAGTTATTGTTACAATGTTATGGTTTTAAATTTTAAGGACTCATGAGCCATTGACTATTGTTATGGTTTTAAATTTTAATGACTATTTAGAATTTCTTATGTGCTTGTAGCCTTTTATAATTGTAATTTGTTATTATTAATTTATTATATATATACATATATATTTTAAATATAAATAAAACGTGTCCCTCTTGTCCTGTTTCCAAGCCCACATGTCTCGTGTCGAATGCACGTAAATCCGTGTTTCGTGTCCTCGTGTCATGTGACTTAGGTAACATCAAATCTCTTCCAAGCATCAGACACATGTGGATGCTTCAACACCTTTGTTAACACATCAACTACTTGTTTGTCGGTCGGGACATACAGTAGCTTCACGATCCCACCAAGCTTCTAATGTAGTGGTACTTGTTATTGATATGCCTCATCCTTGCATGGAACACAGGATCTTCAGACATCTTGATGCTGCTTTGATTATCACAATTTATCACAGTAGGACTTAGAGGCTTCCCAAACAAATCTGACAAAATTTTCGTCAACCATACAACTTCCTTTCCTACTTCACACGCAACAACATATTCTGCTTCAACATTACTTAATGCAAGAGGATCTTGCTTTTTACTCATCCACAAAATCATAGTAGATCCCAAGCTAAAACATCCACCATGACTATCATAATATGCCCTCCCTCTCAACTGGGGAGATATATCCTTTCTTTTATCTAGGCTTAACTTTGGGAGATCATTTACTTTTTGTAACATCGGAGAGTCTTTCATGGCTTCATTCCTTCTTAACAAGGTTATCTCTTTCATCATGCTTGGACATCTTCATTATATTGAAGATTGTGTACCTGCAAAACTTTAATAGCAAGTACAATCAATTACATATATAGAAGCATGAAGTTATCTATATCTGAATCATGTTAATAATGGAAGCATTAGACTTTAGACATCAAATACCTAAACTTAGTTAGGTTCATAATCAACAAGAGACCCATACTTCTATACTTCAACTTCTTGCTAGAGTTTTGTTATAAACCCTAGATCACATCATTAAAACTTAAAGTAACTCAATTAGGATATCAGTCTCATTATATCTAGGATTTCAATATTACTTTCAGAGATATGACAGACTCTACTATGATTTATTGCAAACCCTAGAATTCATCTTTGAGACATTAAGTCTTAGATATCAATAATCAAAACCAATCATAGCACAATCTAAGGTTTCAACAATATGACCAACTTTTGTAAACCCTACATTTGAAATAATATCACCATATCAAACTTCCACTAGGGCTTAATTACAAACCCTAGAGCTATATGCATCAACAATTAGGTTAGCATATATATCTAGGATTTCATAATCATGCACAAACATATCACATCTATTACGTAAACCCAAGACACAAATATCAATATATTAGAGTTAGACATATAGCAATTTTGATCAAGCTAAGGTTTTGATCATACAGACAAACATACACCTAGGGTTTCATTCCTAGGAGCTTACTCTATATATTATAAGGGGTTTTCTCATAAACCCTAATTTACCAAAACCTTAAAGGTCTAGGATTTCAATACACAACAAAACCTAAAGGAATAGGGTTTCTATAATAGTACCAAAACCCTAAACATCAAAAGAATAGTATTTTCTAGATTTCATCAATAACCCTAAGTAGACTAGGGTTTCACGATAAATATTGACACACCCTTGGGTTAGGGTTTACAGGGAACCTTTTTAGGGTTCCACAAAAATGATGAATGATTTTAATAAGGGTAGATTTAATCTAATGATTAATTACCCTAACAAGAATCTTTTTGATTCAAAGGTCTTAGACATAATGATGTTAGTAATGTAAAACAAATTATCAAAAAAAATGAATATACCTTTATTATGAAGAAAACAAAACTTATGGTCTAAGACATACCTTTGAGTTGTTTCTTTACAAACCTTGTAGGACATCAATTCTTGAAGAGCTTCCTTTGCAACAAATTTTTTACCATGCTTTATTTTGTTAGGTCTTCTCCATAACCCTTGAGTATTCAACAAGCTTTCCTAAACAAGGAAATTATAAAGACAAAGGTTATTAGCTTATAATACAAACACATCTCGATAAGAGAGGAAAACAAACATAAAAGGATAGTACAAGGAGTAAGATACTTATCTTTGGTAAGATGGCGAGGGCTCCCTCTTAATCCAATCTCAAGGATACCTAATTCAAAAATGTTCTACCAAAGCATGTTAGACCTACAAGTACTAGAAATCAAAACATCGGGAAAACAATTCAAAACTTAGAATAAAAGGATACGTAAGAGATAGAGTCCCTAAGAGTCCCTAGCAAGTAAGTCTTTGACTTCAGATTCTTCCATCTTGTTCTTTTTTGGCGAACCTTTATCGACAACATTTGCTTGATCCCTATCTCTCCTTTTATTCCTTGGATTCTGAAGACAATTGTTTCTATAATGACCCATTTTGTGACAATTGTAACATTCAATCTTGGATAGGTCTATTTTTTTCCTTGGCCCTTTGAACTTCTTGAAGGTTCCTTTATTCTTGTGATGAGCAGAATAGGCATTTGAGATATTCTCCTTGTTGCTTACTAATGATATTTTGGCTTCTTCTTGACTACATGTAATGCCCCATTCTGACTTATAGGCAAAAGGGTATTAGCATGTATACGATGTATGCATATGATAGCTACATATGCGTACATCGCATGCTTTGCACTATTATACTTGTTAAATAATGGTGAAAGATGTTTAAATACCTAAATTGTTAAGAAGGGAAGTATTACCTAAAATTCGACACTCTTTTTTTCCACAGAAAGAATCGAACTTTCTATTATAAATAGATAGTTACATAGCATATGCATAGCATTTCTGATCAACTCCATTTCTCCTTCTATTCGAAGAAGAAAAGTAGTCTCAACTACTTTGAATACCTGAAGGGTATCACAGAAGCAGCCTGTCCAAAATTAGCCTTAAAAGGCGCAATCATTCAGTCACATTTCCCGGTTTTATTTCGAAACAGAGATGGTGATGAGAATGATTACGTGCCTGCAGAAGCCGAGGCTTCCTTTCCATAACAAAAAAACAGAGGATCCTTGGAGGTTTCCTTGTATCTTGTCCAGCAGGCACAAAAACCTCCAATCTAACAATTATTCATTTACTTAATTTAAAAAAATTACAATGTTATTAAATTATTTAAATTAAAGAAATTTAATTATTTAATTATTCATTTAATCATTTTTTAAAAATTACAATCTTATTAAATTATTTGAATTAAAAGAATTTAAATATATAATTATTTAATTAATTTGTACAGTTTATAATCAATGTGATATGATAATATTAAATAGAAATGATTATTATTACGATAATATATTTATTATTAAATTTTTAAAATATACTAATTTTGTAAATCATTATCATTATAACATATTTGATTTTAAAATATAAAGGTAACTCTACATGTAGGTGTTATGCTAATTTCATTAATGAAATATTCACCAGGTTACCTTTCCTACAAATGTGGCTATTAAAAGAGTCATTCAAGAATCAATAGACAATCAACCAAAAACATAAAAAACATGATCACTACATACAAAATAGTATGGACCACAAATCTCTTACTGCATCTTATTACTTATGAAATTGTTTTCATCGTTCTCATCGTATTGTTCTCATCGCATTAAAAATTTATTATTAAAATTTAAAATGTTTTCGGTTTTTCTTTATAAAATATAAATATTAAATAGATATCAGATTTCAGATATCTTTATTTCAAGATTAATAGATATCTTTATTGAGTACTTGGCAGCAAGCTGCAAAACCCTCTCTCCTACTTATCTGCATTTTTAATTTTTAACTTTTTTTTGTCTTACAGGTAACAGGAGCCATAAATTAAACAAAAGCAGCAAAGCCACAACTTCAAATCTCGATTCGTCAATCTTAACAGAAGCCACAATTTAAACACAAGTCCAAAACAACTACAATGCTGAGGGAGAAGGACTTTGCTTGGGCTTATTGTGACAAGATTCCGGGAGACCCCAAGCTCCATTGTAAATTTTGCAAAGCGAAATGTAGTGGAGGCATTTATAGATTCAAGTACCACCTTGCACAAATACCCGATCATGATATAGGTCTCTGCAAAGATGTTGACGAAAATGTCAAACACCAAGCAACCTTGGCCATTGATATGTTGACTTAGCATAATGCCAAGAAAGCAAAGCAAAATAAAGAAATAGGAACTCTTGGAGTTGATGAATTTTCTTCCAATGCCCCATTGTCATCTCCCTCTGTTGAATCCTCAATGCCATTCCCAAGTTTCCTACATATGCCTCCAAGTCCAGGACAAACTCAAGGCCAAATGATTCCTCCTTCATTCAACATTGCAGGTGGAAACATAAACACTTTTTTGCTCCCCGCACAAAACCTGCTTCCCAACCTATCTTGGATGCAACTGGTTGGAAAAAAAATATTCATAGTCAGGCAAGGAAGGCCATTGCTAACTTTTGGTACTATTCTGACATACCTTTCCACTGTGCCAGAAGTCCTTATTGGCAAGCTATGATTGATGTAGTTGCTGTTGTAGGTCCAGGGTTCAAAGCCCCTACATCAGAGAGCCTTAGGACATATTTGCTGTTAGAGAGTGTTGAAGATGTCATGCTTGTCCTATCTGAGTTTCGTTCATCATGGGTAGAAACAAGGTGCACCATCACGAGTGATGGATGGACAGATCAGACGAATAGAACTTTAATAAATTTCCTTGTATCTTGTCCAGCAGGCACAATGTTTCTCAAATCAGTGGATGCATCAGACAAGGTTAAGACTACCCAACTTATTTGTGAAATGGAGGAAGGTGTTCAAGAAGTGGGAGAAGAACATGTTGTACAAATTGTCACCGACAATGCAGCTAATTATATGGCTGCTGGTAGACTTTTTGAGATTAGGCACCCCACTATTTTTTGGACCTCTTGTGCTGCCCATTGCAGAGATTTAATGCTTGAGGACATTGGTAAGCTTCATTGGATACATGAGGTGGTGGAGAAGGAAAAATCTATAACCAAATACCTATACAACCACACTATTGTCCTAACCACCATGAGGAAATACACTGAAGGTAAAGAAATTGTTCGACCTGTAGTTACTAGATTTGCAACAAATATCATATCTTTGCAATCTATGGTTGAGCAAAAGATAAATTTGAAGAGGATGTTCTTGGGACCTGAGTGGATGGCATCTAAACATTCCAAGACCCTTGAAGGCATTGAAATTGTTTCCCTTGTTAGAGTACTCAGGTAATTCAAGTCTTTTAACTTTTTCATTTTTAAAATTTCATTTCAAGCTTCTTTTTATTTTCATTGTTTCATATTTATTTAAATTTGAAAGCTTGAACTTTCAGGATGGTTGATGGTGACAAACCTGCTATGGGTTACATTTATGAGGCAATGGATCTCGCAAAGGAGGCCATCAAAAGAAGATATGGGAATGAGGAGGCAAAGTATATGCCTCTTTGGGACATTATTGATGCACGTTGGGATAGGTAATTGCATTCCCCCTTACATGTTGCTGGGTACTTCTTAAATCCGCAATATTTTTATGATAAGAGAAAATTTAACGAGGATGGGGAGGTTGGCACAGGACTTATGACATGCATTGAAAGGTGCTTCCTTGATCCAGAATTTCAAAGCCGTGTCTTTTCCCAACTACAAGATTATAGGGCACTAGCTAAATTATTTGCTTATACCAGTGCTATACGAGAAAGGTCCAAGATGTTGCCAGGTACCCTTTGAGGCTTGAAGGCTTCATCAATTCATTAAATTTGTTCAAAATTCAAACTTTATTTTGTCTTTTTAAGTTTTTACTATTTAGTATTTAGTACTTTTACTCACGATGACACGAACCCTTGCCACTTGCTAGGTCTTTGGTGGCAAAACTTTGGTAGTGATACACCAAATTTGAAGAGATTCGCCATTCAAATCTTAAACCAAGCATGCAATGCTTCTGGTTGTGAGCGCAACTGGAGCATGTTTGAGAAAATACATTCTAAGAAGCGCAACTGATTGACACAATAACGCTTAAATGACCTTGTATTTGTCCATTACAATCTACGACTTCGCAACAAGAAAATACTAGGTGAGAGTCTGAATTTGAAGGTTTCATAATCTGATTTGCACTTTAAAGTTCAAAGTTCAAAATTTAATTCACATTTCAATGTCTCATGATAATGACAGGTTTGGATCATTCACCAATCGACCTTGAAGAGATAGATTTGCAAACTACAAATGTAGCAGATTGGGTCCAATTAGAGGAGGCTCCTCTTTTAAGCCTACATGACCTGGAGAACTTTGAGAGTCAAGCAAGCGAAGGAGTGGGAGGAATCGCTTCTAGTTCTCACTCTTTAGAGTCTTAGACTCTTAGTTACTGATTTTTTATTGATTAGTATGCAGTTTTTTGTAAACTTTTAGAAGTAGATGCTTCTGGTTCTATGTAGTCACTGGTTAGGAGTTAGGACTCCGTACTTTGGATCGTGTTTGGACTCATAACATATATGAGATACTTACTCATTCATGATATTTTGGACGTGTATTGATAATATGCATTGTTTGGATATGCCTTTATTGAATATCAATGAAAAATGTTTTTTTTTTTTTAATTCAATATATGTGTATATTTTTATTTACTGAATTCACCGATTTTTTCCCGATTTTTCCCCGATCCGATTAAAACTCTTCACTCTTTTGCCTCGCCGATTTATTGCCGATTCCAAGTCTGGTAACATTGGTTTTGAATTATACAATTAGCACATTAAATTCAATCTATTTAAAAATTGAAAATTGGGGTATTACACTACATGCATTCCATAATTGTTCGAATGAAGGAGTATCCTTCCAACTATTGATTCCTGATGCAAAGGCACTCCAAGATGTTGGTAATCCTAGAAGAGCAGTAATCACGAGCTCCTTTTTAGGTACTATTTCATCTATTCACTGGAGTTCATGTCTGATTCTAGCTATCTTTACAAAGACGGATGCCACAGTATCATCTTTTTCATCTTCATATTTCTTAGTTCATTCTTGAGGCTTGCAATTTGACCAATGTTCTTGATTGTGAATAATTTGGATAGGGCCTCATACATTTCTTGAGCAAAATCAATATTGGATATATATGGAATGAGGTTGCCCTTTATTCCATCCACTATTAGGCTCATGGCCAATATTTCTGTTTCTCTAAACTTTGCTTTCTTTGCTTCACTCGATTCATTTGTAGGATTCTTTACTTTTCCTTCGTCTAGATCCAAAACTTTATTCTTCTCGAGGATGACATCTATCCTCTTTTTCAATGCCCTGTAGTTGGAGGCTTCTTCTAGTTTGTTTTCTCCCGTCAATGAGTTTGTCATGGTTCTTGTAGATAGTAGGATTATCCCCTTATATGATCCCTTTTCTTGATGACCCTTATTCAACTTCTTAAAACTCCTTATTCTCCTTTCAGTAGATCTTCAGGATGCCTTTTTCCTGAGGTGTCGCGCTGTCATCTCCCCCCATCTTAAAGTATGTCTCCCCCTCTACATCGTTGTTTGAGAAGACCTCTATGTAATGGGCCTTGCCTGCTGCACACCTATGGCCTAGTGCCCATGGCTCCTAATAAGTGAAGCATAGCTTCCTCCTCCGGAGGTCTCTCTGTGTCCTCATCTAGCTGCCCCCGTCCCTGGTTGGCTCTCGGTGGTGGGACCCTCGTATCTCTCCTCGTCTGCTGGAAACCTCGTCTGATTGGCAGAGGTCCCCTAGCTCTGGGTAGGGATTCCTGTAGGTCCCTAGCTCTCCCCACTGCATCCTGCAGTGTAGTGGGCTTGTTAGACCTCATTAGCCGCTGTAATGGCTCTGCCAGCCCCTCTATGAACATGCAAATCCTCCTGGACTCTGATAAGTTTGGCACTATCACATACAATCTTAGAAACTCTGAGATGTATACCTCTGCACTCCTGGTCTTCTTGAGCCTAGTCAGCTCCCCAAAATACTCAGGGTCGTTCCTCTCGAACCGCTATAACACCCTCTTGGTGAACTCATCATAAGCTGTGATCCCTGCGTGCCCTAGTGTGGTTAGCCCATGGAACCACCAATCATGAGCTTCCCCTTCCAAATGCAGCGTGCCAATCTTGATAGCCTCTCCCTCAGTCATCTGGATTAGCTGGAAATAGTCATCCAACTTCTCAACCCATGCCTTGGTCGAGCTCTTGCAGGAGCCATTGAAAGTAGGGAGAAACAACCTCCCCATTGTGCGCTGCAAGTATGTTCCCTGCGTGTAGCCTCCACCGCTTTGTCCCTTGGGCTTATTGCTGCCCTTCAGCTGACATAAATCATTGAAATTAATGGCCCTCCCAAACTCCGGCCATAGGACTGATACTCCAAGAAATATGTGCTTCCTCCAGCTCCTGCTGTCCTCCCGCTCCGGAAACTAGGAACGTGGGAATGGTAGACTGAGGGGGTCTGTATGGTATGATAGGCATGTTGGGGTTGAGTGATGCATGGTGCTGCGAAGTTCCAGATCCTTCTCCCACCTGGAAATCCCCTTGGATTCCCTTACCCTTGCATCCATTGTTATTACAATAACCCATCTCCTCATAGTTCTTCGATAGGTCCTGCACTGCCTTCAGTAGGAGGTGAGCAAACTTGTAATCCTTGCTCCTTTTATCTCCCTCATTGTACCCCATGTTTGTTTCCACAACCTCTGGTTCAACGGTCACAGGATCTGGGGTGATCTCCAGCTGTCTTTCCCTACTCCTGTACCTCTGCCTCTGGTATGTCACGTTCTGCTTGTCTTCCGGTGTCATAGATTGCGCTGCTCGCACGGGCTGAGCCAAGACTATGAGCTCTAATACCATTGTAATATCCTTAAGGAATTCTTACAACAAATGGCATGCATACATAGACATAAAAATGCACATAAATACAAACACACAATTAGAACACCATTGATCACCAAAAACTACGTTGCTAAGCCATTTTATTAGTATAAAAGGATGTACAATGTAGATGCTGGAAGGAATGCACTTGGGCTTGTTCAAGGCAAGCTAGAGAAGCCCAAAATGAAGTGTCAGAGACCCTCTATCTCACTGCTCTGCATGGTTGTAGCTCTACGGTGGAAATGCCCATAAATGGTGTTGCTGCCTGAAAGGATCTGCTGCTAGGCCCTGCTACACTGTTCAGAAAATTCCAGGAAATTAATCCTGACCTCTCTTCAATAAACCCAAAATAACCCACGAAGGGTTTGGTCAAAGCTTGACCTTGGAAAATTGGCCCTCTTGGGCTTGGATGGCTCTACTGCTAAGCAATTCGATCTTCCTAAAGAATCTGCTGCTGAATGCCATCAAAATGCCTGCAATCCCTATTAGAAGGCTCCCCAAGCCTTCCCTCCAAGTTTAATCCACAAACTCCCCTCACTCCTCAACCTCCCGGAGTGACTCCCTCAAGGACTGCGCAGCCTCTGCGATGCTGTAGCTTCCTCTGCGTTGTGGTATGGTCTCACTGCTGCTGAACTGAACTAGAACTAAGTGGGGCTCCCTCCTTGGGCTCGCACTCAAAGTCCACCAAAGCAAGGGCTGGGATCTCTGCTCGGAAACACCCGTGTGTTGAACAACACATGTAGACTTGGCTCACTGCTTAAGCGTGCTATGTCAAAAGACAAATTCTGAAGTGATGAATGAATGACCAAAATGCTCCAATGGCTGCATGGTCCCTTTGTGGGCCGCAGTTTGCTCCAAGTGGACCCCATCTTCCACTAAAGCCACAATTTTTATCCCCGGGCTAACATTTTGGGGCGTGCTAATGATTAAGTCTAATGTGGGGTCCCCATACCCACTCTTCCTAAGTCAAAATCGAATTGGTAACAAAATTGGCAAAATTTAATATTTCTGCTTTAGCAGAATTGCTAAGCAGGAATATTACAGGTGGCTGATCCCATTGTTTCACTTAACCTAGAGTGCTTAGTGAGGCTTTGCACTAAGGTGCGAGATTTTGTGGTAACAATGATATCACTTGATTTTGAGGGAATGTTTTAGATGCTTACTCCCAGGTACAACTGCCATCCCTTGAGGGATTCTATGAAACTTTTTCAACACTTCAGAGAGGACGTCCAGCCCCACTTGATGACTCTTCTAGACCCCAAAGCTAGGATGTTGACCACCTTTTGAGGATCATTGACCTTGGGATGTATTCAGCACTGACAATGCCTTTCTCCTCTCCCTCCAGAGCCTGAAACATTGTGCATTTGGACCAGGGCATTAACATTTTTGACCATTTTCCATACTGGCACTATTTACAGTTTTCCTTTACTCTTTATCTTTGTTGTAAGTTTGCTTTTGTGAGCTTGATCACATGGATTTATTCTAAATTTTTGTTTACAAATGATAGTGCAGGCTCAAGAGACATTGTATCCTCTTTTATCTTATCTAATGAGTTTTCCAATGCATTTTAAGCGGACCTCTAAAATATGGCCACAACATCAAAAGATACAAATAAAAAAGGTGGACTGCATTTGCTTTTGCTCAAGGAAAGTAAACTTAGATATGATTCTACTCAAATAGTAATGCAAACCTGTGTTAAGATATAGTAAACATGTAGATGTTGCTTTTCTTACATTTCTCAATCTCTTTCGTCTTATAAAGCTTGAAATTAAAACTGGCTTTGAATAATTTGTTGAGTTCATTCTGGTTGGTCTGAACTCTGTCTCATGTTTCTTGTTTGACATACCTGGATTTTTCTAATCCTTTCTCAAATGTGTGCGGGGATGGTTATTTGAGCTAAAGAAATAAGATTTAAAAGCATAAAAGTAATATTCTCTTGAAAAAAAGTAGTTTCAGTATCTTTAGCAGTTTTTAATGGTTCTGCATACATATGCAGCGAAGCAAGTCTACAGGAGCCGACAAGTTTGAGAAAGAATTATCCAATTCTTCAGATGTTTCAAGTGAGATAGTAGAAACAGCAGCAGAGCCATCAATACCTAGTTCAGCACCAAATATGGTGATTGGTTACTTGAATCTGTTTTCAGATGGAGTGGTAAGTTATCGTTTCCCGACAGGTGCATAAAATCCTTATATTCTGACAAGTTGACAACAAAGACCATGTTTGGAGATTCCTACTTTTTGTTGAATTGCTTCAGATCATTGAGATTCATCTAGAGATTAGTCTTGAATGTTGTTTTTTCTTTTATCCATGCACAACTTCAGATGTAGTTCTGTTATTGGGTTAGCATATGGGATATTTTCTTCTTACTTTTAAAACATGGCCTACACTCTATACTTTTGGGCCTTTGCAGCATAATTTTACAGATGGAATGGCTCTAGGAAGTGCATTCCTACTTCATGGATCAGTTGGTGGCTGGTCGCGGACACTATTTTTGCTTGCACATGAGCTTCCTCAGGAGGTATGTGTCGTATGTACTACTCTATTCAGTGCACTTTATCTCAGTTTCATCTATGTAAGATCAAGAATGCTGTTATTGATGAATTATGCAATGTTTATCTGTCAAATTAATTTATAACATGTGCTGATTTCTTTGTTCTATCAATTGAAACGATGCACACTTTTCTCTTCTTTGATTGTGTATTGTAGATAGAAACCCAAGGGAGCACAAGAAATTGAAAGTTATTTTCTCTCTTTTTAATAAATTACCTAGAAATAACCTTGAAATTCTTGGCAACCTACATCAGTCAGATGCTCCTGTGCATGATAGAACAGAAGAGTTAGAAATTGCTTGCAAGATACTGAGTAAGTTGTCATAGCATCATTTACCAAAGATGTTAGTTTGATCATGCTAACTATGATAAACACATTGCTTTCATCTTTGTCTTCTCATTTATTCTTTGAGCAAAATGGGCATCCAGTAAAATAGGGACCATGATTTTATCATTAGAATTATGACTTAATATTTACAAGGAAAAAAATGATTTCTCCCTTATCAATTCCTCCCAACTATAAAAACATCCTTTCTCCATTTCATTGTGGTCTTTGCCACTGGAAGTAAAGGATTTCTTTGATCAACCGCTGCTTTTGTCAATGAAAGTAGGATAAGTTGACTTGCTTGCAATGTTGAAGATGTTTCCTTTTGTGTAAATGAGGGATGCATCTTAGCTGATGAGGTTGATACCTATGCCTTGAAGAAAGTGGGTGGGAGAAGTAACCCTACAAAAGAAAGAAACGGTTGTATATCAGAGTGATGAGGCACTCTTATTCAATAACTACAAAGTTCCTCAGCAGAAATATCAGGAACAATGTGATGCAGTGAAATGGAGCCAATTTGTATAGTGACTTCACAGCTATTGGCCAGTATTTAGAAAAGAGTGTGTCAATGAAGTCCTCACCATCAAGATCAGTAGGAGATAAAAGTTCAAGATGTTGAGGTGTAAAGAATGAGGGGAGCTGAGGGCCATCTCTTAATGTTTACAAATGCATCAATATGAGCGTTGGATCTTGTCTTCAATGTCTTTCGAGTGTGTTGTTGATGAGGTTCTGCAATATCTTCATATTTTTGAAAATGCTGGTCAAAGTCTTGTTACTCTTCAAATTATGGGATGGGGTCTTTTTCAAAATCTTCTGACTGGACTTCTTCATCAGGATCTTCTTATCCCAAAATCGTATTGTGAATCAAGGTCACCTTGGTCCTTAATAATCTTTTGAAACGTGGCAGTCTCTCACGATTTTCCTGCACTGCAATAGTTTCAGTCTCTATTCGTTTATCAGACAATTTGAATCCTGATGTTTTATTGATGGCAGTAGGTTACTCTTATTCAATGTCATATCATGCATTGCATTAGTGAAGATCAGTTTATGATGTGGACAGCCAATCAAGTACCTATGCCCGAAGTCAAGTCTGTGGTGACTTCCAAATGGTTTTATAAAATCAAACATGTGGTAGATGGAAGTATTGACAAGTATAAGGAAATATTTGTGGCAAGGGGCTTCTCTCAACAAGAAGGCATTGATTATGAAGAGACATTTGCTCCAACAGCAAGGTATAGAACTATACAATCATTGGTCTCTTTGGCAGCATCGATGGGATGAAATATACATCAAATGGATGTTAATACTGCATTCCTGAATGACACAGTTGATGAGGAAGTCTATATAGAGCAACCCTAGGGATTTGAAGTCAAAGATAGAGAGACATATGTTTGTAGATTGAAGAAGGCATTATATGGCCTTAAGCAAGCACCAAGGGCATGGTATGCAAGGATGGATGCATACCTACAAAGATTGGGCTTCACAAAGAGTTTTGCTGATCCAAATCTCTACATCAAGGTTGTAAAAGGTGAACCTGTGATTATTCTTCTGTATGTGGATGATCTTCTCTTGACAAGTGTAGAAGGTCGAATCCAAGAATGCAAGAAGCAGCTAGCAACAAAATTCGATATGAAGGACCTTGGGCTGATACACTACTACTTGGGACTAGAAGTCTGGCATGGACTTGATGAGATCTATCTAGGTCAAGGGAAGTATGTGATCGAGATGTTGAAGAGGTTTGACATGATGGATTGCAAACCAATGACAACCTTGATGATCACAAACTTGAAAAGTCTAAAGAGTTCCGAATCAAGCCTAGTGGATCCGACTGAGTATAGACAATTGATTGGCTCACTGATGTACTTGGTGAATACTCGACCATACATATGTTTTGCAGTGAATGTTCTTAGTCAATTTCAAGTGGAGCCAAAGCATGATCATTGGATAGCAACCAATAACATTCTGAGATATGTGCAAGGAAAAATCTACTACTGCCTGAAGGCTGAAATATGAAAGAAGGAATGATGTCAACTTGATTGGATATATAGATTTCGACTAGGGAGGCAGTGAGCAAGATGGAAGAAACACTACAAGAGGATGTTTCAGTTTGGGATCCTCCATGGTCTCATGGATGAGCATGAAGCAAGAATCAACTGCTTTGAGTAGTGTTGAGGCCGAATATATTGCAGCCTGTGAAGTAAGCAAAGAAGCTGTCTAGTTGAGGAAGCTGCTGTCTGACTTATTAGAAGGACCAATGGACCCTACAATGATACATTGTGATAACAACAGTTGTATAAGATTGTATGAAGACCTAGTGTTTCATTGAAAGACAAAGCATATAAACAAGTATCACTAAATTCAGAAACTAGTACAACATGGTGTGTTGCAACTATAGTATATCACCACCGATGAGTAGGTAGCTGAGATATTGACAAAATCTCTTCCTAATAAGAAGCTTGTGTATTTGAGGAACAAGCTTGGTTTGGTTAATATATCCTCCCTAGTTGAGAGGGAGAGATAGGCACATCATTCTTGTCTTCACTTAGGAAGACAAAATGGAGGATTGGGTAAACATCCGACATCCGATACTCTGAGGATGAGGTAGAATATCTAAGATAAGAGTAGTCGAGGACTGATATTATTTGAGGACTAGCTATCCAAGATAAGAATAGTCCAAGGAAGGATATACTCTGTGAACACCTAGGCGGGGTATGTACCTTGAGAGACAATGATGAGGGTATCTACAAATCATTGGTCTCACCAGCATTGTGCTCTGATCTTGTGGAGAGATAGAGTTGTTAGTCAAGGGCTTGTTATGTGACAATGTTGGTTCTTATGATGCTAGACAAATGGGTTAAAAATTCGTCTCTTCTTATGAGATCTCTTCAGATTGAAAATGTCAATGTACCATTTATGAATACGTCTTTAGTTAAGAGGGAGTGTTGAAAAATGTGTAACTAGGTTCGACCTTCATAAATATGAATTGTGCTTTCGATTCTTGTATTTTGTAAAATGCAAGAAAAATTTTTATTTTTATTTTTGGAGCATGGGTTTCATGCTCAAGGTCTTTTATTTTAGAGGTCGGGCATCCATTGAGTGCTTCTAGGGTTTGTCCTAGGTCAATAAGTTAAAGGAGTCATTGTCATAAGTTGAAGACCCCATCGAGCACATTGTAACTTGTAAGGATTTTTTTTTTAATCTTTGAAAGTGTCAAAATACCCTTCAAGACCAAGTTTGCCCGACAGCTAGGAAGTTGGCCTATTTTGAGGATCCAAATCCACATTGAGAAGACTATATAAAGGAGGGAACTCAACCTGCTTGAGAGATATTCATTCACTTATTCATCCAAGCGAAGAAGAAGAGCAAGAGGGATAACAAAGAAGGAAGAGGACGAAGAAGAGTGTTTCTGGGCTAATTCTCTCTCACATGTGTGAAGAAGTGAAGCTAGGGTTTGTTGCTTCAAGGTCGAAATTATCTATCTACTGGAGGAGGATCAAATCTGCTGCAAGAAGGACCTATTAGGTCACCTTCTAGTCCTAGACAAGGAATCAAGGCAAGCGAAGCTACTGAGATGCCTTGGAAGGCTAATTTCGCTCACACGTGTGGATGCAGTAGCAGTTGCAAGGGGCTGAAAATTTCAGACCTGCAGTAGAGGCCGAAATTCTGAAGTTGGGGGGTTGAAGTTGTGCTGTTGGAAGAGATTTGACTGTGTTTGACTTGGATAAGGGAAGCACATCATCAGGAAAGGTTGGACTTGGTATTGGTGGGAATTGGTCTTGGTCTAGAGGTCTTGGAATTCGTCAATTGAAGAATCTATAAGAAGAGAAGAGATTTTGTGGGTTTTCCTCTCAAGTGGAGAGGTTTTGGCCCTAGCTTGCAGCCTACATTCTTTGTTCTCGTGTACTGTTACCGCTCAAACTAGCAGGAGTCCTAGGAGGGGATCTTAAAGGGCAACTACTAGGTCAAGGGCAACATTGGAGTGATAGCTCATTGTCACCTCAGCTAAGGCTCCTTGCTTTTTATGGACTTTCATTGATGGGAGGAGACTCGGTATAAAGGGGAATCACTAGATGAATAAGTCAATAAGAGGATAAGGAGTGATTCCTAAGGCCTATTCTCAAGAGAGACTCAATTGTATGGCTTACTTGCTTTAGAAGCAAGGTGATGGGCTCTCTAGGAAGGGCCAAGAAGATCCTTAGGGCTAGGTTTTGAGAGTATGCTTTGTCAAGATGATTCCTAGACCTAGAGATCTTTATGGAGACATGGCTTTTATGTGATCTTTGTGAAATTAGCATTAATAAGTTGTGGGACCACATGAGGCCAAGCAGACCCAAAACTAGGTCTAGGGTATGAAATTGATCAACCAAGGAGGGGCTTGACATAATTATGGAAGAGAAGAGGATCAATGGACAAATCTTCTTGAAAGAAAGTGCAATGATCCCAATGAGGTCACTAGCCAATGGGAAACCAAGGGCAAGAATTGATCTTCGAGATAGGGCTTGAAATATCCCAAGATCCTGTTGAATAATGTTGCTAGGTTCAGTCTTCATTAATGTATTTGAGTCACTATGCAACGTACTTGTCAAAAGAATAAAGAAAATCATTTTTATTATTATTACAATGAATTATTAAAACATGGGTTTCATGCTTGGGTCATTATGTTTTAGGTCAAAGTCCCCATTTGAGGACTTCTAGTATTTATTTTGAGTCTATAGAGTCGTACATTTAAAAAGACCCTTCTTGGGCTTTTGAATCATGTAAAACAGTTTAGTATTGAGTCAAATATGATTTATGTCACCTCCACACCAAGTTGGCTTCAAGATGATCAAGTCGGCCTCAAGGAAGGTTATTTTGTTGATTTTTGGGTAGCATCGGATGTGCTCTAGCTTCGAAACTTTGTGGAGGGGCTAAGACACATGCGATCTCCAAGACCCAAAAATCGTTTGGAGAAATTCCACCTAGAGCTTAAGTTATTCAAATAATTAATTATTTTAATGGGGACCCTAAGTCTAAACTTAGGGAAATTAAATAATTAAAGTGAATTAATTTAAACATGTGGGTGAGAGTGTTCTAAGTGACGAGGACCAAGTCTTTTCTAATCTTAGTCGTTGATTAAAGATTAGATCACGACCGTTGATTCGTCATCTGGAAAAGTATTAAAGGAAGGCTTGGGGTCAGTTGGAGAACACACACAGAGCTTGAATTTGGTGATTGAATTTTTCTGACAGAGCAATGCTCGGACGAAGATCAGATCTGAGTAATTCAGTGCAGTGAGGGGCAGTTTGGCAGCGGGATTTGCATCCAAGGCCGAGAATACAATTGCAGAGAGGCATATCAGCACCAGAGAGACAACGCAGGCCTATGAGGGGTGACGTAGAGCCAGTAGGGATCACACAGAGGTGACGTAGAGCTAGTAGGGCTCATGCATAGGGGACGCAGAGCCAGAAAGGGTGGCGCAGTCACTCATATAGTTGCGTTGGGGTTTCTGTGGGTCATATTGGGTAGCTATCTAGCAGATCAATTTCTGAGCTGGGAAGGCTCACAGAGAGGGTGACGCAGCCACTAGGAGAGGGTGACGCAACCACTAGGAGAGGTGACGCAGTCTAGCTTGCTGTAGCCATCGCTCAACAACACTGGGGACTGTGCAGTCACCTTTGGGGTTTCTTCATCAGTTGCTGGATCAACCATAATATCTGTCTCCTGATAGAGGTAAATCTGCCGAGGATTTTCTTTGTTGGGTGAGCCGGATTTGGTACCCTAGTTTGTATTCAGAAATCTGCTTAATAATAAAACCCTCAGAACTGCTGCATCGATTTTCCAGCATTCGGTTTTTCCGGGGACATTTTTCCAAAAAATACATGTCGTTTGTCTGGATATTTTGCTTATTCTTTAATACTTGATCTGTATAATTGTGTTAGCTGCAATGTATTTACTTTGATGTTTTCATGAATTATTCAAAAAATAACTTGTTAAGTTAAATCAAACAAGTAGGAGAAGTAAATCAGATCTACTGCAGTAGGATTTCTGTTTAGAAGATTTAGAATTTTTCACATGGTATCAGAGCTGTTGCAGATCAGGTAGAGCTGAAGCCATCAACGAAGAGACAAAGAGAAAAATATTTGCTGCAGTAAGGGAGCTGTCCTGAGTGACAATGCAGATCTAGAAAGAGGCAGGGAGGGGTGATGCATTCACTAGAGGGGATCACGTAGAGCCTGCGTTAGCCAGCTAGGGTGACGCTGTAGCTGCGCAGAGTCATCGTAGTGCTTGTTGGGCCAACGCAGAAATTTTGAGCCTCCGTCTTTCCAGTTGCCGGGGCTAGAAGAGCAGTTTGGTTTTTCTTCAGGAGTTGCTAGTGGAGCATTGTTTTTTTCGGTGCAAAACAATGCCTAGTGGGGTTATGACAAAGTAGAGGGAATCGGTTCCTCAGTAGACTTCTTGCCAAGAAGTCTAGATCCAGTGCTGATCAATGACAAAGACTAATCAGAGAGGACTGGTTCGACATGAGTTGGCGGAAGATTTCCGAGAGGGAAATCATTTTTCCAGAGGGAGTGGGTTCCTTAGAGGGTTTCTAGCGCCAAGAAACTCAGATTTGAGTTTTGTTGGGGCAGCAACAAAAGAGAGAGAAAAGAACTAGTTCGACATCTTTTGTTGAGCAGAGATGACCACACATGGACTAAGGGATCAGGACAGGTTGGATGGAGCATCCAACTTTGTCATCTGGAAGGCCAAAATCTTGTTAGTACTGGATTAGCATCGTATCAAGCATCTCGCCGAGAGCATAGTTGTTGTCCTTGTTGATGCTGACGCTATCAAGAAGTATGAGGAAGCTCAAGCGAAGGCTAAGCGCTTGATCATGGACGGAGTCAAGGATCATGTGGTCCCACACATTACTGAGAAGAACATGACACATGAGATATGGACTTCCTTGACCACATTGTATAAGGGGACCTCTGTTCAGAGGAGGATGCTTCTTGAGAACCAACTTCAATTATTCCAGATGCAGAAGGGAGAAGAGATCGACCCCTTCCTGATTAGATTGAAGGCGATCCGTGATTAGTTGGTCGCCATAGGGGCCACACCTGATGAAGGTCTTATGGTGAGGATTGCTCTGAATGCAATTTCTGACGAGTGGGAGAACTTTGTCCAAGGCATCTTGGGTAGAGAAATGCTTCCAATTTGGGAAAACATGTGGGCAACTCTTCGACAAGAAGAGATCAAGAGGATGACCAAGGCGGGCATGAGTAACGAAGGGATCAAGATCAAGGAGGAGGAGGAAGATGCGACCCTCGCATCTAAGGGAAAGCATGGGCAACATAGGAAGAAGAAGGACCTTTCAAAGGTTAGATGCTTCAGGTGTGGTGAATTAGGACATTTTCCACAACATTCCCTATGAAAAAGAAGGTTAAAGAAGAGCCTGATTCAAAGGCTGCTACAACTAACGACGATAGTGGAGATGATGACGATGTGGCCATGAGTGCTCATGTACCTCGGGAGAAGAGGTAGGGTGACATTGATCTGTAGTTCTTTCGAACTGCAGTGAAGGAAAAGGGCAGGATCCTTGAGGTGCCCAAGCTCTTGGATCACATATGAGCTACGAGAGCCCTTAATGACAGTAGCAGGATGACTGGAGTTAGTTGGTGCGAGGATGGAACAACAATGGTAGAGCTAGGACATTGAAGTCTGAAGTAGCGCATAGCAGAGGTAGCAACAGCGTAGCAGAAACAACGCAGTGGTTGATGGACTTCAACAACGCAGTGCAGAGCAACAATAGCGCAGAGCATTAGAGGGTGAGCGCAGATTAGCAACAGAGGGAGCTTCACCATTGAGATGCATCCAGACTGACTTATATGTCAAGCTTTTTGGGTGGCTTTTCAGTTGCTCAACTCTCAGCAACTGAGTTGTAGTGCAACAATTAGCAGTGGTAGTGCTATGGGCAACATGATGCAACATTTGAGAGGGAATTCTAGTACTGATGTGGCTGTGACAAGTGGCAGTGTCACGGGCAACAATATAGAAGGCAACAACGCAGTAGATGAGGGGCATCAGCCGCGCATCAACAACACAGAGGACCGATGCCGTGGATCAAGGTGATGCTTCTAGTGTAGAAGTATTGCTAGAGCACATTCCTTGCTAAGAGGGACTTTTTATTTTTGGATAGCATTGGATGTGCTCTAGCTCTGAAACTTTGTGGAGGGGCTAAGACACATGAGATATCCAAGACCCAGAAATCGTTTGGATAAATTCCACCTAGAGCTTAAGTTATTCAAATAATTAATTATTTTAATGGGGACCCTAAGTCTAAACTTAGGGAAATTAAATAATTAAAGTGAATTAATTTAAACATGTGGGTGAGAATGTTCTAAGTGATGAGGATCAAGTCTTTTCTAATCTTAGCCATCGATTAGAGATTAGATCACGACCATTGATTCGTCAACTGAAAAAGTATTAAAGGAAGGCTTGGGGTTAGTTGGAGAACGCACACAGAGACTAAATTTGGTGATCGAATTCTTCTAAAGAAGCAGTTCTCAGACGAAGATCAGATCTGAGTAATTCAGTGCAGTGAGGCACAGTTCGGTAGCAGGATTTGCATCCAAGGCCGAGAATACAATAGCAGAGAGGCAAACCAACAGCAAAGAGACAATGCAAGCCTAGGAGAGGTGACACAGAGCCAATAGGGCTCACGCAGAGGTGACACAGAGCCAACAGGGCTCACGCAGAGGTGACACAGAGCCAGCAGGGCTAACGCAAAGGGGTCGGAGAGCCAGAAAGGGTGACGCAGTCACTCTTAGAGCTGCGCTGGGGTTTCTGTGGGGCAGATCAGGCAGCTATCTAAAAGATCGGTTTCTGAGTCGGGAAGGCTCACAGAGAGGATGACACAACCACTAGGAGAGGTGACGCAGTCTAGCTTGTTGTACCCATTTCTCAACAACACGGGGACTGCGCAGTCACCTTTGGGGTTTCTTCATCTAGTTGCTGGATCAACCATGATATCTGTCTCCGGATAGAGGTACTTCTACCAAGGATTTTCTCTTTTGGGTGAGCCGGATTTGGTACCCTAGTTTGTATTCAAAAATCTACTTAATAATAAAACCCTTAGAACTGCTGCACCGGTTTTCCCGCATTGGTTTTTTCCGGGGACATTTGTCCGAAAAATACGTGTCCTTTGTCTAGATGTTTTGCTCATTCTTCAGTACTTGATTAGTATAATTGTGTAGGTTGTAGTGTATTTACTTTGATGTTTTCATGAATTATTCAGAAAACAACTTGTTAAGTTAAATCAAACAAGTAGGAGAAGTAAATCAGATTTATTGTAGTAGGATTGATGTTTAGAAGATTGAGAAATTTTCACATATTCGACCTCATGTAATGGCTATAAAAGGAGCAAATCGAATTCATTGGGAGGACCTCATCTCAAGCAAGTTCAATATCTGTAAGGAAGCCGAAAAAAGTTCAAAGTGAAGGAAGAAGGCTAAAAAAAGTGCGAGTTTGGTAAAGGTAAAGGAGAAAGGGAAAATCGAAATTTTGGTGTATCTCTCCCTCTCTTTCGTGCCCTAGTTTGGAAGATCGAAGTCCCTCTTATGATGTCGCTGCAAGACAAGTATAGGTCGTAGTTGCTATTGTTGGGTGTTGTTGCCTCAAGAAGTTGTATTGGATCAAAATTGAAGTTTCCAAGTCAAGATCGAAGTCTCTCAACCAAGATCAAAGTCTCTAAAGCAAGATCGAAGTTACTGGGCCCAAGGAAGTGCTACATAGTGCTGGTGCTGCTACCAGGTCAAAATAGGATCATCGGAAGAAGAAGAAGAAAGCTGACTTGGTTTCGAGGAAGTTTCTGTCAAGGTCTGGAGTCTTGGATTATCTGAGGAAAAACTATTGAAGGAAGAATTATTGACTGGGTTTTTCCCTAGAGTGGGGTTTTTCCTTGGCTGGCCGCCTATATTTGGTGTCCTTGTTCTATGTTTGCTTTGGTAATTAATTGATGAACAAAGAGAAAAGAAGATAATAAGAAAAACTAATAAGAATACTGATGTTGATTTATGATAGCATCGGATGTGCTCTAGCCTTGTAATTTTGCATATAGGCTAAGACACATGTATTCCATAAAACCCATAAATGGTTTTGGAAAATTCCTCTTAGAGATGATCTAATTAAATTAATTAATCATTTTTTAATGTTTTCCTAAGTCTAAACTTAGGAAATTTGATTAATTAAAGTGCACTAATTAAATCAAGTGTGAATCTTCTAGATAAAGTCATGGATCATCTCCAAGTTAATCTTAGCCCTTGATTATGTTTTAGTCTGGACCGTTGAAGAGTCAATGGAAGATTATAAGAAGGAGGGTGAGGGGCCTATGGAAAACACACTTGACACTTGAGCTATTGGGCATCTTCGAATTTGTGTGAGGAGACACAACTTTTGATCAAGAACCAATCACTAGGGCTGGGTTTGCTAAGTGATTTGATTCAGTGATCAGATCCAGAGAGGGGCAGAAGCAGAGATTGGTCAAGAGGGCCAAGAATACATTTCAGAGAGAGGCAACATCAATGCAGGAGAGAGAAAACACATTTTCTGGTAGGGGTGACACAGTTACTGCAGAGAATCACGTAGAGCCAGCGCAATGTCTCTTGGAGTCAGTCCGGAGAAAGATAGAGGCTGGGGTTCTGAGCCAGGAGGGCCAAGATCCAACTTCAGATCAACCAGATTAGCTGCAGAAAAGGGTGACGCAGTTCCTCAAGCTTGCCTACGCAGGCTTATGCAGATCCAGAGTAAGCATTCATGCAGAGGCAGTGAGGGCTTCATCAACGCTATTTTTGTTCAGCTGGAGACTTGCTGAGTGAGGTATATCTCACAGTTAGTTTTGCTGTCTAGATTTCTCTGAAGGGTTTGTCGGATGTTGGCACCCTAGTTGTATTCAAGATTCTGCTGCTTAATAATACAAACCCTCAAATCCACTGCACCGGTTTTCCCAAGTTGGGTTTTTCCGGGGACTTAGTCCAAAAATAATTGTGTCAAATGTGGTTGTTTTTCATTGTATTTTGTTCAGATTGTTTTAGCACTTAGATTTATTCCGTAGCATTATTTGTGTAGACTGCTTCAGTAATTACTTAGGTATTTCAATGTAATGAAATAATTATCAAAATAATAGGAGAAGTAATTTAGATTTGTTGCAGTAGGAATCTAGATCTAGGATTTTTCACATGGTATTAGAGCTTATTTAAGCTAAAGTGTAGGAGAAACGAAGAGAACCAACAGATCAGCGTTGTAGAGTCTGGGATTTGCATAAGCAGTAGTAGACCCTCCCATAAAATTACGCTGTCGAGGCTAGGAGGGCATTCCAGTACAGAAAAGGCTCCCTCTGAGAGAGTTAACAGAGGGGTAAGCTTTTTAGTTGTAGAAGGGTAGTGTAGCTGAAGGACGCAGTTATTGCACAACAGTAAGAGCTAGTGCATAAGCGCCATAAAATTCTGAAAAACATAGTTGGGGATTTCTTGATCTTAGAGGGTTTGTTACTCAAAGAAACTCAGTTTTTTCCCATGAAACAACAGAATAAGTGACTTACTCCACAAGGAGTGCGTAAGTCAAAGCTGAGCAGAGGGTTAGTGCAAGGTATTGACAGTTGAGGAGATGTCCAGCAACGGATTGTGTGACCAAGATAGATTGGAGGGTGCCTCCAACTATGTTATGTGGAAATCAAGGATAGAATTTCTCCTTGTTGAACACAATCTGAAAGCCCTCATAGACAGCGCAGTTGTAGAACCTCTTGATGCAGCACACCTGAGGCAGTTCAAGAAGAATATGGCTAGAGCCAAGAGATTGATCCTAGATGGAGTGAAGGATCACATTGTACCTCACATACCAGCCAAAAACACTACTAGAGAAATGTGGGTAGGGCTAGAAAAGCTGTACCAAGGATCTTCCGAGCGGCGGAAGATGTATCTTGAAGAGAAGATGCGGAATATCAGGATGAAGAAGGGAGAGCGTTTTGACTCCTTGTCTCAGATTTAGGAGAACCAAGGTCAACTATCTGTAGTAGGATCTGCTCCTAAAGACTCAGAGCTAGTAAAGCTCACGCTGAACTCTGTTTCCGAAGATTATCAAGTCTTCATCCAAAGTATATTGGGCAGAGAAAGGCTTCCAGGATGGGAAGCAATGTGGGCAACATTACAACAAGAGGAGTTGAGGAGAGATCTCCTAAAAATCCACTTGGAGGATGGCAGTAGCAGTTCAAAGGTCAAGAAGGAGGAAGAAGATAACACTGCCCTTGCATCAAAAGGGCAACAGAAGCAGAAGAAGAAAGATCTATCCAAGATCAAGTGCTTCAGGTGTGGAGAAATGGGGCATTATGCAACACAATGTCCTCTTAAGATAAAGGATAAAGAGGAGAAGGAAGATCCACTTGCAGGAGCTGCCAAGATTGAGGCAGAGAAAGATTGTGCTATGTTAGCTCATATTCCAAAAGGAGAAAAGTGGGCTGATTTGGATTGGTAGATCCAGAATCTACAAGGAGGCAGGATCCTTGAGTATTTCCGAACTCTTGGATCAGACGTGAGCTACGATAGCCTAAAGACAGTAGCAGGATGGACAATTGCAGCAAAAGATGATGAGATGATGCAGTGGCTAGCAGTACTAGAGCCTGATCAGTGCAGAGAAGAGGCAGCAGCAGCAACAGCGCAGTGCACACTGGTGCAGCACAGTGCAGAGTAGTGCTCATGCAGTGCAGAACAACGATTGCGTAGTATTTTCAGAGAGCTAGTGCAGAAACTAGCAGCAATCAATCTTCTTTTTCCAGTTGCATATTTACTTGTCCAATTTCAGATGTTTTTCTGTTGCAATTAGCAATAGTAGTAGCAGTGCAGTAGCAGATGAGAAGCAATAGCACAGTGCATAGAGAGGCAACGCAGTGTAGAGTGGTGCTCACGTAATGTAGCAGCATGGTTGCAGAATTTAGAGGGAGTTGCAGTACAGTGACAGTTGGCAGCAACATACAGAGTCAGCAGTAGTACAGTTGCAACATTTTTGTGCAATGTTGGTGAGCAGCATCAACAACACAACAGAGATGTTCCAGAAGTTAGATCAGCAACACTTTCAGTTGTTTTGCTAGAGCACTTCCTCGCTAAGAGGGAGTGTTGATTTATGGTAGCATCGGATGTGCTCTAGCCTTGTAATTTTGTATATAGGCTAAGACACATGTATTCCATAAAAGCCAGAAATGGTTTTGGAAAATTCCACTTAGAGATGATTTAATTAAATAAATTAATGATTTTTTAATGTTTTCCTAAGTCTAAACTTAGGGAATTTGATTAATTAAAGTGCATTAATTAAATCAAGTGTGAATCTTCTAGATAAAGTCATGGATCACCTCCAAATTAATCTTAGCCCTTGATTATGTTTTAATCTGGACCGTTGAAGAGTCAATGGAAGATTATAAGAAGGAGGGTGAGCGGCCTATGGAAAACACACTTGACACTTGAGCTATTGAGCATTTTCGAATTTGTGTGAGGAGACACATCTTTTGATTAAGAACAAATCACTAGGGCTGGGTTTGCTAAGTGATTTGATTCAGTGATCAGATCCAGAGAGGGGAAGAAGCAGAGATTGGTCAAGAGGGCCAAGAATACATTTCAGAGAGAGGTAGCATCAACGCAGGAGAGAGACAACACAGTTTCTGGCAGGGGTGACACAGTTACTGCAGAGAATCATGCAGAGCCAGCGTAGTGTCTCTTGGAGTAAGTCCAGAGAAAGATAGAGCTGGGGTTCTGAGCCAGGAGGCCCAAGATCCAGCTTTAGATCAGCTAGATCAGCTGCAGAAAAGGGTGACGCAGTTCCTCAAGCTTGCCTACGCAGGCTTACGCAGATCCAGCGTAAGCATCCACGTAGAGGCAGTGAGGGCTTCATCAACGTTGTTTTTGATCAGCTAGAGACTTACTGAATGAGGTATATCTCACAGTTAGTTTTGTTGTCTAGATTTCTTTGAAGGGTTTGTCGGATGTTGGCACCCTAGTTGTATACAAGATTCTGTTGCTTAATAATACAAGCCCTCAAATTTGCTGCACCTGTTTTCCCAAGTTGGGTTTTTCCAGGGACTTAGTCCAAAAATAATTGTGTCAAATGTGGTTGTTTTTCATTGTATTTTGTTCAGATTGTTTCAACACTTAGATTTATTCCGCAACATTATTTGTGTAGACTGCTTCAGTAATTACTTCGGTATTTCAATGTAATGAAATAATTATCAAAATAATAGGAGAAGTAATTTAGGAATCCAGATCTAGGATTTTTCACAACTGAAACATCACAAGTAAATTATCAAGTACAAGAAAATTTTTCTACCTTTTTGATTTTCTAACATGGTATCAGAGCTTTGGTGAAGAAAGAAGAAAAAGTAAGTTTCAAGAAGTTGATCAAAGAATCATAAAAGGAAATTCTTTAAGGAAAGAAGTTCATTCAAGAAAAATGTCTAACTCAATCAACGGAGAGAACAAGCTTGAAGGAGCATCAAACTACATGTTATGGAAGAAGAGTATTGACCTCATTCTTGAGAAGAGCAAAGTATTAGATTTGGTTAGAGGAAAAGTAAAGAAGCCTACAGGAGATTCCAGTGATGCTGACAAGGTGAAATTCAGAGAATCAGAATTATTGGCGATGACTCTAATGGTATAATGTATAAAGGACCATCTTGTTCCATACATAGCCAACATTGAGCATACTCAAGAAATGCATGAGGCCTTGCAAAACTATTCACTGTTAAGAACATTGGTCAAGTAGCAAGTTTGAAGAATGAACTAAGGACCACAAAGATGACTAAAGAAGACACTGTGGCTACCTTCTTTTTAAGGATAGCAAGAATTAGAGATGACCCTCTAGCCATTGATGAAATTGTAGCAAACAAGGAACTTGTGATCACTGCATTATTAGGGTTTTCACCTTCTTGGAGTGCTTTTGCTTCAAGACTCAACAACTAGAAGAAAGCTCCCACCTTTGAAGAATTATGGACTACCTGCAGC
This sequence comes from Pinus albicaulis, assembly GCA_034641835.2. Classification (NCBI taxonomy): domain Eukaryota; kingdom Viridiplantae; phylum Streptophyta; class Pinopsida; order Pinales; family Pinaceae; genus Pinus; species Pinus albicaulis. The sequence continues at coordinate 880,276,277 of CM076577.1, forward strand.
CAAGAGGAATTAAGAATCTCATTAGTATACAACTGTTGATTTTTGTAGCATCGGAAAGTGCTCTATGCCAAAAATTTTGTGGAGAGGTTTAGAGACTGGTATTCCAAAGAACCCCGAAACCGTTTGTGAAAATTCCACTCGGTTAATGTTTTATTAAAATAATTAATTATTTTAATGGAGACCCTAAGTTAAAACTTAGGGAAATTAAATAATTAAAGGACATAAATAAAAACAGAGTGAGAATAATCTAGTAAAGGTGGAGATCAAGTCATGTTATAATGTTAGCTGTTAATTAGAGTCTAATCTCGGCCATTGATTTCTCAAGGAGAAGACTATAAAGGAAGGCTTGAGGGTCAATTGGAAAGACACACAGAGTGAATCTTGAGATCGAATTCTTCTGACGGAGCAGTGCTTGGACAAAGATCAGATCTAAGTGATTCAGTGCAGTGAGGGGCAGAGTAGCATCCAGAGAGAGATTTTCTTAGTCGGAGAATCATTAACAGAGAGAGGCAGGAAGACGTCCAGCAGAGCCACTTAGGTTGATGCAGAGCCACACAGGGCTACGCAGAGGTTCAGAGGGTTTCCGAGATTCAGCTGTCGCATCAGATCCAGAAGCCGGAAGCCGGGAGGCCCAGATCTGCGATTTCGGGAGTCAAATCGATCTATTGCTGGGGTAATGCAGTGCTTAGAGGAGGTGACGCAGGGCCTACGTAGTCACTGCACAGAGACCTCCATAGGCAACTTTTCTAGTGACTAGATCAGCCGGATTTTCCAGTGATTGTGTGAGGTAAAACTCACAATTTATTTCTGCCAGTATTTCTCTCTGTAACTGAATAACCCTTGAGGTAGTCAGAGATGTATTCAGGATTTACTACTGCTTAATAATACAAACCTTCAAATCCGCTGAATCGGTTTTCCTGCATTGGGTTTTTCCGGGGACTTAGTCCAAAAATAATTGTGTCCTATGTGTGATTGATTTCTTGCTCAGTTTCCTTGTTTCAGAATCATATTTATTCAGTGCAGGCTGCTTCAGTAGGTACTTCAATAATTCAGATCTGAATTAATTATGTAAAAATAATTTACGTAATAGGAGAAGTACACTCAATTGTTGCAGTAGGATTCCTCAGATTGTCAGATCTAGGGATTTTCACACCAACATTGAAGAAGTTTCAAATGCTTACGCCGCTCATCACAAGAAAGGAAACTTCAAGAAGACAAAAGGACCATGAAGGAAGGTAGACATGTTTGAGGTAGAAAGCTATCAATATCATAAAATAGGTCACTATAGAAGTGTCTGTCTTGACAATCCGAGAAATAAGAAGAGGGAAAAAGATCAAGCAAATGTTGCTGAAGAAGGATCTCCTAAGAAAGTTAAACTCGAAGAATCTGAGATAAGGGGCCTACTACTAAGTGCTTTTCTCTTGGCCTTAGATATTCTATTTTATTTTTTATTTTTAGCATTTGTAGGTTTAACATATTTTTGGACAAGACATTTTTGTTCTTATAAGATTTTAGGTATCCCTCAAGCTTTGGAGGGAACCCTCAACAACTCCTATAGATAAGTATTTCATCCCATTTCAGTTTTTTGGTTTCATGTACTTATTTAAGTTTTGTTTATATTAAATACTAATCACCTTTCTACCTCTATTTCCTTGTTTAGGAAATGACTTGTTGAATGCTCAAGGATTATGAAATAAGGCCTCACAAGAAAAAGCATTGGAGTTACAAGGTTTGTTAAGAAACAAAGGTATGTCTTAGACCATAAGCTTTGTTCTCTTCATAATCATTCTCTTTGGTAATTCATTTTACATTACTAACATTGTTGTGTCTAACTCTCTTGAATCATAAATATTCTTGATTGAGTGATTCAACATTAGATAAATCTACCTTCCTTGTATCTTTGATTGTTTGTGTAAAGAACCTTGAAAAGGTTCTCTGGAAAACCCTAACTTAAGGGTATGCTAATGATAATATGTGAAACCCTAGCCTGCTTAGGGTTATTGGGAAATGCTAATTGAAGTTTTTTTGATGATGATGTCATGTTTGGGGTTTTGGTATGATCATGAAAAACCTAACTTGTTAGGGTTGAATGATGTTGTCTAAGATCCCAAACCTATGAAGTTTTGGTATAGTAGGGTTTGCTTTCCTATGTTATGAAACTCTAGATCTTTAGGGTTTGGTTATAAGCAAAACCCTTGTTATGCATTTAAAGTAAGGCGCTAGGAATGAAACCCTAGGTATGTGTCCATTGGTTGAATCCCTATCCTGGTCTAGGTCGATATATGTCTAATATATTAATATTGCCTGACATATGATATGCCTATATTTAATGATGAAGTCCTATATATGAATGTGTTGACCTAATTATTAATGGTCATGAGTCCTAGGTTTTGAAAACAAGCCCTAGTCAAAGCTTGATATCCTAGGATGATGTTGTTTGAGAAATCTAGGGTTTTGCAGCTAAACCCTACTAGTAGTTGAATCTTTGAAATGTGTGATTTAACATTTTAGAATCTATGAATCTATATTGTGATTACTAAGAATTTGTAGATGGAAAATCTAGGGTTGACATCAAACCCTAGTAGAAGCTACTCATGTTATTGATTAAGTTGTGATTGATTGTTGGAGCTCATGTATGAAATCTAGGGTTTACATAAAATCCTAGTAGGAAGTCTAACATGAATTATGAAAATTGTTAGATGCATTAATTTGATTTGTTTCTAGGGTTTGCTATTTGAAGGAACTTGTCATATTGTAGAAAGTAATGTTAAGACCCTAGATATAATGAGACTGATATTTTGATTGAGCTATTGATATGATTTAGGGTTTGTAACAAAACCTAGGCAAAAACTTGAAGTATTGAAGTATAATCTCTTGCTGATTATGTTTGTAAAGTCTAATGCTTCCATTATTATAAGACTTTGTTGTGGCTAACTTCATGCTTCTATAGATCTGGTTGTACTTGTTATCTAAGTTGTGCAGGTACATCATCTTCAAGATGGTGAAGCTGTTAGTAAGAAAAGTTGATATGATAAGCATGACGAGAAGGATGGAAGCCATGAAAGATTCTCCAATATCGTAAGAAGAAATTGATCTCCCTAGGTTAAGAGGGAGCCTGGATAAAAGAAATATCCTTGGGCAAGAGGGAGGGCATATCATAGTTTCGAATGGAGAATGCATTTTGAAGGATATGTTGCTGCATTTACGAAAGAGAAGTATATGATTAAGGAATATTCCTAGTCAAAGATTCGATTGATAGTCCTACTGAGATAAGTTGAGAGACAACATCAAGTTGTCAGAAAGATCCCAAAGGTTTGTATTTGATTATGTACATTTGAAAGTGTACTACTGATTGGGGTCGTGTTTATACAAGTAAATATCTCGAAGTTTGGATAGCATACTGGTTACCGATCAGTTTAATTGGGAGAGATTTGTTGAGGCATTGTGAGTGAAGCATTGCCTGGGAGGACATCTGGCCGACACTTTGTGTTGATGTCTAGTTCCCGAAGAAGGAAAGGCGGCGTTGGTCATTGAGCTCTGACACACACCTAGATCCCTGGGTTGATGGTTAGTAAGCCTGATGGTACCTAGAGAGGCGAAAAGCTTTAGTCCATCTTAGTCCCACTCAGATAGATTACCCTGGTTAGAAATCTAGTTTGTGGCATTGCAGTGCCTAAATTGTTGAGAGACCTTGGATAGATTGCCCTAGTCAGGAATCTAGTCCATGGCATTGAGGTGCCTAAAAATTCTTCATAGTTCACATAGTTTGAGATCTTACTTGTACCTGTATATTATGAATACCTCCCTAGTTAAGAGGGAGTGTTGAAGAATGTAACTAGGTTTGGTCTTCATTAATGTATTTGAGTCACTATGTAATATACTTGTCAAAAGAATAAAGAAAATATTTTTTATTATTGTTACAATGACTTATTAAAGAATGGGTTTCATGCTTGGGTCATTATGTTTTAGGTCAAAGTACCCATTGAGGACTTCTAAGATTTATCTTGAGTCTATAGAGTCATTGTACATTTGAAAATACCCTTCTTGTGCTTTTGAATCATGTAAAAAGGTTTAGTATTGAGTCAAATATGATTTATGTTACCTCCACACCAAGTTGGCTTCAAGATGATCAAGTCAGCCTCAAGGAAGGCTATTCGACCTCACCTAAAGGCTATAAAAGGAGCAGATCAAATTCATTTGGAGGACCTCATCTCTGGCAAGTTCGATATCTCTAAGGAAGCCGAAAAAAGTGTGAAGTGAAGGAAAAAGGCTGAAAAAGTGCGAGTTTGGTCAAGGTAAAGGAGAAAAGGAAAATCGAAATGTTGGTGTATCTCTCTCTCTCTTTCGTGCCCTAGTTTGGAAGATTGAAGTCCCTCTTATGATGTCGTTGCCAGTTGCTGCATGATGTCGCTGCCAAGACAAGTATAGGTCGAAGTTGCTATTGTTGTGTGTTGTTGCCTCAAGTTGTATTGGGCCAAAATCGAAGTTTCCAAGTCAAGATTAAAGTCTCTCAGACAAGATCAAAGTCTCTAAAGCAAGATCGAAGTTACTGGACCCAAGGATGTGCTACATAGTGTTGCTGCTACTAGCTCAAAATAGGATTATCTGCAAAAGAAGAAGAAAGCTGACTTGGTGTGGAGGAAGTTGTGTCAAGGCCTAGAGTCTTGGATTCTCTGAGAAAAAACTATTGAAGGAAGAATTACTGATTGGGTTTTCCCCTAGAGTGGGGTTTTGCCTTTGCTGTCCGCCTATATATGGTGTCCTTGATCTATGTTTGCTTTGGTAATTACTTGATAAACAAAGAGAAAAGAAGATAATAAGAAAAACTATTAAGAATACTGAAACATCACAAGTAAATTATCAAGTACAAGAAAATCTTTTTGCCTTTCTGATTTTCTAACAGATCCCACTGTCGGAATTTCATGAAATTTGGAGGGCTTCTAAAGGACACACCAACATAGTTGTGGGCAAGAGATCAAATTATTTTGATGGCTAAATCATGATAAAAGTGATGCCTTAGGTGACATATGGAGGCTAGGCTTAGAAAAGGAGGGGAAGGTGAGAAAATTAAGGGGAAGGGGAAGGAGGATTAGTGCCTTGTCCTTTGGGAGAGAGGGAGTCAGAGAATTGAGTGTTCGGAAAAGGTTCACCCAATCAAGGAGGCCTTCAAAAAACTTCACATGGCATTGGGGCATGAGAGCAACTGCTTTAAGGTCTTTATACTTCGATTTGCAATAATTGATGACTTATCAAGATGCATTTAACATAAATTATCTCTAGGAACATTCACCCATTCATACATGGCCCATGACATGATGTAACATTATAAAAGATCACAATTTCTACCAATTCGTATAGAAAAGCAGTAAATTTCAAACTCGTATAATGAAAATCCCAACAACATTCATGTGACAAAAGTAAATAACAAGAATAAGCATGAATCCCCAAGATAAGAGAGAGAAATACAAACATCAAAATTCATCCATATCCTCCAAACTCGTCCTCCAAAAGGAATAGCGAAAATCTCACAAGAGCTAATAACCCAATCCAAGTGATGATGATGAAAATGAATCGTCTCTCTTCTATTTATACAATCCTCTAAAGGATTTGAATGGCCTAATTTGGACTAATAATGACCCTAAAATAAAATAATGTGCATAATAATAATACTTTTGGTGACAAGCCCACCAAAATAGATCAATAACATAATAATAAGCCTCTCAAGACGGAAAAATGATCAATATAGTGAGTCGTCGGTACTTTGAAGAGGCCTAATGACGTCCAAGGGGCGCCATGGTATAAAAATGGACTCCAAACATAGTGGACAAGGGGTTGGCCCCTTATTTTCCAAACAAGAGCCTGTGGTGCTCCCAAGTGGGTGTGGGGGCACAAGGATATCCTAACGGGTCTTCAAGTGGATTAAAAATGCATGTAGACCATCTCTAAGGGCTAGGATGATCATATAAGTCCTCCCTCTGTAGCGAGAGACATCCTCCAGACCCTGGAACGTCCGCCAAGTGTATGGTGCAAGTGTGGAGCTGACTGGGCATGGTGAACCAGTTGCATCATCCTCATCCAAAAGGTGGAACACGAGAAATCAATGAGCCAAGCCCCAAATGGAGACCCACCTGCAATCTTGCATAAGAGCCAATGCGTCCCCTTGCCCTCCAATACAACAAGTCATTAGAATAATCAAGTAAAAGAGCTTACAAGTCATGGAATCAATGGGGCACTTCATGGTGGCATGCCCTTCCATAATGGGCTTTGGCGTGTACAAGTGTCTCTAAGCTCAATAAGGGGGTTAATCAAGGACCGTATTAGGTGGTTTCTACCTTTAAAGTGGGTGGCATGTCCATGGTACATCCCTCAAGTGGTATGTGGCAAATGATATTGTAATGGAATAGAGTGGGGATCAGGGGAATCATCCAAACCACATGTACACTACCCAGGGGATCATGGGAAAAATTTCCTCTTATATACACTACCCACAGGTGGTGGGTAACATGTACTATTGTTCTTCTTGTTTTGGTAATTGTTTGATGATATACAAGCATAATAATAAGTGAAGAAGCTAATAATTAAGAGAACGTTAAACGACATCACAAGCAATTATCATAGAAAGAGAAATCATCACATCTATTGCCCTATATATTTCTCAACAGTTGAGGCACTTCAGCCTTTGCTAATGGTTATGTAAAGTTCTCACGATCTTGACAAGGTTTTTGAACAAGATCAAATTAAATTCCCTTTGCAAGATTCTTTTTATAATTCGATTGCGCTGATTGAAACCTTATTTTCTTCAGAATTTCAAGATTTTTCAATGGGTTGTTTCGAATATCATGATCTGATCACTTATTGGCTAGAATAATCCTACTTGGAAAGCTCCGTCGCCAATAATAAGTTTCAAACTTTCTTAATGCTTGCCAAGGATTGTATGATTATCAACAAGGTAGAATCACAGGCTGGTTAATGGAAGTGTTTTTTCACATTTTTTTGCCCATATGTCAAACCTTTAATTTCATGTGTAGGTCTTTCAGGTAAGCCTTTTCATTTCTGCACATTGTTTCATCGTGATACTAATTGCCTCTACCCTCGTGCTTACAGGCCAAAAGCAACTCTTATGGCTGCACTGGAAATTTGAATTTACGTAGTCCTGACCTTCTATCTAATAGTTTAACTGTAGGTTTAATTTTGGTTCTTTGTTTTATTTAGTTGTACTTTCTTGCACTGTTCAAGTTTTGTGTTTTCTTTGATTTGCATTTGAGTCTTGTCTTTCGCACCCTCTTTACAAGTTTGTACATAAATAAGACCTTGTGTGAAAGTGTCTTGTTTGGCTTTGATGAAATGTGGCAAAAGTTTAAAAGGGAACTGTGACAACTGACAACACTTGGCTTACTTTTGGTCCCCTTCTTTATTTGAGCCTAAATATCTGAGTCCATGATGCTTAGGCTTAAAATACGACTCATTTCGAACGAAAGCTTTAACAGATCTATGATGCTCGTATCTATTATATGATCCTCTCTCCTTGAATTGGCCATTTATATTGATTGGTTTTTAATGTGTCATCTCAGTCGAGTAGAGAAGGGAAAGGCGAGCAAACTATTTTAGAGGTATATATAAGTCTCTGCAAAACAAGGAACAACCTCTCTTGCTCGTAAAATAAGTCGACATCCCTCTTCGACCCGTGGCGATGTGAACACCTATAAAATGCCTATGTGCATAATATGTTAAAATAAATAAAGGGTGAAAGAAGAGAAAGGCTTCCTGTGCAAAGAGGTGAAGAAAACAACTTCGCTGGGTTATTGGGTAGGTGCATTTGGGGAAGTAAAAGGCAGAAATGCTATAAGGAAGGAGGCGAAAGAGTTCTTGGACAATATTAGACAGATGACCACTCAAGATGAGTTAGAGGTGACAAAAGACTTCGTTCTGCAGTATGTAACTTAGCCAACCAAGTTACATATAAAGTCGATTGTGTTGTGGAACAACATACAATCAGGCTCCAAAACTATATATCTAGATGCGTTGGAGGGCAAGATCAGATATAATCCAAATCTACCTCAAAAAGGTTGGATACATAGCAACAAAATATAAAGCTTGGTACCTGTTACCCACCACCTGTGGCTAGTGTATATAGGAGAATTTTTTTCTCCTAGATGGTCCTCAGCCGACAACCAACAACCCCTTACAGCTACCAGATAACTCAATGTGCCATTGTTTTCGCCACCTCAGCCGACCACGTGGTCCCTCAACCACTTGTCATGATTGTATTTTTGAAGGTGGGCCTCCCAACCCCGAAGGTATAAATTTTCATTGGTATACTGTATAGTTGAGTAATTTTCCTTATTGGTCATGGGCACTTTTGGGCATGGGATGGTGGGGGGATTCGGCGGAAAGGGTGGGTAGGTCTGTATTCTTGTCTCCACTTCCCGATTCCGTGGTTAACCTTGTATCCTATAGTCTCGTGGGATCTCCTTTATTGGCCATTAGCTTTAGGGTTGACACTACACGGGAAGTCCTGATGTTGGTTTCATGGTCCCGCTTCCCGATACCACCTATATCACTCCCCTTCCACTCATTTTAGCCTCATTCATCTCTTTTCCCATCCAGTTCCACATAGGGTTAGCCTCTCCCTCCCCTCGTCCATACCTTGGGTCGGGCCTGGAATGATGCCCCAGAGGTTGATGTAGCTAAAAAGAAAAGAAAAAGCATAATTTGGTCACTTTCAACAAGAAATGTACCACAAGATGCAAAAGATGGTTGGGACATACAAATTTAGCACGTGGGAAAAAGCCAAACATGAGCTCTACCCCTTTTCCATGGCCATCACCCTGGTTCCTATGGGCCCTAGATGAGCCCCCTCTATCATCAAGGAACCGATGATTGTCCCCACCCCTGGTGGGCGATGAACTACCCTACCTTAAGGGGGTATCCACTACTACATATGACACATCATGCTCTCATCCCCTGGAGCCCCGGGCATTTATGAAGAAAAATCAAAGGCAAAACGAATATGAAAAAGGGTGGAAAAACAAAGGTTGGGGTAACTTATGTACCACGATTTGCTCCCTCCTACACTTTTAGACCTAGGTGTGGGCTTCCCTCATTATAGCTACCCTTGTACAATAACGCGTGGTCTGAATGATTCCCCTGATCCTCGCTCCGCTCCATTACTATATCATTTTCCACCTACCATTTGAGGGAGGTACCATGGACATGTCACACCCTTTAGAGGTTGGAACAACCTAATAGGGTCCTCTGTTAACCCCTTTATTGAGCTTGGAGACGCTTGTACATGCCAAGGCCCACTATGGAAGGGCATGCCACCATGAAGTGCCCCATTGATTCCATGATTTGTAAACTCTTTTACTTGATTATGCTTAATGATTTGTGGTACTAGAAGGCAAGGTGACGCATTGGATCTTATGCAGGATTGCAGGTGGGTTTCCATTTGAGGCCTGGTCTTCCTATACATGGTCCTACCCCTCTAGAGGGCCACATTGGCACTTGTAGGGTGAGCATTGAGAGCCATGGGCCTCCACCATAGCAGAGATTACTTCATGGATCCCCAACAACACTCGTTGATTGCTCATGTTCCACCTTTTTGGATGAGGATGATGCACCTAGTTCACCATGCCCAACCGACTCCACCCTTGCATCATACACTTGGTAGATATTCCAGGGTCCAGCGGATCTCTCTCGTTGCAGAGGAAGGGATTATGTCATCATTCCAGCCCTTACAGATGGTTTACAAGCATCTTTGATCCATTTGGAGACCCATGATGATATCCTTTATGCCCCCACACCCACTTGGGGGCACTACAGGTTCTTGCTTGGAAAACAAGGGGCCAACCCCTTGTCCACTATGTTTGGAGTCCATTTCTACATCATGGCACCCCTTGCGCTTCATTAGGCCTCCTCAAGGGCCCAACGAATCACTTTTTTCATCATTTGACCCTCTTGAGAGACTTCTTATTATGTTATTGAGCTATTTGGTGGGCTTGTCACCAAAAGTATTGTTATTATGCACATTATTTTATTTTAGGGGCTCAATTATGCCAATTTAGCTAAATCGAATTCATTAGAGAGTGTATAAATAGAAGTGAGATGATTCATTTTAGATCATCATCACTTGGATTGGGTTATCTCCTCTTGTGAGAATTTTGCTATCCTTTTCGGAGGACGAGCTTGGATGAATGGATGAATTTTGATGTTTGGATCTCTTTCATTTTGTCTTGGAGCTTCTCTATTCACATATCTTGGTGATTGAATATTCTCTTTTCTTACATGTAAGTGCTCTTTTAATGCTATTCTTGTTGTTTACTTTTGTCACATGCATGTTGCCGGGATTTTCGCTATACTAGGCTGAAATTTAGTGCTTTTCTTATGTGAAATTGTGGAAATTTGATCTTTTATAACGTTGCATCATGTCATGGTCCATGTATGAATGAGTGAATGTTCCTAGATAATAAGATAATAAGATAATTTTTATTAATGTCCAACGAATGACCACAAAAGGTCAATGGGATTGCTGGTTACAATGATTACAACATACTAGCTGGTGGACCAAGCGGTTCCCTTTCTATATAAGAGCAGAAAAGCAAAACTACAAGGAACATGAAAGTAAAGTCTAGATGACTGAAACATCTTGATAATGAGTTGTGATGAAGAGGTCCTGGAGGAGAAGGATGAGCCTCCAGAATGGGGGGGAGACTCCTTCTCCTAGCATCTGATGCCGTTAGAAGAGGACTGAAGGAAGTTTGTCAATGTCTGTTGCACTGAAGACGAGCTGGGCTGCTGCCGCTATCGTTTGGCAGACTTGGGGCGCCCCCTGGAGGTGGGATGGTGCCTGGTTCTAGATCGCTGATGGGGTCTAGTGGGACGAGATTCCCGGTTCCACACTGACCTGGAGTCATGGTCTATAGATCGATCGCTGGCTCTCTTGGTGCCCTGCGATGCCGGGAGTGTTTTGAAGAAGTCGGTGATCCTCTATGTGGTAGTTGCTGCGGACGGGGGCTAGAGCAGGGTCAATCGGTGTCTGAAGGTCTCCTGGAGGTAAAGAGCCAGGCATCTCTGGTCGGGGTATCTAAGGAAGCTGGCTAGGTTCTGGGGCCCCCTGAATAAGCAATAAAAGCGCCCTCGGATCTCATAGTAGATGGGGTATCTGAAGATGAAGTGTGACTCAGTTTCCACTTCCTGTAGGTGACAGAGTTCACAGACCCTCTCCGCCCTGTCAATATGGTGGTCTGTTTCCACCCAAAGCCGGTGCGATCCAACCCTGAGTTGCCCAAGGGGGATCATAATGGCGTGCATGTCAAATTTATCTTGATAAGTCATCGAATATTGCAAAATCGAAGTGTAAAGACCTTGAAGTTGCTTCTAACATGTCCTAATGCTATGTGATATTCTTTAAAGGCCTCCTTGACTAGATGAACCTATTTCAAGCTATAAATTCTTCCTTGACCCCATCTCTCCCAAAGGATTAGGCACTGAGCCTTCCATAGGTGATCACATTAAAAACTTATCTCTCTCACCTTCTTCTCTTTTCTAGGCCTTGTCTACATAGGTCACCTAGGGCATCAATTGTCTCACAATCTAGCCATCCAAACATCTTGATTTTTGGTCCACAACTGTGCTGATGTTTGCTCTAGAGGTCCTCAAAATTTGAAGCAAATCCGACTGTGGGATCTCTAGATATAGCAAGCCCTAGCTCAAGGACCGTTTCTTGCCCTAGGTTTCCCTTCGCTAGTGACCTCATTTGGATCAATGCGTCAAAATCAAAGATTTTTTTTCCTTTGATTCACTTCTCCACCTAAATTAGGTCAAGCACACCCTTGGTTGATCAATTCCATCCCCTTGACCTAAATTTGGGTCCACTTGGTCTAGTGTGGTCTCACAACCTATTGAAGTTAATTTCACAAAGACCACCCATAGACCAAGTTTTCACAAGGATTGCTAGGACTATGTATCTTCCTTATAAGTCTTATCCTCGAACCCTAGCCCTTGAAATCTTCTTGGCCCTTCCTAGGGAGCCTTATACCTTACTTCTCAAGTAAGCAAAACATACAATTGAGTCTCTCTTGTGAATAGGCCTTAGGAATCACTCCTCATCGCTTTCATTGACTCATTCATTTAGTGATTCCCTTTATACCAGGTCTCCTCCCATCAGTGAAAGTCCGTAAAGAGTAGGGAGCCTTAGTTGAGGTGACAGTGGGCGCTATCGCTCCATTATTGCCCTTAACCTAGCAGTTGCCCTTTAAGATCCCCTCCTAGGACCGTTGCTAGTTTGAGCTGTAACATTTTGACGCAGTTGCTGGGGACAGGAAACATGTGTTTTGTTCCTCATAAGACATATTGACATATCATAATTTACGACTCCATTGGAAGAATGAAGCTCTAGTTCTTCATTGAGCTTCAAAATTAATGCTTGTAGGGTGATGCAAGCATATATCAAGGCACTTTAATTCATCCCGGTGACTCCATTTTAATTGTAATATGCAAAATCATAAAAAATGGACCATCATAAAAGAGAGATTAATATTGGTTCTACATTTGCAAAACTCAATGACCTAGACATTCAAGAACTGCAAAAAAATGTGGATAAATATGCAGAATTTTATCAAGATTTATTGGAAGATATGGATAAGGAACTCGTGCTCATGTTTCATAGGTCAACACAAGTGCAACTCGACATAATGAGGTGTGCCTACGAGAAGGATCCTAGTCGTCTCCTTGACTTTGTTAGCCTAGCCTGTGCTTTGAATATTTTGACTGACCTAATCAATGAGAAATATTATAATCAATCGCAAAGCCCCACAAAAGGTAATCAATTGGATGGTCAAGGTGACATTAAAGAAATTAAAGTGTGCAGGATAATCATCAAAGTGAGGAATGGAATCAATCTAAAGAAGTTGGAGATGACCTTGGGAACATAAATAATGAACAAAAGGATGAGTCCTCCTTGGGTCTGCATGATAAAAGGGGGATAATTTTGTGAACACATGAGTTAGGGAAGATGAGGCTCTGGAAAGTAAAGGTGAGGCTGACCTTACCTTTCTCAAGGATATTACTCCTGATGACTCTCCTTCTGAGAACCTTGAGAAAGGTGATCCCATGAGCTGCTTGGAAGATGGCATTGGATATTACTTCCACATCAAAAAGGAGAAATGGGAAATTGTTGGTCCTCAATTTGATTGTGCTCCCATTTATGACACCGACAGGGAGGATGAGGTTGGGATTGGTTTTCCCTTTATTTATGATGACATATCCATCGATACCCTTGGGAAGATGGATAATTATTTTCCCTTGCATGCAAGAGGGCAATTGGAAGTAATTGATTCTCCTTTTTGGGAAAACCCTATCTTTGATACTAATGATGAGGGAATTGATAGGGCCCTTATTCCTAACTGCCCTTTTAGATTGTTTCTTTAGAATATGTTTTTCGGTGAGTGAGCCTATCATCGCCATTCTTGTTCATCATTTTGAGTCATCCGTAAGTGATTCCCTCACCCCTTGTCATATGATCTCAAGTGACCATGAGCCTTTTCCCCCTTCTAAGTATAGTGTCAAGGAAGAGCCCCTCATTGACTATACTTTATCTCCTTGGACACGCCCTCAGGGTTTTGATCACTCCATGACCTCCCCTCTCCAATGTGACCATCACCTTGAGCAACCTATTCGTTGCACGCTTCCTTTCCCTCACCCTTTGTGCCCCTCTCATCACGACCTTGTGGCATCTACAAAGCACATTATTGTGAGCAATGATTGTGTTAAGAAGTTCTTAATGGTAATAATTCATTCCACCATTGTGTACTTAGAGGGAAGCCCCCGCACTTGTAGATTGACTCATGTACCTTCTCTTAGGGATTCCTCTTACTCACATGGAAACCATATTTTCCCACCTCCCGCTCGCATCACCCTCCATGTGATTGGATTTGCATTCGCTTTGGGATTTGCTGCATGAGTAATCATATAGGTAGACATATTTATGTTGGTTTGATGATATGTTGGTTGCCCTGGCTTTATGATTACACTTAATATTAGGTTCTTCGTATGCATGTTAGGGCAGGATGCATTGCATTCTTATTTTCTCATCAGAACTAACATCATATGATATTCTCATGATAGATTACTTGCATTTACATTAAATTTGCACTTTAATTTCTTGTTGATTTTTATGGCCTAATACTAAGCATGGGTAATCATAAGACACCACAAAAACATGTGTCCCCGTGTGCTTGGTCTTTGATATGTGTAGGTAACAGGTATGCGGTACCAAGAGATTATTGGTGTTCTCATGACCTCCTGCTCGAGTAGCTTTGTGGACTTTCTCGAGAGATCACGCCCTAGTTGGAGCCAAATGTTACCCACCACCTATGGGTAGTGTATATAGGAGAAATTTTTTCTCCTAGATGGTCCTTAGTTGGTAGCCAACAACCCTTTGCAGTCGCCAGATAACTTAATGTGCCATTGTCTCCGCCACCTGAGTCGGCCATGTGGTGTTGATTTGTGTAGCTTGGGAGGTACTCTGAGCCCTAGGGTTCAGGGTTTGGAGGGAAAAGAACCACAAGGGTAGCTTGTGGGCTTGGAACTCAAGTATGGGGTTTTGCACCCATCGATGTTTGGGCCAAAACCACGATGGATTTTCGACATGTGATGAACGAAGATGATAGTGCTCGGCGAGACGACTCTAACGCAACGAGAATCATCCAATTCAGAGTTGTCGTTAGAGAGAAATGAATTTTTGAAGTTGACAATTAATTTTTGGTTGTCAAGTCATGTAGGCTTGATGTAAATACTCCAATAGATGGGTCTCTTCATTAATTCGTTGAAGCCCCTCTTTAGGCTATAAAGCGAGAGTGATGAAGTGTTGTTTAGGTACTCTGAGCCCTAGGGTTCAGGGTTTGGAGGGAAAAGAACCACAAGGGCAGCTTGTGGGCTTGGAACTCAAGTATGGGGTTTTGCACCCATCGATGTTTGGGCCAAAACCACGATGGATTTTCGACATGTGATGAACGAAGATGATAGTGCTCGGTGAGACGACTCTAACGCAACGAGAATCATCCGATTCAGAGTTGTCGTTAGAGAGAAATGAATTTTTGAAGTTGACAATTAATTTTTGGTTGTCAAGTCATGTAGGCTTGATGTAAATACTCCAATAGATGGGTCTCTTCATTAATTCGTTGAAGCCCCTCTTTAGGCTATAAAGCGAGAGTGATGAAGTGTTGTTTAGAGCATCAATTTGTGTGACATTCCTCCAAGGTTTAGCTCTGAAATAGGATGCCCTAGTAGCACCAAGAAAGGGTCAAGGAACAACGTGGAGAAGTCTGCCTCAAGTCAGCGTGTGAGAGGTCTATTTGGAGGCCGAGCTGTTGTAGGGAGTGCAGACTTGTTTCAGGGATTGTTTGAGGGTCAAAACAGGTCCGAAGAAGGTTGTTCTAGGGCCGAGATGCAAGGCAGATAGGTCGAAGTGCTGGAGGAACAAAACAATGTTGTGAGGGAGCTTGTTTGGGTTAATTGGAGGAGGCCGCAGCTACAACAAGCTACTATGCTAGGCCGCAGGCCATAGCAAGTAGTTGTAGGTGGTTTAAGGGCTGCATTAGGGAGGACAATCCCTTAACAAGACAACGTGGCATGGAGGGCCTTCTCCAAGGTGGAACATAGCCCCTGAGGGCTTAACTAACTCACTAGGTGGAGGATTAAGGGCTGCGTTGTGTGCCCTAACCATAATTGCAGGAACAACAGTGCAAACAGTTGTGACAACAATGTTTTGTGGAGGTTTGTTGGGTCAAGTTGTTGACTAGTTTGGATCGTGATTAGAGGAGCCTGTTGGTACCATGTGGAGGACATTTCGATGTGGCGAATAGTCTTCCTAGGATCAGAATCGATAGTGTAGTATTGGGTTCCATTGATCTGGAGGAGGGCAGTGTTGGCTACCCAAAGTTGCCCTAGACGAGCTATCTTGACGTGAGGAAGAGCAACTGAAGTTTGGTGCCGGAGTGCAACACTTTGATGGGCGAAAGTTGTTGCTACCCTAGCAGTTGGAGCTCAGGAATTAGGCCTATCCAAAGAGCAGATTGGATCAGCCTTTGTACACCCTACAGATGGATTTGCAGCAGTGTTAGGTGGCATCCCTCCTGGAGGATCGATGTGTAGTGGCCTTGATGGACTAAGGCACTACTAGTGAGCAGTACGGAAGCGAAGGACCGGCAGGACGAGATACGACATCGAGTTTGTCATTGTATCTTGTATACCATAGACTGTTGTATTATTCATATTTTTTAAAATATAACGAAGGTTGGTGATTGTACTTTATTGTACAATTTTGTTAAAACTGTGTATATTTGTGCATATGTGATTTACTACTGTATATTTCCGCTGTGCAAAGTAGTTCATGGTTGAGATTCTTGGTTTGGTAGCATCAATGATTTTAAGACTCTAACCTAAATCCAAGGTCGTGGAAATTCAACATGATATTAGAGCGTATCTGAGCTACTTTGAAAGTCGGTGAATCAGGGTTGCACAACAAAGTACAACGTGAGAGGGAGTTGGTTACATTGTAAGTGAAGGGCTCACTCAAATGTCGAAGTTGCAGGCAGGTGTCTGCGATGAGGACATGTTGGAAGGGTTATCCAACTATACTCCTTGGAAGGAAAGGTTCAAGTTGGTCTTGCAGGTTAACGGGATCTGGGATTTTGCTGAGAAAGAGATCAAGAAGCCAACCGACCCTAAAGAGCTGGATTTATGGGAAGATTTGGATACGAAGGCGAGGTTGATCATCCTTGATGGTGTGAAGGATTCCTTGATACCTCATTTGTATGGGAGGAACAATGCACATGAGATGTGGATGGCTCTTCAAAATTTGTTCCAGAATAAGAACGAGAATCGGGTATTGGTATTGGAGGATATGTTGAATTCCACCGAGATGATAACGGGTGAAGGAGTGACTTTGTATTTGACGAGGTTGTCTCAAGTTAGAGATGAGATTGTTGTCGTCGATGTCAAAATTTCAGATGGAGATATGGTAAGAATTGCCTTGAAAGGGTTCACTGAGGAATGGAAGCCCTTCATCAAAGGAATCATTGCCAAACAGAATTGCTAGACTGGAATAGACTGTGGGACGACTTCATTTAGGAAGAGTTGAGAGTCAAGGATCTTCATCCATCGAAGAAAATAGATGAGGACGTGGCACTTGTAGCGCGAATGAAGGGTAAGCCGAAGAAGGACTTGAGTAAAGTCAAGTGTTTCAATTGTGGCGAGATGGGTCATTTTTCGTCGAGATGTTCGATGAAGAGGAGAGATGATGAAAATAGGAAAGGAAAGCAGGTCGTCAGCGTTGCCACTTCAGCTGAGATGGATGATCTCTCCAGGAGATTGGAAGAGGAGGACTTTGCTATGATTTCTCATTTCTCACAGGGTACTATCAAGGAGGATGGGTGGTACGTGGACAGTGGTGCAACGAAGCATATGACAGGGTCACAGGAGGTTTTTGAGACTCTAACTGAATGGGACTTGAAGTGGCACATGGTGTTAGACGACAAGAGTCAGTTGGAGATCCGAGGATCGGGTATGGTGCCATTCAAGATGGAGCCAGGATGTATGATGCGGGTCCAGGATGTACTGTTTGTACTAGGACTTAGATATAGTGTGGTTTCTGTCTCGATGATGGAGAGGATAGGGTTTGAGGTCTTTTTCCAGGATTGGAAGGCAAGACACATGCCTAGAGGCTCTAAGTCCGATGGGATTGTACTCAGAGTTAGAGAGCATGGTCTCTACAGGTTGACGGGCAAGCCTATGGATCATGGAAAGAAGTAGGTGGAGCAGGTACAGGTTACGGAGAAGCAGGAGTAGGTGTAAGCTTGAGAGGAGAAGGTACAGGTTCCTGAGAAGAAGGTCCAGGTTCCAAAGACTCAGAGGGAGTCAAGTTCTAGAGGGAGCTTGCAGGTTCAAAGGGGGACTCTATAGCCTAAGAAGAGCGTGTGGTTAGTGGGGAGCAAGCGTGCTTCCACATCTACCAAAAAGGAATCATGGAGAGATTGGAAAGCAATACATGAGAAGAAGAAAAAGTCGGATGCTTCTAGTGACAACGACACTTCTGAGAAGGGCGTAATTCACCATACAGGGATTGCTACGATTGTGAGCGCCAGGAGTTGGGCAAGTGTTGCGAGCAATGATGACGATGATGATTTGCCTCCTAGTTTTGGAGGTACCTCCCTCGCTAAGAGGGAGTGTTTCCTTGTCTAGCTTGGGAGGTACACTAAGCCCTAGGGTTCAGGGTTTGGAGGGCAAAGCACCACAAGAGAAGCTTGTGGACTTGGAACCCAAGTGTGGGGTTTTCCACCCATCGATGTTTGGGCCAAAAACACAATGGCTTTTCGACATGTGATGGATGAGGATGATAGTGCTTGGCGAGACGATTCT
This sequence comes from Pinus albicaulis, assembly GCA_034641835.2. NCBI lineage: Eukaryota > Viridiplantae > Streptophyta > Pinopsida > Pinales > Pinaceae > Pinus > Pinus albicaulis. The sequence goes on from CM076577.1 coordinate 880,294,694, forward strand.
AACGCAATGAGGATCATCCGATTCCGAGTTGTCGTTAGAGAGAAATGAATTTTTGAAGTTGACAATTAATTATTGGTTGTCAAGTCATGTAGGCTTGATGTAAATTACTCCAATAGATGGGTCTCTTCATTAATTCATTGAAGCCCATCTTTAGGCTATAAAAGGAGGGTGATGAAGTGTTGTTTAGAGCATCCATTTGTGTGACATTCCTCCAAGGTTTAGCTCTGAAATAGGATTCCCTAGTCACAACAAGAAAGCGTCAAGGAACAATGTAGAGAAGTCTACCTCAAGTCAGTGTGGGAGAGGTTTGTTTGGAGGCTGAGCTGTTGTAAGTAGTGCAGACTTGTTTCAGGGATTGTTTGAGGGTCAAAACAGGTCCGAAGAAGGTTGTTCTAGGGCCGAGATGTTGGGCAGATAGGCCGAAGTGCTGGAGGGACAAAAAAATGATGTGAGGGAGCTTGTTTGGGTTAATTGGAGGAGGCCACAACTACAACAAGTTGTTGTGCTACGCCGCAGGCCATAACAAGCAGTTGTAGGTGGTTTAAGGGCTGCGATAGGGAGGACAGTCCCTTAACAAGACAACGTGGTATGGGAGGGCCTTCTCCAAGGTGGACAACAACCCTTGAGGGCTTAACTTGCTGACTGTGTGGAGGATTAAGGGTTGCCTTGTGTGCCATAACCAAAATTGCAGTAACAACAATGCAAACAATGGTGACAACAGTGTTTTGTGGAGGTCTGTTGGGTCAAGTTGTTGGCTAGTTTGCATCGTGATTAGTGCAGCCTGTTGGTGCCATGTGGAGGACATTCCGTGGTGGCGAAGAGTCTTCCTAGGAGCAGAATCGACAGTGTAGTATTGGGTGCCATTGATCTGGTTGAGGGCAGTGTGTTGGCTACCCAAAGTAGCCCTAGACGAGCTATCTTGACTTGACGAAGAGCAATTGAAGGTTGGGTGAAGTTTGGTGCTGAAGTGCAGCACTTCGATGAATGGAAGTTGTTGCTAGCCTGGCAGTTGGAGCTCGGGAATTAGGCCTACCCAGAGAGCAGATTGGATCAGCCCGTGTACACTCTATTGATGGACTTGCAGCAGTGTTAGGTGGCAACCCTCCTAGAGTCTCAATGTGTAGTGGCCTTGATCGACTAAGGCACTACTAGTGAGCAGTATGAAAGCGAAGGACCGACAGGATGATATACGACATCGAGTTTGTCATTGAATCTTGTATACCATAGATTGTTGTATTATTCAGATCTTGGTTTAATATAACGAAGACTGGTGATTGTACATTATTGTACAATTTTGTTAAAATTGTGTGTATTTGTGCATATGTGATTTACTGCTTTATATTTCTGTTGTGCAAAGTAGTTCATGGTTGAGATTCTTGATTTGGTAGCGCAGTGATTTTAAGACTGTAACATAGAGGCAACATCGTAGAAATTCAACATGTGGTCCCTCAACCACTTGTCATGATTGTATTTTTGAAGGCGGGCTCTTGACCCCGAAGGTATAGATTTTCATTGGTATAGTTGAGTAATTTTCCGTACTTTTCATGGGCAATTTTGGGCAAGGATTGGTGGGGGGATTTGACGAAAAGGGTGGGTTAGGTCTGTATTCTTGTCTGCATTGCATGATTCTGTGGTTACCCTTGTATCCTAGTCCCATGGGATCTCCTTTACCGACCATTAGCTTTAGGGTTTGCACTACAGGAGAAATCCTGATTTTGATTCCGTGGTCCCGCTTCCTGATACCACCTACATCACTCCCCTTCCACTCATTTTAGTCCCATTCATCTCTTTTCCCATCCAGGTCTACATGTGTCCACTGAGTCCACATAGGGTTAAGCTCCCCATTCCCTTGTCCACACCTTGGGTTGGACCTGAAATGATGTCTCGAAGGTTGATGTAGCTAAAAAGAAAAGAAAAAGCATAATTTTCCCACTATCAACAGGAAATGTACCACAAGAGGCAAAAGATGGCCAAGACATACAAATTTAGCACGTGGGAAAAATCCAAACATGAACTCTACCCCTTATCCATGGCTATCACCCTGGTTCCTATGGGCCCTAGATGCGGCCCCTTTATCATCAAGGAACCCATGATTGTCCCAACCCCTCGTGGGCGATGAACTACCCCACTTTAAGGGGGTATCAACTGCTACATATTACACATCATGCTCTCATCCCCTGGAGCCTCGAGTAGTTATGAAGAAAAATCAATCAAAGGCAAAAGGAGTATGAAGAAGGGTGGAAAAACAAAGGTCGGGGTAACTCATGTATCACGATTTTCTCCCTCCTACACTTATACACCCAGGTGTGGGCTTCCCTCATTATAGCTACCCTTGTACCATAACTTGTGGTCTGTATGATTCCCCTGATCCCCGATCCGCTCCATTACTATATCATTTGCAACCTACCATTTGAGGGAGGTACCATTGACATGTCACCCCCTTTAGAGGTTGGAACCACCTAATTGTTGAGAATTAATTCAAATTCTCTCCTTGATAATTGCTTGTGAGCTTACTTGATTTAGCTATCTCTTCTTCTTAGCTTATGTAGTCTTTCATAAAGGCAATTACCAAAATACAAGAGACACAAATTTAGGCTCTTCGAGCCAGGGAAAAACCTCTCCCTCTTGGAGAGGAAAACCCATGAGAAATTCTTCTTATAGATTTTCAAATGACAAGTACCATGACCATGACACAGACCCTTGACCTTTGTATGCCTCCAAGACCTTCTCACTGCTTCTTTAATGACTCCTTTCTTGCACCTTCCTGCACCAATCTACACCGTTCAACACCAGCCTTGGATCCTTCCTTCTATGCATTGATTATTGTTGCAGCCTTGTATTCTGATCACAACCCTTTTCATGCACTTTATTACATACCTTCTCTATACTTCACGGCAGCCCTAGGATCTCAAAGCTTGTCCTTTTCTTCGCATTTACTTCAGCTCCTTTTCTTACACTTGATACAACCCTGTTCTTGTTTTCACTTTAGATATGTATCACTGAAGATTACCCAGACTTATCCACACCTTTTACTTCAGACTAATCCACACTTTAAAACTGTCTTGACCAACACCTTAATCTGCACTTTAACACGGTCTTCTTCAGCACCCTAATCCACACCTTAACACAGTTGAACGCTGCCCTAACTTCACATTTATCCCAGACTTCACCACGCTGTAATATCTCAGAGATATCCAAACTTCTTGTCCTTAAATGAACCACAACTCCCTTTATATATATAGTGCACTTCTTCTTTTTTTAGGTCGACCCTACAACCTGCTTGTAGGCCAACTTTATCATTGCTTATAGGCCGACTTTGAAAGGCTATTATTCCAGCGTTAATGAGGTTGTCTTGAGCCATTCCTTTGCATATATGTGAGAAGGTCTTGGAGCATACCCTTTTGACTAGACACTTCACAAATATGACTCTTAAATACATTTATAACTAGAAGACAAAACCTAATAGACATCAAGAAGAAGTCTATTGACCTATAATAAAACGTTGCTCATGAAACCCATGAAGCAAGCATAACAAAAATACATTTTATTATCTTTGTCTTCTTCTTTACAAGAATGCATTATTACAGTCAATATGAAGACCGATCCTAGTCACACTTTTCAACACTCCCTCTTAACTAGGGAGGTATTCATACATGTACATGGTTACTTTCAAATTGAAGAATCTCATAAGAAGAATCAGATTGGTAAAGGCATCTGTATAGCATCATATCAACCAACATTGTCCTAGTGCAAGGCCTTGACTAACAACCCCAGATCTCAACGAGACAATGGGCTACAATGCTAGCTAGACACATGATTTATAGACACCATAGTCATTGTCTTTCCAAGGTACATACTCCACCCCGGTGTTCCCAGAGCATGACCTTCTTTGGACTATTGTTAAAATTGGACAACTAGGTCCAAACTCCGGGTTGTGCTGCTTAGATGACGATCCCAATATTTTTATTGGATTCCTCCTTTGGAGAGGTGTAAGATTGATCTAAAGATCATCTCGATCGGATGAGCAGAACATATACTTTGAATTTATTCCACTTATGTGCTAGGTCGGCCTAGAATATAATATAGACTTAAAAGTCTTAAAGGACGTGTCACACACCCCCAAAGATGCCTATATATTGGAGAGACTTGGAGTTCATTTGACACACATTTTGGTGGAGGATTTCCTTCTCTCTGGATGGCGATGGAGCTACGTTCTTGATGCTGCGTATTTATGGAGTGTTCCTTGTTTGGGTTGTTCTGGGGTTATGTGTGACACGCTTGGCTGAATGACCTTTTGGAGACTTTGCTGGTATAAGCATCCTATTGACCGCTGTAACGCTACCATTCTTTATCTCTGTTTTGGCTTGTCTTCCATCGATCTATTAGTATGTTCTATATCCTTCAGTATTGTGTGCCCTAATCTGAAATGGCATAGAACATGTTCAGAATTTAACATGGTATCAGAGCTTCATGGGGAAGACAATGCCCAATTTGTGTTGAATTGCAATCTCCGATCTATTGATCCATTGTGCAACATAATCACAAGTGAATAGCTCGTGTCTCTGTCTTAGCCGCAACAAATGAAGTTCAAGAACAGTGAAGCATAGATGACTGTTTTAGGGTCAATTTAGGAGGGCCGATGGATTTTTCAGAGGGCCGAGGCATGGAGGACGTGTCTATGGGCTACTTGATGGATGGTTTGTCTCTAAACAAGAATGCCGCAGGTCTGTGAGGCTTCACTGAAGCTTGCCACAGAGATTAAGGAGGGTCGAGGATTGTTCAAGGGCTAGAAACAGCCCAGATCTTCAGCTAGGTGTCATAACCTTAAAGGAAGAAATGGAAGCAGCTCTAAGGAGCATTTCTGTGCCGAAAATTAAAGGGTGTTAGGGACTGTGGTTCGTGCCCTAACCAGTCCAGATTTGCAGCGTGGAGCAGACCCAAAAACAGAGGAGCATAGGGAAGGTTGAGGGTTGTTCTATGCCCAGAACAACAACAAAGAAGGTGAGGAATCCTCCAAAGGAAGGCCGCAGCAAATGAAGGGAAGTCGCAGTTATTTTAAGTCTGTTTTTTGGGAGACCGACTGCAGGAGGATAAGGCCGAGGAAATTAAGGATTGTTAGTGTGAGGTTGCGTGCACAACAGAGCTGAACTACCACAGAAAAACAACCGCAGGCCTTGAAGGGAATTCTGGGCATTTTTTAAGGTTGTTTTATGTTTCTCTGCAAATCCGAGCCAGAAAGGAAGGGTGCCGCAGATATAAGGGTTATTTGATGTTGTGTTTGTGACATAATATCACTATTTGAGATTACAGAAGACCGAGCTCTGTTTTAAGGAGCTGTAGGTGTGAATAGAGGATTGGTTCAAGCCCTATCAAGGGATAGTGCAGCCGGTCCAAAGAAGATAGCTCATAGCTCGGAAAGGAGGGCAACTCTGGTATAAGGGTTTGCAATTTCGTAAATAAACAACGTAGAAGGGAAACCCTCATTAAAGGACAACCACAACAAATTGGAGCAATTTTGGACTAGATTTGTGGGTTGTAGCAGCATACAGCTTGAGGGCACGAAATTACGAGGGCATCAGCTTCAAAATCTCTTCACATGGAGGATCGTTTATCCGCTATTTTGGATCAATTTGAAACCATCAAAAAGAAGAGATCTGGAAGCTCTAATTTGAAACCTAGTCTTGGTTGGTCAAATCTTGGCAAATTCTCCGAAGAAAACGCCTTAATCTGAAGCTCTCTCTCTGCATTTAGGGAAGAGACCTAAAAGCCTATATCTGGGGGTGAATTTGCAGACATCTAGGAATTGCGGCCTATTAAAATTGCAATTTGAGCTTTCAATACATAATAGCAGGTTGACGTCAGTCCCAGAGGTAAGTTTGAATCTGTTTGTGCATGATTTAAGTTTTGAATTGGCCGCAGAAATAAAAGCACTCCATCATGGATATCTAGGGCTAGATCTAGCGCTGTTTGAGTTAGGTTGAAGACCGCTCAGTCATAGGAGGACAGCCGCTAGGTCTGAAGCAATGTCTAGGCATATTCAAGGGTTTAATATCGTTTGAAGGTTCTGAAGGACAGCAGAAGGAAGCCGCCTTCTCTGAGCAGACCTGGGCATGATTTGAAGTTGTTTCACGAAGCTGCAAGCTTAGAAGAATCTCAGGTAAAGCTATAGAGCTTATCCATCACGGATCTGGGTGTCGTGAGGTGAGTTTGGGGCTAGAAATTAGCCCTAGACAACAACAAGTTGGCTCATGGGCAGAGAAGTGCGCCCTAGACAAAATAATGTGGATATTACAAGCCTGAATCTTGTTTGAAGGCAGTATGATGAGTGTTGTGGTAGGCCGCAGGCCATACCACAACAGTAAGCCGTGTATGGGCCAATTTAAGGGCAGTTTTTTTTTTTTTGGGCTCTTACCCTCAGCGTGAAGGAAGAGTGTCTCATCAAGAAACAAATGCTATAGATTGCAGGTGGTTATCACATGTGTTTTTGACTGTGTGCTCACTAATCCTGGGTTGGCTACATGCCTGAGGTAGCCACAGATACAAGCTAAAGTTGGACACAGATCAATCACAATAATTCCCAGATTTGTGCATAAACAAAAGAACTCATATTGATGACTTGAGGCAAGTAGTAAGGCTTAGCATATGGCATAGATAGGATTTCAAATGAAGACAAAGAAATTGTTTTGATGTACTTGACAAAGGCTTTAAGATCTCTACATGCAGGAGCAGTGAAGTACCTCATCTGACAGTATTATGATACTGACACAGTTGACTCAACCGAGTGGCAGTGACCTTAGAAAGTGTCTTGACCAAATGACAAATTGCAAAACTGAGATCTGAAGCCTTGGAGCATTAGATCAGTCAACCATTCACTGCAAATGGGCAGATCTGGAAGCAAAATGCAATGCCAAATGTAGTAGATGAAGACCTCAAGTGCAGGATAAAAGGCAGATTGGATCCCTAGTTCAGTAAAATGCAGTCTTATAAGGTTGCTTGAGGAAGCTACAACAAATCTCCTCAAAATAATAAGTAGTTGCTGTAAGGACTTCTAACACAAGCTGAGGCTTGTAGATATATTCTCCCTGTTGGACAGTGACATAGATAGACACCTATGTAGTAGTAAAGCATGTCACTGTATCAATCTCACATCGGAGCGTAATGATAAAGTGTGAACTAAGAAGTTTTTGTAGCTTTCAGTCACGTTATTGGAGTCTTCAGCAAAAGCCTGTGGTCTTGGATGGTTTTGACTGTGGGAGAATAAGACTCCTTTCCAAGTTGGTGTCTGGATGCCCTCATTTAAAATAGATGTTTTCTCTCTCGAGAGAAGCTGGCATTAAGAAGGAGAATACAACTGTATATGCTCTTGAGCTAATATCATTGCTGAACGAAAGAAGATCCTCATGGCTCAAAGACATATGGCTTCAGAGGGGGAAATTCTGGAAGAAAACCAAGAAGCCATATAAATACCAGGGGTATCTAGCTGCCATGAGTACAATATGATCTTGGATCATTTGAAGAAACTATAAAGCATCAAAGTCTGCAAGGATGCGAGGGTGATGTCTAGGATATGGTTCCTAGACCACAGATCAAAGCTGTTGTCACCTCGATATAAGATCAAGCATGGATCTGATGGGAAAATGTGTTGCCTGAGACTTCTCTAGGAAGGCACTGATTATTATTGCACCTATAATCTATTATTTCCCTTACTGCTACGCAACAACAGAATCTTCATCAGATGGATGTAAAGACCGTTTTTTTTTGGCATGATGCGATAAAGGAAGAGGTGTATGCAGAGCAACCTCTGGGGTTCGAAGTCCAGGATCGGGACACCCATGTCTGCAGGTTGAAGAAAGCCCTCTATGGGCTGAAGCAAGCACGCAGAGCTTGGTACGAGAGCTACCTGATGAAGTTGGGCTTCACTCGTAGTAATGCTGATTACTTCATAAATTTGATAGAAAGAAGCCTCTCATTTTGGTGCTATATGTGGACGACCTCTTCCTGACAGGTGCTGACCCTCTCATTCATCAGTGCAAGAGGGAGCTCGCTGCTGAGTTCAAGCTGAAAGACCTAGGATTGATGCATTACTACCTAGGCCTGGAGGTCTGGTAGAGACCTAGCAAGATTTTCCTTTCTTAAGGAAAATACATTATGAAGCTTTTGGTATGGTGGACTGTAAGTCCGTGTTGACACCGATAGAACTCAACTTTAAGAAATTGAGTGGCAGCGCTGTTGGGCCCGTATTAGCAAATCCTACTGAGTATCGTCAACTCGTAGGGGCTTTGGTGTTCTTAGTGAACACCCTTTCGGACGTTTGTTGTGTAGTGAACACCCTTTCGGACGTTTGTTGTGTAGTGAACACCTTGAGTCAACACATGGTTGATCATAACATTCACTGGGTTGGTGTCAAGAAACTCTTGAGATATCTCTATGACACGATAGACCATGGGCTCAGATACACTGCCAGGAGCATGACACTTCTTGGATATACTAATGCCAATTGGACAGGTAGTGTGGTGGATCGTAAGAGCACATCTGGATGCTACTTCACAAGTAGATTTGCTTCGGGCAGGAAACGGAAGTCGGTAGCCTTGAGCACCGCTGAGGTCGAATACATTGCAACATGTATGGCCCGTTGTGAAGTCACTTGGTTGTGAAAGCTCTTCTGTGAGTTGTTCGAGCATGTGCTAGATGCCACAGTTATCCTTTGTGATAAACAGAGGGGGATTCATTTGTCATAGAATCCCGTGTTCCATGATTGATCCAAGAATGTTGATGGCTTGTACCACTTTATCCAGGATATGGTACAGCGAGGCGCCGTAAGGCTCGATCATATAGGAACTGATGAGCAGGTCGCAGATATTCTCACAATGCCCCGTATGCATCCTACCCATGGAGTTTCAGACTCATGGGAAGTACCTCTCATTTGGCCAATGAGGTGGGAAATGTGAATAGAGACCATAGCAAGACCGATGGATGCATCGGAGATTATTGTCGTACTCTCTATGTCTAGGATGGCATGTGTCCAACAACTTGATCTGGGATCAAGTTTAGCGAGGTTTCAGACCTCCAACTGACTTCGGGGCAGTGAAACTAACTTCGGGTTAGTATATGACTCTTTTGAGTCCTAGTGAGGTTTCAGACCTCCAACTGATTTCGAGTTAGGAAAACCAACTTCGGGTTGGTATAAGACTCTTTGTGAGTCCTATAGAGGTTTCGGAGCTCTGGGCTGAATCTGTCAATCGAGTATGATGTCTTTGTGACTAACCCCCTTCTGTTCTGAAATAAAGAAGCCAACAAAGCAAGTTACAAGTTACGACGGGATGACACACGATGTTTGGATTGCACTAGTGGACAGAGTTCTCCCTAGTTGAGAGGGAGTGTTAAAATTGGACAACTAGGTCCAAACTCCGGGTTGTGCTACTCAGATGATGATCCCAATATTTTTATTGGATTCCTCCTTCGGAGAGGTGTAAGATTGATCTAAAGATCATCTCGATCGGATGAGCACAACATAAATTTTAAATTTATTCCACTTATGTGCTACGTCATCCTGGAATATAATATAGACTTAAAAGTCTTAAAGGACGTGTCACACACCCCCAAAGATGCCTATATATTGGAGAGACTTGGAGTTCATTTGACACACATTTTGGTGGAGGATTTCCTTCTCTCTGGATGGTGATGGACCTGCGTTCTTGATGTTGCGTATTTATGGAGTGTTCCTTGATTGGGTTGTTCTGGGGTTATGTGTAACATGCTTGGCTGAATGACCTTTTGGAGACTTTGCTGGTAGAAGCATCTTATTGACCACCGTAACGCCACCATTCTTTATCTCTGTTTTGGCTTGTCTTCCATCAATCTATTAGTATGTTCTATCTCCTTCAGTATTGTGTGCCCTAATCTGAAATGGCATAGAACATGTTCAGAATTTAACAACTATTCTTCTCTTAGGTAGCCAACCCTCAAAGAATATCAGTCCCTGACTACTCTTATCTTGAATGCCCTGTCACATTCTCAAAGAGTATCGAATGCTAGATGATTACCCAATCCTCCATTTTGTCTTCCCAGGTGAAGACTAGAATGATGTGTTTATCCATTCTCTCCACATGGCCTTCACTGAGACTTACGGTTGTTAGTCCTAGTCTAGTGCATGACACATGTATTAGAGAATCATATATGTCACTCCCTCTTAACATAGGAAGGACATACTTCAAGTTTCTTCCAAGCAAGAAACTTACCACCAAGCTCCCTCTCAACCAGGGACCTGCAGCAACAATGGTGAGACACCCAATTGCTCATGAAGAATTCCTCCCCTCGATGTCATGGATTTCAATATTAAGGAATCTTCAACCTTTGGCTTCATAGGGCACAGACCATCCATCACTTTCATCCATGAGTCATGTCAACTATCGGAAAGTGATTCATCAGACTTCCTTATCTGGTCCACCTTTATGCCATGTTGCTTTCCTTCGAATCATCTCCCAAGGATCTTACATCCTTCCACATGATTGGCAGCCCTGCATAAACTCATCTAGATAAACATATACATATGGACTTTTAAATCAAAAGTTACCTCAGTGATGATCTTTCATCATGACATCTTCCTGTAGGCATCGACATCCTTTATTCAGATTGACACATCTCCTAAAGATATGTCTTGTCAAGGGTCTTCTTATTTACCAGACTTCTATCAGAGTCTACATATCCTCTTAGGAGATCTCCTAGTCACATCTTCTTAGCTTCCAGATGATAACCGCCTCTTGACATGGTTGCACTTCATGATATTTTCTTTTCTTTCTCCATACATCTTCATTCCCAAGAACTTCCAATTTCCAGTTCCTTGTTTGTATACAACCACCTCATATTCCATATGAGGGCATATTATGTTGATATCATCTGATAGTGACAACTTGTGTAATGAAATAGATCCTCCTTTCTCTGATCATACTTTTAAAGATACAAGTCCATTACCTGCAATCATATGACATGGCTTCACAACATCTAGTGTCATTATATATATATATATATATATATATATATATATATATATATATCTCATACCTTTTCCCTTTGAGTCGTCCTGTAGCAATTTTATTAGAATGAAGAACTCATTCCATTGACCTGCTTCATCAATATGTCATCACATCCTAATGCCATAATTCTGTAGCATAGAATTCTCGATGAAACCTTGCTGCTTTCTTTCTACCCAATGAATTCATAGAGAACTCCATTAGAAAGTGTCAACACCGGTTTCCATATTGATTATTGAATGATGACCCTGGATCTCGATGACTGCCTTCCATCAATGTTGTTATCAGTGAGGTTTCCACGATCTCCTTCTTCAAGTGCTCCTCCATGCTTCTATCATGATGCTTTTAATATACATTGCTTCCTATCATACTATTTTACACCCAACAAAAATCACTTAAAGAGAAAGATGATCTCAGTCATAGTAGAGATCTTTTGCTTCTTCTTTCTTAGATTTCTTTGTATCATGTTCTTCCCTTATATCTGTGACATGGACTTCTTCCTTTTTCCTCGTCCTTTCCAAATTTAGGACAATCCCTTTTATAATGCCCAAGTTCATGATATCCAAAGCATCGTACTTAGTCCAAATTTCTTCTTTTATTCTAAGGAGAAAATTTTCCGAATTTTCCTTTCTTCCTGGACATGGTTGCAAAGGCTTGATTCCCTTCACTTGATCCTGTATCAACTTTGGCTTTCAATCTTGTTTCCTCTATTTTACATAGAGACCATAGATCGTGGAATGGTGTTGCTTCTTTCTTCCTGTATAAGCTTGAAGTGAAGTTTCCCCATTCTTCTGGTAGAGCATTCAGCACCACTGTAGTCATTTCATTATCAGACATTACTTCTCCCAATTCCTGCAGTTGATCTCTTATTTCAGAAATCCTCATAAAATATGAAGTGATTCCTTCCTCTCTTGACAATTTCATCTTGTATAGTTATTGTTTCAGAGAGATTGCTTCTCCTGCAGTAATAGAGAATAGCTCCACTAGTTTCTCATATATTTCTTTTGCAGTTTTCATTTTTGATACATAGGGTATGAGTGAGTCCTTAATGGATTCTATGAGAATCCTCTGGGCTCTGATCTCTCCTTTCATGTGTTTGGCATGAGCTGGAGTGTCTTCTTTTAAGGGTTGAATTGTAGATCCTTCGATGTAGCCCATAAATTCATCTTCAATTAGATTCAAATTTGTCCTCTTCTTCTATGCACTAAAGTTTGATGACCCAACCGATTTGTTGCTTTCTTTGCAATAAGTCATTTCGACAGATTTAGATAAGATCATAGATACTTACTTGAGTAGGATGACTTCCTCCTCCTAGCAACTTCTTTGATGGTGATGAAGATAGGGACTCCTTCTTAGATTGAGTTCTCCAGTGAAGGTGTTCTTGAATCATTGGTGATAAAAAATGTTTCCCAAAAAAGATGATGTCTCTTCCAACAATGTCTTGAATATAAATCTTTGATGGCAAAGATTATCCTTTTGATTTGTGGATCCTTTGAAGAATCTTCCTTGCAAATTGATTTGAACTTTTAACCCAAACTTTGATCTTTGCTTCCTTGAGTGTCTACTTCTCAAGTAGCCCTTGTGTTTAGCACCTTAGCTCTAATACCATGTTGAGAATTTGGTGGGGCAAAGATTAATTCAAATTCTCTCCTTGATAATTACTTGATTTAGTTGTCTTCTTCTTAGCTTATTTAGTCTTTCATAAAGTCAATTACCAAAATACAAGAGACACAAATTTAGGCTCTTCGAGCCAGGGAAAAACCACTCCCTCTTGGAGAGGAAAACCCACGAGAAATTTTTCTTATAGATTTTCAAATGACAAGTACCATGACCATGACACACACCCTTGACCTTTGTATGCCTCCAAGATCTTCTCACTACTTCTTTAATGACTCCTTTCCTGCACCTTCTTGCACCGATCTGCACCGTTCAGCACCACCCTTGGATCCTTCCTTCTATGCACTGATTATTGTTGCAGCCTTGTATTCTGATCACAGCCCTTTTCACGCACTTTATTACAGACCTTCTCTATACTTCACGACAGCCCTAGGATCTCAGAGCTTGTCCTTTTCTTTGCATTTACTTCAGCTCCTTTTCTTACACTTGATACAACCCTGTTCTTGTTTTCACTTTAGATAGGTATCACTGAAGATTACCCAGACTTATCCGCAAGTTTTACTTCAAACTAATCTGAAATTTAACACTGTGTTGACCAACACCTTAATCCACACTTGGATGCAGTAGAACGCAACCCTTATCCGCACTTTAACATGGTCTTCTTCAACACCCTAATCCACACCTTAACACCGTTGAATGCTGCCCTAACTTCACATTTATCTCGGACTTCACCACGCTGTAATATCTCATAGATATCCACACTTCTTGTCCTTAAATGAACCACAACTCCCTTTATATATATAGTGTGCTTCTTCTGTTTTTAGGCCGACCCTACAACCTGCTTGTAGGCCAACTTTATCACTGCTTATAGGCTGACTTTGAAAGGCTATTATTCCAGCATTAATGAGGTTGTCTTGAGCCATTCCTTTGCAGATATGTGACAATGTATTGGAGCATACCCTTTTGACTAGACAGTTGACAAATTTGACTCTTAAATACATTTATAACTAGAAGACAAAACCTAATAGACATCAAGAAGAATTCTATTGACCTATAATAAAACCTTGCTCATGAAACCCATGAAGCAAGCATAACAAAAATATATTTTATTATCTTTGTCTTGTTCTTTACAAGAATACATAATTACATAGTCAATATGAAGACCGATCCTAGTTACACTTTTCAACACTAATAGGGTCCTCAGTTAACACCCTTATTGAGGTTGGAGACACTTGTACATGCCAAAGCCCACTATGGAAGGGCATGCCATCATGAAGTGCCCCATTGATTCCATGACTTGTAAGCTCTTTTACCTGATTATGCTAACACTGGTGGTGGGTAACAAGTCCATATATATATATATTAGATGGGAGTCTGCTTTCATTAAGAAGTCATGTTTTTTCAGTAAGACATGTCCTTTCATGTTTCTCTTCATTTAAATATGAATTATGAGTTATTTATTATTTATATTATTTATATATTTATGTTTTTTTTGTTTATAATTGTTAAACTTCTAATTCCAAATCTGATTCAATATTCCTAGTAGATAATTAACTGGAAAAATTAAATTTGAGTCTACTAAATATGAAATAGACTAGAAATTTAACTCATAAATTTTCACTGTAAGCAAACATAGGAAATAATTCTCACACAAAAATTTACCCTCCAACTGAACTTCACTTTATTAGTCAGAATATTGAGGGCTATATAACTTTAAACATCCCTTTTTAGCTTCAAAATTTCCTTTATATATATGTATTTTGTATGTGGTTCTCGAATCCTAGAGATCGGTGACCATGAGAGTGTCGAGAGAATTGAACCTGTGACCTCTCAATAGCAAAGGTGCTTTAATGACGAGGACTTTGCCAGTATTGAATCGGTGACCTCTCAACCGGCAAAGTCCCTATCATTATATATTTAACAGTAAAAAATATTGTATGCCAAAAAAGGTGAAGGATATATATATATATATATATATATATATATATATATATATATATAACTCCTTGGATAATTTCTTCCATGGAAAAAAATAAGACTTACCATTCACATAAAGAGATATTTGCATTTCTTTTGTTTATTTTACATTGCCAATACCATGGACAAGTACCATGGGTTTCCTAAACAGCAGGCTTGTAAACTACTAATGGTAACAGATTATAGAATATTTCTTCTTTGTAGACTCTGAAGGATACTAGTAAAATTCACTTTTTATTTTTTAGATGCACTTCTTAATAATACTTGGAAACACTTTTATATATAAATGATTTTAGCCACGAACTCACCTTTTTACTTCTTTTCTTCCCTAATTACGAGAATAAGATTTTCCAAAAGCCTAAATGTCATCAAGGACCTAGAGAATAGGGAGACTTTAAAATTTATATAATGGATAGCTCAAACAACGAAGCTTTGATACCAAATGTGATAACAAAAATATGGCTCACCAATAAAATATCCATAAGAATAGTGATATATAAATTGTATGAGTAAAAATGATATGATAATATGAATTACAAATGAGGGTCCATATATATACTAGACGGAAGTCCCCTTTCATTAAGAAATGCTGTCTTTTCATTGAGACATATCCTTTCATGTTTCTCTTTATTAATTATAATTTATTTATTATTTATATTATTTATATATCTATGTTGTTTTTGTTTATAACAAAGACCAACCATGGCCGTCAACACACTAGGGATCTAGGACACACTCTAACATAAAGATCTTCTAACCTCAAGGGAAGGAGAAGTTCCTAGGTCAACCCATCAATCAAAAGGTGCAAGTGAAAAAGGTGAGATGGTTTGGGGTTAACTTCATGGAAGATGCTAGTGTGGTCTACTACTTATGCAACCATTGTCCTTAAGCAATATGATGTGGAGAGAGAGAGTAATCGTGGGTGTAATGTTCCAAAGTGAAATTTACTGCAAATAACAGAGACATGTACAAGGAAGCGACAACAATAAACAAATTCCAAACATGCACATCAAAGTACACGAGAATCTGAGCCATTTTATTAATGCAGAAATATGAGTACATAAACGACAAGGAATAATATAACCTGGGCCTGCTATGCAAACTAGGCAAACCCTAGGTGAGATCTCACTAATCCAATTGCTAGAAATGGCTCCCACAAACTCTGTGCACTGCCTAGAAATTCTACTAACTGCTGCTAGAAGGAAACTGAAATTCTGACCTTAGTGATGCTCGCCGCTCGGATCAATCTAAAATTGTAGCCACAAACTCCTCTCCTATAACCTAGAAAAACCCAGAAAAGGTTTGGCCTAACTCCAAGCTAAAATTGAACCCACAATGTGATGCAAACTGCCCAACTAACCAATAATACACCTTATTATAAGAATGTACAATTTTGGCTCGAATACTGCCTGAAATATTCTATAAAATTAGCTATAGAATCCTTACACCCAGGCCAACAAAACCCAGAAAGCTTTTGGGAAAATTCCAACCTTTCAGAATTTCCCAAAAATCAAGTGCCCAACGCTGAATCCCATACACCCACTGCCCAACACTGCATCCCACCAGAAAATCGACAGCTACATCCACCCAAATCCTGCACCAAAATAACTGGAAACTACTGAGAAATAGTGTTGAAATGATAGAGTGAGAATTCCAGCTATTTCCCAGCACAAAGCTACAGTAACTGCTTCAGCAAAAATTGCCCCGTAAAACCTCTACGCAAGCCCTAAGGAAGAATAATTTGGCCCACACAAATACAACAGTCTCGGGCTATGAAACTCCACAAGGAAAGCCATCCTCCTCCAAGCGAAATTCCTGCAAATTCTTGAGGCAAATCTCCTCGACAATTTCCTCCTCCAAGCAACTTTATTTCTGCTACTTTGTCCTCCTGAAAAATTCGTCCCACGTGATGCAGAGATTAAATGGCTCTCAAATTATGGAAAATAAGTATTTGATCAGCTCCAAAATTTTATCCAAGGGTGACACTCTAGGTTCACCGTAAGAGAGTTAGAATTTTCCGCTTGGAAATCCTTGTGCTAAGCAGCACTGGTAGACTTGGCTCAACAGCTCAAGCAAACCTTCCAAATCTGAAATGAAATGCCAAAACTAGAATGATCAAAATGAGATTCTAGCCTTCCTTTTTATTGTTGCTTTCCTTTCCACATACCATGGTTCAATTTCTCTCACACTATGCTTTGATACCATGGTTTGATTCTTCCTATGGTTCAATTTCCCTTTCTGCTAACCTCCACAACTTATCTTCACTTTAATTTATTTCTTTTCTCCTAAGTTTGGCCTTCTTTTCTCCCCAAAAATTATATTGAGCCCTGACAAACCATTTTCATAAGTTTATTTGCCAAAAAT
Organism: Pinus albicaulis; assembly: GCA_034641835.2. Classification (NCBI taxonomy): domain Eukaryota; kingdom Viridiplantae; phylum Streptophyta; class Pinopsida; order Pinales; family Pinaceae; genus Pinus; species Pinus albicaulis. The sequence continues at coordinate 880,311,682 of CM076577.1, forward strand.
ATTTATTATTTGCCAATATTGCAATATTGAGAATTTCCCTTAGCAAAATTATGAATTGGGGGCATAACCCTCGAGTGCATATTTTTCTTCAATATTTTTTTTCTTTACATGCATAGCTTGGGTTACAAGCTTCATTAGATGCATTAATTACCCCTTTAAGATGTAGTGGTTCATTTCTCATCATGTTTTGGGACGTTCAAAGCTCCTTTTATTTAGATAGATCATGATAAACCAGGAATTGGGAGGGCTAATGAGGGAGGTAGAGCTCAGGCTAGGCTTTTTTCTGCACACTTACACTTTGTCCCAACCATATTTTTCCTTCTATCATTTTCTTTCTAGTGTGGCTACATAGGTTTTTATCATTCTTTCTGCTTCATCAACCTCTTAGGTCCAAGTTTTATGGTCCATATTTAAGGACAAGGTACACAAGGAACCGATAAGTGTGAGAAAAAAGAAATCAACCAGAATAAGGGACATGGACAAAGGAAAGGGAAGAAAGGAAAACATGGATTACCATGGACATGCATCATCAATCAGTGCCACCTATTCATGCCCCTTCTAGATAGTGGAAAGAAAAGGCCTCAAGGATGGTCACACTAGACTAGAGGCAGAGATAACGACCAGGGTGGAGCAGGGGAACAAGGATACAGTCAAAAGCAGGCAATTATCAATTTTCACCCATGATCCATACTAGAATGCCTTAAACCATTAAATGAAAGCACTTGATACAAAAAAGAATTAGGGTACTTAATAGTTGAAGACCCACCTTCATTGGGTGAACTGGCTAGATGAAATAAACACTAACCAGAGAGTGGCTATCTGTGGATCAAAGTGGGGCTGCTGGCTGGCAAGCTGAATCAAAATGAGGAAAAATATCTCTTGGGAGCTACCCACAGGCTGGTCGGTAACAAGAGCTACAGAGCTAAATCACAGCAGTGTTTAATGAACACATAGAATTACACTAATTCTAGATCGTAATATGTAATATTATGAATCATAATAGATGCAGGAGTTATATTCCATTCTCTTTTTATGTAAGGTGTACAACTTGCTACTGGGATATGCATCATTACTTCCTTTCTGTTATTATTCCATCTTTTAACTAGTTACTAATTTTATACATAACTTGTGTATGTGGGAGACACACTGCTGCATAGACTATCCATTTTAGGTCTAGTGAACTTACTGTAGTCAATTAGTCAATCAATTTCATATAATTAAATCACTTAGTAGTTGGGGAACTTATTGACATGAATCAGCTTATGTATAAGATCTTTCGGTGAAAATCACATTCGAGCAAATTGTGTCGACGCGTTTCGAACCAGCCAGTGTGGTTCATCATCAGGACCTGATGATGAACCACACTGGCTGGTTTGAAACGCGTCGACCTGATGATGAACCACACTGGCTGGTTCGAAACGCGTCGACACAATTTGCTTGAATGTGGGTCCTGATGATGGACCACACTGGCTGGTTCGAAACGCGTCGACACAATTTGCTCTAATGTGATTTTCACCGAAAGATCTTATACATAAGCTATGGATCACAGAAGCCAAATTCCTAATAATGAATCAGCTTAGTAGGACAAGATCTGCAGGGTACTACCATGAAAGAAATTAATATAAAATTGAAGAGATTCTGGTCCCTGTTTGATATTTTAGAGCATCTCCTCTTTATGAAATGTTCAATCAATGCCTCACATCAATTTTTCTCTCATATTCTCTACATTTGAACAGATTGGGGATTTTGGAATACTGGTGGGATCAGGTTTCACTGTTTTCAAAGCACTTTTCTTCAATTTCTTATCAGCATTGGTCGCATTAGCAGGAACTGCATTGGTTAGTACAAGAACTCATGTACTGCCAATTTCATCTGGATATTTTAAATGTGTTGCTTTTAAGTTTTCGTTAATGTTGTAGGATTTAATGAGCACATTAAATGTTATGTTCGACTCTTTTTTTGAGCAGGCACTGTTAATAGGAAAAGATACAGGACATTCATCTTTGATAGAGGTAAACAAATTCTTTACCATCTTAATTTTCTTTCCTATGCATGTTCTTTAGACCAATCAGTTATTTTGTTAGCTTTGATTAGATAAATCATAAAACTATATTTCTTTTAAAAAAATAGTACTTCATTTTACAGCTTTCTGAACATATTTGATAATAATTCAAAGCTGCTATTAACCCCTATGGCAATAAGTGATGTCAATTAGTTTCCTTTTTTGATTAAGTAGAGAAGCAATGGGTCTCTCTTGTTCTAAATCACTGGTAGTAACTTGTCAGTTGCATTATATGAGCATGTGAAGCACGCAACATTCTGATTTTAGAAAGTTCTTGTGAAACGGAATATGCAAGCAGTAATTGCAACCTGTCAAGTGTGTCACATATTGTATGGAAACTAAGATCAAACAATGCATTTTTTTGACCAATGCCCAGGGATTCACGGCTGGTGGATTTATCTATATTGCAATGGTTGGAGTGCTTCCTGAAATGCACCATAAAGGGACATCATTTAAAATTACCTTGCTTCAGTTGATATCATTGATGTCTGGAATGGGTGTGGCTCTGTGGATATCACTTATTGAGTGAGCGGCAAAGCAGGATGCTTTCAAAAGGTAACATAGTATGTAAATCACTGAGGAACCAAATTAAGGTATACAAGCTGCCTGGCCTTTTCTGCAAAAGCTTCTACACCATAATTTGATTTTCCTTCCATGCAAGTAATTTTCAAGGAACACTGGATCACATATTCAGACCAAGTTTTAAGGCTGAAATATGCTCGAGTTAATAATACTTCTTGCAGCAATGCTGAAAGCGTTAGGCAGGTATCTTGAAGTAATCAAGTTCTGTACTTTGGTTTTGTATCAAATTTAGAGTTATTTATTTTTTCATGCTTGCTAGTATAGCACCAGTTTTATTTGAAATTTAAGTTTTTTTTTTAATCAGTGTCCCCGTTACACCCTAGTAATGAGATTTATACATCGATTATATAATATCTCATATTCCAATGGCATTGAACAATGTTTTCATTGGAGTTGAGTTACCTGGCACTTCTTTGCCTTGAGTAGCATTTATCTTGTTGAACCTGTTTCAACAAAATGCGCACAAATTTAGTCATTAACTTTCTTCTGTTTTATAAGTGTTGGGAATTTGTTGGTGTGGGTGTGACAATAGAAAAAGTTGTTACTTGTTCCAAACATGGGATCCTTTGATCATGACTATGTAAATTTATTATGCTGCATGGGGACACATACCCCACTTAAAAACCCCCATATTGTCCAATCCTGTGTTTTAAGGACCTGGGGGTTGCTTGGAAATGTTCTGATTTTCGTGGGGACCATCAGGGATGCGGGGACTGTTGAGCTATACCTGATCCATTCTGGAGGACTTCTGGTACATTTAGGGTGTGGAAGTTTTTGCGAATGCTGGGCTGTCCCTCATGTTGTAGCATCCATGGACATTCAAAAATTGAAAGAAGGAAAATAAATGATAATCACAGGTCCTGATGGATAAAGGATATCCTAAACTAACCTTACAAGTTTCCTCTGATTCAGTCTCACTTTCATTCCCTCTCACAGAGTTGCCTACCCTGTCTTACCATTCGGTGTTCAATCACTAGCAATGGCATTGTTGTAGCCACTGCTGCCCTCTCTGCTTGGAATTGGCCTGCCCTCTCTCATTTATACCGCTGTAGCTGTCTTCACTAAGCCTATTATAATTACTTGGAATTGGGATTGACCTTCAAATAGCCACTTTCACTCAATCTACTTGAAATCAACCTTCTGTACGCCTGCTTGGAATGGGTATGAATTCCCTTTGCAAAGAAGTGGCTGAACTGTGAAGTATGGAGTTTGAACATTTCAATTGCAGTTTACAGAAAATTTGAAACAATCAATTGGACCTTGGTGCATTGAAATGGATTTACCAGACTTTAGGATTTCTACTAAGTTGCATGATATGGGGAATGGAGAAAAGGGTATGCATTTCTGAAATGGAAACATGCTGGAAATGTGAACCACCAAAAATTTGGAGACGGGGAAACACACTATAATGTGCTATTTTATAAATAGCACATTATATCAAAACTTTTGAAGAAAGCATTATGAATAAATCAGCAAGAACCTTAAAATGGCAAACATAAATGACAAGAAATGTTCCACCATTGCTTATATTGGGATCCTCATCATTAGTATCAACCTTTGCCTCTAGATGAATCCTCTAGGGACATCACTCAATTTCACCTGATTTTGATGAAACCAGTGTAGCACATATCATGACATTATTGGAATTATCATGATATTATCGCCAAAACCAACCTAGGCCATAATATCAACAAATATATATCACGATAATTTTTCCTATTGAAATTATCATGATAATTTGGAAATTATCATTCTATCTCTGCCATTATCACCTTATAACCAGATTCTTGGTCATTTAACCCTCATTTTTTAAAAGTGAGTTAGGAGATTGAGCTTTGAGGATATTGTGACTATTTTCCATCAAGCAAACAAGGGGAAATCTATTGTTTTCATTTCACATGGTTCAACTCGTGAGATACATACCCTAGTGGTTAATTGTAATATTAAATTCTTAGAGGATGAAAATGAATGATAAAGGAGAAAATGAAGGAAAATAAACATTCCCATTAATTGTTTTAGGATGTTTTAGAGTGGTTCCAACCTCATTGGATTTCACATGGAGAAAGTAGAATTTTAAATCCCATTCAAAATTTAGCAGAATTAATAGTATTCATGATTTTAGGATTCACAAAATTTTGTTAAGTCCTATATAAGGCCCATGTTAACCCTAGAACTACTTATTAAGCCCTAGATATGGAGTGATTACACTTCTATTGTTACATTGTTATGTAGGTTAGTGTTGAAATTCGAATGCATGATAGAATTTCTTAACATGATAATTACTTGTGACTATTTAAATTATATATATATGTTTTCCATTTAGTGTATTTACTTCATTCATTAGGTCATCAAACAATTATACAAGCACAATGTACAAAAAGATAAGAGACACTAGAGATTAGGCCAGAGGTCAGGGAAAAACCCACAAGGGGAAAACCCATCAATCCTTTCCTTATAGGATCTTAGTGAACAAGAGAAATCCAATTCAAACTAACCAATAATCCAAGTGCGAAGTCAACCCTCCAACTCTCCACAACACTGTTTACAAGATGCCATTTTTTTGTCCTTGAACCAACTTCAGATCACAGGAGTATAGCTCACAATACACATAGATGTAGCGCCATAAGTAGCTCACATATACAGAGAGATAGGTACCAGAAGAAGTTCGCATCATCATACAGAGAGTGCCACAGGAAGCCCAAATTGTTATAGAGAAATACCACAGTAAGCTCGAATTGTTACAGAGAAAGTGCCACAGGATCCCAAATTGTCATAGAGAAAGAGTCATGGGAAGCCCGAATAATCATAGAGAAAGTAGTGCCTTAAGGAGCTCCTATACCACATATAAATGTGCCACAAATGTCTGAATTTTCTTCCACTAATGAAGTTCAAATTTCTTACCAAGTGATGGAATATAGATGCCAATATATAGTTGTTTGTTCATGTGAAGGGACATGTCCTTTGGGAAGGCCAACTTGTCTTCTGGAGTGATGACTTGGTCAACTTGGAGACACTAAAATATGCCTTCTTAAAAAATCAATTTTCTTTCTTTTAAATGTCCAAATGAGAGATGATACAAATAAATTTTCTTTTGAGTCTAGCATGAAGAACATGCTTGACAAAATATAATAAATATATCAATGATTAAATACATTTATGAAGACCGAACCTAGTTACAAATTCAACAGCTAGAACCCCTCGTGGTCCCATTTTATTATAATTGTACCCCTTGCCTCCTATATATATATACTAAAGAGACCTAGTCTTAGAATCATCAATTATTTTTTTGTACATTGTATTCATTGTAAAAGGAGGTTTGCCCCTCGAAGAGGATTGTAATTATCGGTTTCTTATCATTTTCAAGACACAGGGATTATGACATTTGGTATGATAGCTCATTATCCTAGGATTTTGTTGCTTTAAACAAGTCATCATGGCATTTTCACTATAACTTTTTTCTAGAAGGTTTCAGACGATGAAAGTTGGAGAATATAGGACAAATCTCAGACAATATCTGTTTCAAATTTCAGATCTTGGTTCACTATATTTTCAGAGATCTACTCCAAGGAATTTAGGGTTCTTGAGGTCTCCTGAAATCAATTCAGTTTGACATTTTTGTTATAATTTCTTTATTTTTTTTATTTTTATTTTTTATCAATTTTTAATTTTTATTTTTTTGTTGCTCTGTGAGATCTCATACTGTGAAACTTGGACCACGTTGAGGCGAAATCTCAGAGAACATCTGGCTCAAATTTCAGATCTTGGTTCGCTTTAATTTCAGACATATGACCTGAGGAAATATCAGTTTTGAATGCTCTTGAAAACAATTACAAACAGGCCAATTGCGCATTTTCGCAATAACTTTTTTATGAGGGGTTCTACACAGTGAAACTTGGACCATATTAAGAAGAAATCATCTAGTTAAATTTTCATAATTTGGTTTGCTATACTTTCAGAGTTATAACTCGTGGAAGTTAGGGTATGTGACAATCTTGAAATACATATTAAACATGCCAGCTTGTTATTTTTGCTATATCTTATTTTCTGGGACTTTTCAGATTGTGAAATCTTCAGAAATTTTAGGAGACATATATAAGTACCTCAGGTACAAAGAATTATATTTCAAGAATTGGACATGTGGCATGGTATATAAGTTTGGCTCGTGGGAAGAAGCCAAAAATCAATGAGTTTGGGAAAGTTACCGTAACTTTAACTTGGCACATCAAATTCTATTCCTATGGAATTGCAGAAAAAACATATTAGAGTATTACAGACCAAAGTTTTAGATTCAGAAGGACAAAAATATCAGAGATATATCAAGAGAAAACTCCATCCATTCAGGGATTTTCCAAATTAAGGTACATAACTTATAGGCAACCTAATTATTGATTAGAAGGCCCCATATTTTTGGTGACTGAAAGTTGTGATAAACAGGGGTATTATTATTATTTCCAAAATGTCTCTAAAGAAAGCTACTAGACCAATTAAATCTACTAAACGCTCATCCTTGACTCATGGAAAATTGAAGACTTAGATTTTAGGTTACCTCAATTAGAGAAGAAAGTTAATGAAATAGATGGTAGTATGATGAAAAAGGTGGATTTGTTAGGTTCTCAAGAAAAATTAAAAAGACAAATAGAAAAGAAGATGAGTGAAAATAAGGAAGAAATACAAAAATCCATAAGGGAAGAAATAAAAGACTTACAAAACATTCTATTAAAATATCTCCCTAATAGGGATGTGTAGATACAACAAAATCATGAACATAACGAGAAGCAGGTTGTTGAGAATGAATCTCATATTTCTATCACAATTGGAGAGAACAAATATTGAATCACGAAACCACAATCATGAATTTTCAATCCAAGATCCACATCATCAGGGCTTCATGTCTGCACCAAGGAACTACTACATTCTGAAGATCAATATGAAGAAGTTTGATTGTATTGATCTTGTAACATGGATATTTTAGATGGAGTAATACTTTGATCTATATTAAGTGGCATGTTTATAAAAGGTAAATATTGCATATATGTTCTTAGAACAAGACCAACATGTATGGTATCAATGGCTTTGTGAAAGGAAAAAGGATCATGTTATATCTCGGTCCAGTTTTAGAGAAGAATTGATCGCACATTATGGGGATATTAAGAGCTATACATTCTTTAGTCAATTGGTAAATATTTGACAAAAGGGTCTGATTATAGATCACATTCAACAATTCCAAAAGTTGAGTCTCAGAGTAAAGAATATTTTAGAACATAATTTGGTAGACCTCTTTATGGGAACTTTAAAGGAAAGCATCCAACATGTGGTGCATCACTTTGAACCTAAATCTCTATAACATGCTTTCAATTTGGAAAGGATAGTTGAATAAAATTATGGCCACTAGAAAATCAATCACTAATAACTATAATGAATATCATGCTCCCTTTCCTAAACCGACAAGGTTGAATCCTTAGTAAATGGATGAAAGAAGACAAAAGGGAATATGTTTCAAATGTGGCAACAAGTACAATAAGGGGCATAAAGGTAGTGAGAAGAAATTATTCTACATAGACTTTGAAGAGGAAGAAGATCAAGAATTGGAACTATCACAAGATGTATACAACAATATCCTGTCATGCATTGGCTAGCATAAGTACTCCACAAACCCTCAAGATAGAAGGATGCATCAAAAGAAAAAGGTAGCAGTGTTGCTTGATTTGGTAAGTACCTATAACTTCATAAATTATTAAATAAGTAAACTTCTTAATTGTTTCATATATCCAACAACATAGTTTCAAGTAATGATTATTGATGGAGGCACCATAAATTGTTTAGGGAAGTGCCATAGTATTAAGCTTAATATGGGGGAGTATTTTTTCCACAGTCCCATGATTGTAATAGAAATGGGTGTGTTGATGTTGTATTAGGGGTACAATGGTTACAATTATTGGGAACAATGACCTTTAATTTTCAAGATCTCTTCATAAGATTTACCTCAGAATGAAAGGAAATTGAGCTTAGAGGTATATGAGGGAAACCCACTAAAGTGATAAGCTCTAATGGAAGGGAACTAGGGTGTAATGGCATAATTATGTTCTATAAATGTTCAAATGTCAATATCGTCTATGTCAAGGGATCTCCATAAAGTTGTCAACACTCATCCGAAGGTATTTGGATTAATAACCAAGGGTTTTCCACCTAATCGAGATCATGACCATGGTATTCAATTGCAATCGGGAAGTGTACTAGAGATAAATAAAGAAGGGAAAATCATATTAGAAGTAGAAAGACGATTAAGTAGTTGAGTAACCTAGCAATTGTGGAGTATGTCATCAACATAAGAACCTAATAGTGGAAGAGATGACATGGGAAGATGACTTATTCTTGCAGAATCACTAGCAGTTATTCAAGTGTTGAGGACAACACTTTTTTGAAGGGAAGGGGCATGTTAAGCCCTATATAGGCCCATGTTAACCCTAGAACCGTTGAAGAATCAAAGTAGTTATATTAGGGTTTGATTCTCCGATCTTGATAATTACTTTTGAATGTGTTGGCTTCTTTTACTTATTATCCTATCTTTCATCAAGCAATTACCATATTATGTGTGTATGAAGATCCCAAAACAAGAGACACAAGATATAGGCACTATGCTAGGGAAAAACCCCCCTCGAGGGGAAAACCTAGTCAAGATAATTCTTCCTTTCAATAGTATTCTTTGAGACTCTTCACCCTAGACATGAGCCAAACTTTCCCTCCGCACAAAGTCAATCTTCCAGATCTTCGAACCAACAACATCAACTTGTCCTCCATCAACTTCGACTAGATAGTAGATTTAGCAGCAACAGCAACGTCAAACACTAAAATACTTCGATCTCCCAAGAGAGGGCACGAAATGCTGATATTCCACCACCAAAATTTCTATTTTTCCTTCCTCTATCATCTAGACCCAACTCGCACTCCTTTCTGCTTCCTTCTTCCACTTCACACTTTTTCCTATGATGTAGTAGATATCGAACCGGCTTGAGAAGTGATGCTCCAAATGAATTCGATGTCCTCCACATGAGGATGTAGGTGGAGGCTGTGTTAGCAAAGGAACAATAGTTGGAACTCGAACACTGGCATTGGCACTGCTACTGGATGGTGGGTGTGGCAGTGGCATGGCTGCTGTCCTCATCTCTCAAAAGTTCTGCTTCCAATTCTTTTAGATGTATAGTGTTGTCCTCCAAATTATCGTCCTCTGGGTTGTTGTCCCAAAATTTATATGATAGATCCTCATAAGCCCGATCACAATAATGACTCAACAACCTCAAGTTGTAGTGCACATAAACCAAGCTTTCTGCTCGGTTTTCATTGAGTCTGTTTCTTCTCACATTATGTATGAAGCTGTAGGTGCTCCAACACCTCTCCGCTGAAGAAATATTTACAACCTGTGAGAGAACTTTTTTTGCCAATTTTGGCAAAAGTGCCATGCTGCCATAGGCTTCCCACCATGTGAGAGCATCAAATATGTCTCTATCTTCCATTTCATGCAAAGAACCAAACAAACTAGTGCAACTGAAGTATCTGCCTAATTCAAGGCGCATATTAGCACAATCCTCCTTGTCAAGGAACAACTTGTCTAATGCTTTCATATATCCCTTTGTACCTCTGGATCTGTATGAGGTTTGATCCTAACCCCACCCCTAGGTGCAGGTTGGCCCAACCGAGATGGAGAGTAGTATTTTGGCATAAGGATATACACCAAGGCATGTAGTGGAACATTAAGTTTATTCCACCATGCACACACACAATTGTGAACCATTGAATACAAGTTGGGTTCATTTCCCTTAACAACATATTTTATTTACCCCAAAATTATATCCATCTGCTCGTACACCTCCCCAATCACTGGTTTATATGTATCTGCAAAGCGAATCATGCTATAAACAGGCTTGGTGAAATTCGAATTTTCCCTCACGTGCCCAAAATAGACCATCAAGAGCGGTCTCCTCCATGTGTTCAAAACCGTGCCTGTCAACTGATGTTGTTGCCCTGTCCTTTAACACCTGCCAATGTGGACTTGATACCATGCTAGCCAATGACTCTCTTACCTTCGAAAGGTGCCTGAAGGTGAGGTAATAACTACCAAATCTAGTCTTTGCAATCTTCAACAACTCCAATCTTGAGTGACCGCGGAAAAGCCCATGGGTATTGCTATGATTTGTAATAAATCTTATCATTTTTTTGCCTCTCTTGTACAAATCACCAATCCATCTGTATTGAGGTTGTTTGTTTTTAATTATATCATGAATCAAAAGGTTCATTGTGTGAACCAAGCACCCAATCCAAAATATGTTGGGGTATTTATCCTCAATTATTGCTCCCGCTGCCTTACAATTAGCAACATTATCAATGATGACTTGGAAGACATTGTATGGCCCAATACGCTCAATTGTGTCAAGTAATGGTTCTGCAATGCTGATGACGGTCTTGAACTTATCTGAATAATCATATGATGAAAGGAAGATTGCACATCTAACAAACACATCAAGAACACTTACCAATGCCTTGCCTTTTACATTTGTCCATCCATCAGATACAATGGACACCCCATGCTGATGCTAAGAAGTTGTCATTCTACTCAAAGAATGAGTTATTTTTCCTTTTTCATGATCAAGTCCCACGGTTCTAGCCTTGTCATACCCAAGGCTCTTGTATCCTTTGGGGGCATCATTAATGGAAAAAAAAAATTCATGCCAATAAGGTGAGCGAAGAACATTGAATGGTATCCCACATGCATAGAGAAACTGGAATTTTTTTTTAATCCACATCATTCCTAGACAAACTCTGTGTACAAGTCCATATCTCACCTCCATTCTTTGGGTTCAACTTGTCATTGGCCATTTAGGATTTGGCACCCATATGTCCACAAACTTGGGTAGGGCCCAAAACAATTTCCCTGGGAGGTTGATGCAACTAAAAGAAACAAATGAGCATATCATGGCCACAACAAAACTAAAGAAAGAAAAATCAAAATGCAAAAGATGGCCAAGGATATAAATCGTAACATGTGGGCAAAGTCTAACATGAGCTCTACCTCACTCATATGGCCATCACCCGATTCCTTGGCATTCATTACTCCATCACATCAAAAGAAGGAGCCCTTGCATGTCCCAACCTCGATGCATGATAAATTGACTCATCATTAAGGGGCAATCAACTGCTACATCATTGAAATCAAGTTTTACTCTTTGATCTATAAGCACTAATACAAAGAAAAATCAAGTAAAATGTTTATGAGCCCAATCATTGACATCTCTATATTTTGGTTATAAGGGAGGATATCATGGACTAGATTACATCCTTTTCTTACTTCTTCTCATGTGGTCATCTATGTGTGGGAATTCTATTTTCTTACCTCCCACCGACCTTATCATCCATGTGATTTTGTCCACATTCGCTTTGACATTCAATACATGATTAATCATATAGGTTAGCATATTTATATTGATTTGATGATATTTTGGTTGTAAGGGCTTTATGATTACACTTAGTATTAGTTTTGTACCATATGCATGTTAGAGTAGGATGCATTGCATGATGATTTTTGCATTAGAACTAATGTCATATGATATTGCTCATGGTAGACTAGTTGCATTTAGATTAAAAATTGCACATTTTATTATTTGTTGATTTTACGACCTGACAATAAGCATGGGTGATCATAAGACACTGTACAAACATGTTTCCCCGTGGGTTTAGTATTTGACATGTGCAGGTAACAAGTCTACAATAAGCAAGAGATTGTTGGAGTTCTTGTGACCTCCCATTCGAATAGCTTCGCCCACTTTTCGAGAGATCACGTCCCAGTTGGAGCCATATGTTACCCACCATCATTAGGGGAGTTTTGAGGTCTAAAATGGGCCTCCTAAGGAAATTATAAAATAATAGTGGAAATAATAAAATAAGATTTGATTACATCATCAAATTTTAAAGGGAAAAAAGAAAAAAAACTACTTTTTCAACACGTATTTTCAACATATCTCCCAAAGATTTTACTCAAATTTCGAGCAGGAGTACTCGTTGGATGGAAAATTTAATTCCTCATCCAAGTAGTACCCATGTTGCATACTTTCGACAGACCCTTCTATACGAAAAATGATAAATACACGAAAAACATGATTGCAATCACGTTTTTTTTTATGTATTTATCATTTTTCGCGTAGTAGGGTCCATTGAAAGTATGCAACATGGGTACTCCTTAGATGAGGAATTAAATTTTGCATCCAATGAGTACTCTCTCTCTTGAAATTTGAGTAAAAAATTTGGGAGATAAGTTGAAAATACGAGTTGAAAATGTAGTTTTATTATTTTATTATTTTTTAATCTTTTTACCCTTTTACTTAAAAAATGGTGAATCATCCCCCATGGTTGACATCATCATCTTGAATCCTATTGGTTATTATAAAGTTTATTTGGTTGTACATTTTTCTTAGGAGGCCCATTTTAGACTTCAAAATTCCCCTAATGTTTGTGGGTGATATCCCTAGGAGAAAATTTTCTCCAAGATGGTCCTCAGTCGGCAACCAGCAGCCCCTTGAAGCCACCAACTAGCTCATCGTGCCATTTCTCTGCCACCGAGCCATCCATGTGGTCCTTCACCTATATTTCATGATCGTATGTTTGAAGGTGGGCCTACTAAACCTAAAGATATGCCTTGTCATTTGGTAATTGAGTATTGTAGTTTTCTTATCATGGACACTTTTGGGCATGGATTAATGGGGGGATTCGGCCAAAAGAGTGGGTTAGGTCTGTGCTTCTGTCCCCTATACCTCTTTTGGATGCTACCCTTGGATCTTAGTCCTGTTGGATCTCTTTTACCAACCGTTGGGTGCCGGGGTGGTACTACATGGTAAACCCCAATTTTGGTTGTGTGGTCGCGCTTTCCCATCCACATATATCACTCTCCTTTTGTTTATTATAACACCATCCATCATCTTTCCCGCCTGGGTCCACATTCCTCCACTTGCTCCACACAGGGTTAGGCTCCCCTTCCCCTTTCACACACCTTGGGTCAGGCCTGAAACGATGCCTTGGAGGTTGATGTTGTTGAAAAGAAAAAGTAAAAGCATAATTGACCACATTCAATAGGAAAATGTACACAAAATGCAAAAGATGGTCGATACAAACACATTTAGCACGTGGGAAAAAGCCAAATGCATGAGCGCTACCTCATCCCCATGACCATCACCCTAGTTCCCACAGGCCCTAGATGAGCCTCCTTTATCATTATGAAACCCATGATTTTCCCAATCCCTGGTGGGAAATGAACTGCCCTACCTTAAAAATGGGTATCCAGTGCTATACCTTACACATCATGCTCTTATCCTTTGAGCCCAGGGAATTTAATCAAAGAAAAATCATAAAAGGAAAGGCATATATAGAAGGGTGGAAAAATCAAGGTTGGGGTATCTCATGCACCATGATGGCTCCCTCCTATACATTATGTACCCAAGTGTCGTCTTCCATTTACTAGCTACCCTTGTACACCGACTTGTGTCCCAGGGTTGCCCCTTTCATTCCCTACTTCGTTCATCTCTTTATCACATGCCACCACCCTTTTAAGGATGTACCTTGGACATACTATGCCCTTTAAAGGTAGAAACCACCTAATAGGGTACTAGTTGACCCACTTTGGAGCTTGGAGACATTAGCACATTCCAAAGCCCATTATGGAAGGGCATGCCATTATTAAGTACCCACTTATTCTCCATGGTTTGTAAACTCTTTAACTTGATTTGCTTAAATGACTTGTTGTACTGGAAGGCTAGTGGATTCATTAAATCATATGAAGGATTGCATATGGTCTCCCTATACAGGGTCCTAACCCTCTATAGGGCTACATTGGCACATGTAGGGTGTGTGTAGAGAGTCGTGGGCCTCCACAAGAGTAGACAATGCTCCATGTATCCCCAAATATGTTCAGAGATTGCTCGAGATTCACCTATTGGATGAGAAAGATGCACCTGGTTCACCATGACCATCCAGGCACTGTAGAAATTTATTAATACTGATGTATTACCAAATCCTCCTGATCTAACAATATTTATCTTCTTGCTAAATACATAATCCTTCCACTATTAAACTTGCGGAAATTTAAAACTCAATTGCAAACACATGTGAATAAATTTAATCGCACATAACACAGTTGTTTAACGGGAAAGCTTAAAGCTAAAAACCCCAACTATCATATATTATGTATATCAATGGAATCATGTAATAATCTCATACAAAGCTTAGTACATCAAGCTCTCAGTACAATATAGAATCATTACACACTGTCATGCAGAAATTTGCATATCTATGCACCAATTTCTTGCCTCCTGACAGCCTGCCTCCACTACGCAATCCCTGCTGAAGAAGACCCTTGAATGAACTCGAATTTTCCTTGCCTTGACTGCGCAATCCTCATTGGCAACTCCAATGTGTGTCAGATGCATTGAATGTCACTATAGTCATAACGGATAGTCCATCTCACCCTTTCACCTATCTCTCCATTGGGTCTCCACTGGAACTGACATGAACTGTAGTTAACTGTTGTATTTGTTTAGTTGTTAGTGAGTTATTAGTTGTGAATTAATTAATTAATTAATTCACTTAACTCTCACTAGTGTATCTTTCAGTTAGACTAGATACAACTAGCTCAACTGAGTTTAACTCCATTAAATGAGTTAAACTGAATAACAACTGCCGTAACTACTCTTCCAACTATGTCATAACTTTGGCACTTCAGTTCTGACTGAGTCCTCCATGCATGAGCCACCAATAACCCTAGGAATTGCGTAATTCCTTCAGCCCACTGATTTGCCAAATCCGTTCACTGAAATAAAGTGCTCCAAGAGAATAAGTTGATGTTTATTGTCAGATTATTATTAAGGGCTAATAATAATCGACATGCACCTATTTTTAGATTGATGATCTATAAATAGACTTCGCCCAATATTCTAAAAATAGAATTTCATCTATTTTTCAACTTGATCAACCATCTACAAATAGCATCCTGCAACTTATAGAATATGCTTACCATGTCTAGAAATAGACATACACCTAAAAATAGCCTGCAGGCCCCACTTAGTGAAGGTGCTTACTTTTCACTAAGCTCATCATCTTGTTGAATCTCAACACTCCCTCTCAACAAAATAGGGATTATCCTTCACCCCGATCCTGCCTCTATCGTATTTGAATTTTCTCTTACCGAGGGCCTTCGTCAGAATATCTGCATCCTGATCTTAGTTAGATAAGCAACTGATGTACTTAACATGTCGATGTGTGTGCAGGATATCATGTTGGATCTATGTGGCTGGGATAATGAAGTTGTTAACTCGATCATCTTCCTTATCATTAGGATCTAAATGTGAACCGAACAAACCGACCAAGATCTTACTCATCCAGATAGCCTCACATGCAGCTTGACTTGCTTCCATGTATTCTGCTTCCATTGAACTGAGTGCCTAGGATCTTTGTTTCCTACTGTACCAAGAAACTGTTGTAGATACGATACTGAAAACCCCTCCTGATGTGCTCTTTCTGTCCGTTGGGCTGCCTACCCAATCTACATCCATGAAGCCATGCAAATTCACCTCATCTGTCTATCTGTACCATAAGCCATACTCAGATGTGCCCCTGACATACCTCGGGACATGCTTGCCTTCCTTCCAAAAGAGCTTGGTAGGATTAACCATCGCTTGTGAAAGTTGGTTCACCGCATAGCATATGTCTGGTCTTGTATTAACTAAATACAGCAGGCGAACCACAACGATAACGGTGGCATCCTTACCTTTACCGATGCTTAGCATCCTCTTTCCTCCAATTTCTTGGAAGAGGAGTATCCATGAGCTGAGTTCTCCATAAGAGCACCAAGTATCTCCAGGAACTTGCCTTGAACACAAGGAGTTCACCTTCCATTGCCATGTTTCCAATCAAGGAAATAATGAAGAGGCAAATCCTTCATCTGACTCTCCTTTGCAAGATGTTGCCCAGCAGGTGCCATAACTTCTCATCACTAGATTAGTATTAAATCATCAACATAAAGAAAAATGATTCAAACTTACACTGATCAGTGTGCAGAAGCACGTGGTGCTTGTCGACCCAGAACATTGCTCTTTTGAGTTTGCATCTAGGCTACTTACAGAAGATCAAATCCTTGACTTGCTTGCTGTCTTACTCACCTCAAATGACTGACAAAGGCGCGGTCTTACCTCCATCGATGGTCTTATATTATCATACGAAGAGCAAGGATGGTCCATATGGAAGAATACCATGCGACAGGTGCAAAGGTTTCTTCATAGTCAATCCCCTCAATCTGTGAGAAGCCCCGGGTAACAAATCTTGCCTTATACTTCTCGACACTCCCATCAATAGCTTGCTTTACCTTGTAGATCCATCTTGATCTTACAATTGATTTTCCCACCGACATGAGCAATCTCCCAAGCACTGTTTCTGACAATGGAGTCATACTCCTCCACCATGGCATCTACCCATGTGGGCTCCTGCACTTCTTCTTCAAAATAAGATGGCTCTGTCACGATACACTTGCTCATAAGAGCCATGTATCCAGTAAATCGGTCAGGTGACTGTCTCTATCTGCACTGTGATGTAGGGAATCCTACATTCTGTGCCGCATCAAGCTTCAGTCTCTCAGCTTCTGTGGTATGCTTTCTGCCTTGTCTGATGTTTGGTTCTGCATGAGTGGACTCCTCCACTCCATGATCCTCCTCTTGTGGCTGATCCACATCTAGAGGCTCATCTTTGGGAACAAGAAGTTCCTCCTCTACATGCAAGTGTAGCTCCCTCTCAAGCGACAACTTCATGGCTTTCACCTCATTGAATTTTATATCCCATTGCACCACAGTCATTCATCTGTTTGGCAAATACACATGATAATTATGGGGTGTTTCTGTGTACCCCACAAATATCCCAACTTCTGCAGTCGGCTCCAGCTTCTTCCTTGCGTCCTTTGTCACATGAATGTAAACAAATGAGCCAAAAGTATTCAAATGAGAAATATCAGGCTTCTTACCAGTAAAAGCTTCTTCAAGTGTACTCATGCCAAGTACTCTATGAGGACAACGATTTTGCACATAAACCACAGTTTTGCATGCTTCCGCCCACAATTGCACCGGTAGGCCCTAGTCATGCAGCATAGCTCGTGCAACACCCATGATCGTTCTGTTCTTCTTCTCCGCGGCCCCATTCTACTGTGGGTTATGAGGCGCTATGATTTCTCTTCGAATTCCTTCTTTGCTACAAAAGTCTTTGAATTCGTTCGAGATATATTCACCACCATTATCGCTCCCCAGAGCCTTCACTTGCTTCCCCGACTCCTTCTCCACCATTGCTTTAAACTCACATAACTTTGAGAATCTTTCGCTCTTCTTCTGCATAAAGAAGATCCAGCATCTACGAGAATAGTCATCAACAAAAATAACATAATACCTGTGTTTTGTTGTTGAAGCCACTGAGAAAGGTCCACACACGTCTGTGTGAATTCTCTCTAAGATCACCGAAGCACGGTTCTCCTTCTCATGAAAGGTGGTCTTCACAAACTTACCCAGAGTACATCCCTTGCACTGATCTGACTGCGCAAGAGTACTCTTGGGAAGTCCAGTAGAAATCTGATGCAAAATCTTCAAGGCGCCATGGTCAAGATGGCCCAATCTTCTATGCCATAATTTGCCCTCATCCCGGCTCACCACTTCTTCTTCTTTTCCCATCATTGCAGCGCAACCATCTACCTCCAGCTTGTAGAGATTCTTAACTCGAATCCCTATCCTCTTGGTTTGACCCGTTGTTTTATGTCGCAGGAAAGCTTTTCCCTTGCTGAAAACAATGTCATAACCTTTGTCTTCCAACATTGCGACCGAGACCAAGTTCTTCTTCAGACCTGGAACATGCATGACATCTTTCAACATAAGTGGTTTACCTGACTCCCTCGCAAAGGTAATGGTCCCAATGCCGGTCGCACTGTATCTACCACTGTCGCCCATATCTATATGCATTTGGAGATCCTTCTCCTCCAAGTCACTAAAAAACTCCTTGTCTCCCGTCATATGGAAAGACGCACCACTATCAAGGTATCACATCGATCCCATAGCGCCTAAAACCAAGCATGCGATCAAAGAGAAATCAAGTTCAAATTGTGAGGCTAAGGCCTCTCCAGCTGCAGCTCCAACAACCTTCTTGTTCTTCTTTTTCTATGGGTAGTTAGTGGTGAGATGCCCATGTTCGTGACAGTGAAAACACTTCACTTTGGACAAATCCAGCTTCTTGCCTTTAGCCTCAGATTTTGAGTGAAATTTATTCCCCTTCCCTTTCCTTGCTTTGGCAGCCAAAGCGCAATTTTCTTCATCATCATTCTTCGATTAAGAGCCTCCCTGGTACTTCGCCTTATCTCCTCCTGCACAAGATCCGACCAAAGTTGCTCCCAATTCGGCAGTTTCTCTCGTCCATTGACAGAGTCCTGATAACTGTGCCAAATCTTCGGTAACCCAAGGAGAGCCAAGGTCACCAAGTCATCGTCCGCAACTGTAATCCCCACACTTCCCAGTTCATCCCTGCATTGGACAAACTTCGTGAGATATTTTGGAATATTGTCGCCCTTCTCCATTTTTATTTTTCTGAGCTTATCTTTCAATGCCAACTTCCTATGGTCATTGCTGCTTTGGAAAAGATCTGTCAAAGCCTTCCACATTGCAAATGGAGTGGCTTTCCCATGAAGGCTTGACACAATATGGTCCTTCACACCTTCCAACAAAATTCTTCTTGTCTTCGCTACCTTCTTTTGCCATGCGTCAAGTAATGCAACATCGCTAGAAGTAGGCTTAGGAACATCGCTATCGATGAACTCCTTCAGTCAATTATCTTCAAGCACTGCCTCCATCCTATCCTTCCAGGCTATGTAATTCGAGCTGCCCTCAAGGGCATACTCCAATCGCAACCCATTGAAAGACATTTCAATGAATACTCAACTGTCGCACCAAGATTTCTGCAGCAAATTCGAATTGTCCACCAGCACAAACTCAGCAATTAATCACAATTGCAATCTCCAATAATTAATACTGCTCTGATACCATGTAGAAATTTATTAATATTGATGTATTACCGAATCCTCCTGATCTAACAATATTTATCTTCTTGCTAAATATAGAATCCTTCCACTGTTAAACTTGCGGAAATTTAAAACTCAATTGCAAACACTTGTGAATAAATTCAATCGCACATAACACAGTTGTTTAATGGGAAAGCTTAAAGCTAAAAACCCCAACTATCATATATTATGTATGTATATTATGTATATGTATTATAAATATGTTCCAAGTTTCACCATATGAAGCTTTCCAAAAAAAAAATTACATTGAAAATTCCACAATGACATGTTTAAAGCAATATCATGAGACCTTATACCAAATGTTATAAACCTTGTACCTTAAAAATGATAAGAAACCAATAATTATAGTCTTGTTCGAGGGGGGGAATTTCTTTTATAATCAATAAAATGTACACTATATTATTTGATGATTATGAGACTAGGTCTCCTCAGCATATATATATATATATATATATATATATATATATATATGAGAAAAGGGGTACAATTATAATAAAAATGGGACCATGGGGGTTGTAGCCTATATAACAATATAACAATAGAAATGTAATAACTCAATGTATAGGGCTTAATAAGGGATTTTAGGGTTAACATGAGGCTTAATAGAGTGAGGGAGGATATTTTAGGGGGTGTATTAAGGGTGGGAAAATTTATGGAGAAGATCTGGAAAATCGATTTACAAGTATAGGAGAAACTATATAAGTCACATGAAAAATACAAAGCTAGGAATGATCAACACAAAACAAAAATTTCTTTCAAGGTGGGAGACAAATAATGGTTACATTTAAACAAGGAGGGGCTACAAGGTCTTGGTAAGACAATCAAGGCTCTATGATATGGTCCCTTTGAGATACTGGAAATGGTGGGAGAAAATGCCTATGGACTTAGTCTTCCCCCATACATGCACATTTAATCAGTATTGAATGTATAGAATATAAAATTTTATGTGTTTTCCATGTTATATCAAGAAGAGGAACAAGTCCTAATTTTTGTAGAGGATTTGGCACTAGATGCTCAGGTAGTGTTGATACATGATATAGTCTTGTGGAATAGGTCAAAAATAGAAGATAGGGGTAGTGTGACCTTTAGAAGATTGGATTGAAAGGACATCTTCCATGAAAAGCTAAATGGTACACTCAAGAGAAGGTGGAGGAAAATTTTCCTTACCTCAATCAATAGAATCTTTTGGGGACCAAATCCTATTAAAATTGGGAGGTATGATCTATATTAGATTATCGTATTACTTTTCATCTATATTGATACTTCCAAAGTGGAAAAATTAGAGGAATCAACTCATAGGACCAATTTTACCAGTGTGTCCCAATTTGGTGAAATAGGGTCTGAAACCTTATTGAAGTAGTTTGAGGCATTAAATGACATTTTTTAGGGGTAAAACATTTTTGCTTAATAACATCACCCCTAATGTTATTCTACAAACAAATTCCTTTGCAATGGTGCAATAATTTCCTCAATCAATTTTTTTATGAAAAATTTATGCCACCTAGAATTTGAATTTCATGTTTTAACCATGATGGTTTGAGATGATGCCATGTCAACCACATTATTCATGGAAAAGGGGAAATTCACGTGATTAAGATGAATAATGATCTATAAGAGCCAATATTTTAACTATATCTAAGATTTTAAGTAGTCAAACTTAACCACTAGTAGGCTATTGGGTTGTATTATAACTGCACCATTAGGGAGAAAAGGGGTTCCATTATATTCAAGTGAATTTTGTTCTGTAGATGAGAAAAGTATCCAAGAGTGGATAGGGGGAGTTAAAATAGAGAGGGTTTGTGTATTATAGCAACCCATAGGTCACAAGTCTCACTTCTTTGTACTTACATCCATTTCAATTCGGAGAAAGAGAGAGAAATGCAACCTCACCCTCCAACTGGGTTTCCTCCTAAAAGGGTTTCCTATGCTCTCACATCTTGTGTTAATGTGGTTCATGAGATATTTTTCTATTTTTTATGTTTTTTTGCATGATTTTAATTTTCATGCATACAGAATAAGAAATAATTAACATATCCAAAAATCTAAGGAGAAATAAAACTTCATGGTGTAGATTTCATATTTTCTTATATATATATATATATATTATGGTACATATGTTATGATGAATTGTCCAATGGAATATCCACAACAATTTACAGATCAAAATGTCTCTCTTATTAATTGTCCCACTGCTAATTGACATGGGGATGGGGCATAAGGAGTGTGAATGTGATGTTTTCACTATAATTTTTTTTTAACAAAGTAATAACCCTATAATAGATTTAACATTTTTTCCAAAGCATCCAAATCTATCTAGTCTTCAAGTAAAATAATGACATTTGAAAATGCTCCTTGAAGGGTGTTACACCTACAAAATGAGAAGTTATTTAAGGTTATTATGCCACTCTTAGTATACATTAAATGATTTGGGATAAATTATTCATATATATATTTTTTTACTTTCTAACACAGAATTATTTTAGCAAACACTCGATATAATCTCCTACTTTATCATCTAACATTTCTTATGATATGGGAGGTCACTTGGGGAGGTGATATTGATCATCCCAAGTTCACATAACTTGAGACACAATTCCCTATACCCTAACTTTATTTAATACATGCACATAGAAATAACAAAGAGTAATTTTTTATGATACCAATGGTCTAGACTATGTAGGAAACACAATTTAAGAAGAAATATGTGTTGGAAAACAAAATAACACTCAGAAGGGGGTGAATCAATATTATACAAATGTTGAAAACTATTTAGCTAGTCAAACACATTCAATAATAAAACATTGCATCTACAACGTAAAGAATTGGGCACATGATGTTTATGTGGAAACCTCTATGGGATAAAACCACAAATATTTTTTATTTTATTTTAATTTAAATGCAAGCAATAACTTCAATTTACATCAAATTATGTAGGCACCAACCTATTGATAATTACATGCACCTACTTGAAGGATACTCCAATCCCATGATAGCCAAATTTAATATTAATTATGCCCAGCTTATCTGATATTTTACTTGTAGCACCCTCTCTTCCTCTGATTCTCAACAATTTTATTGCACAAAACATCTTAAAATTTCAGCCAATCTCCACTTTCAGCCTCTACTCAACTCTACTCTACACACTTTGTCTCTTATCTACTTCAGATTTATGAAATTTACTAGTTTCAACCTCTTCCCAGTACTCTTGTGCAAACATACTCTCTCTTCTTTCTCATACTTTTTTTTCTAATCAGGAACTCATCTTATATAAATTTTTGTAGCACTGCTCCCTTTCAAAAACTGCCAAAATACAACTTGTCTACATTAGTATTTTAACCTTCTTAACATGAGAACACAAGACACTTTACTTCTCACGTTATTTGAATTTTTTTTCTCTCTCAAATTTGTCCCATATAGACTTTGATTGGTCCTTTGTTTGGGAGTTTTTCCATTTTTTCTTCCCAAATAGACCTTTGTTTTATTTTTGTCCCATTAAAAAAATCACCATTTAATTAAGTTTTGGTGCCTCACAAATGCCAAATTTTTGGCCTCAACCCTCGAGCTTTAACCATCTCAAACCATGTGAGCTTAGCCTCAAAGGACCTAACACTTTACCATTATAACAAAAACCCTTCACAACATGAAATTTGGGTGTTTGCAAGCATGACCCATTTTTTAATACAACATATACCTAGATGCAGTAAATCCTTAATAGGCTCTCATCTAGATGAATCTAGGGCTCCAGGATCCAATCCCCACTTCCCTTCGTACTAGAATTGCACCATCAAATAACGATGGACATATAAAGATTTTAAGTATTGTGTTGGATCCGAGGATCCAAGACCCATCCCCCCTTCCCTTCGCACTAGACACCTTTCCATTGGATTTTTGGATGGCTAGATGTAAAGGCCCACCATGGTTCCTCCCTTCCTAAGCTACCATTTGACACACCACAATTTTTTTGCAACATCAGAAATTTGAAATGAAAGGAAAACTTCACCAAACTAGAACCCTAGTGTGAATCCCAAGACCTTCCACATCATTTTCCATGTCATTTACACATCATCTTCCATATCATATTTCTGCCACTTCAGGCCACATCACTGCCACATGTCACTCATAAAGGGGCCACTTGGACACCCAAAAGTGTCAAATCCACCTGCCATGTATCATTACAACAAAGTGTCATATTTTCATTCATGCCTCATCATCAACTTTTGTAAATTTTTGTAGATGTTCTATGCTTGATGCAACTTTACTTTTATTATAGCAATCACCCAAACAGTTAAGTAAAATGCTGATAGAACATACCAGTGGATTTATAGAAGACAAACCAGAAACAGGAAAAATGTGATGGTGCGTTACGGCGGTCAATAGGATGCTTCAACCAGCAAAGTCTCCTTGATCAGCCAACCCAGAATGTGTCACAGCAATCCTCAAATCAGCGACCGAGTCAACACAAGTCAACTCCAGAAAAGTCAACACAGGGCAGCAACATAAAAGTCAACGCAGCTCCAAGTTTGGTCAACCTTTTGACCTCGATTTTTGTGCCAATGTGTACGCCTCCTGAAATCGAAGTCTCCAACAATTTTCAGCCCTTTTGGACCATGCGTTGACCAAAGTCAACGCTGGTCAAACTTCCTTGGAAACCCTAGCTGCAGAAATTTCGTCCTTCCTCTTGGCCGTACAGATTCGTCCTTCTTCCCACGTGTGAGCTGAAATTGTCCTCCAAGTAGCTCGTACTAAATCAGATGAGAGAAGAAGATGTGTGTTGAGTTGTTGAGAAATGCTCTCCAACTTTGGCTGTATTTATATCCATCATTGAGGTGTGTGACACATCTGCTGGGGGTGCAAAACCTTAAAAGTATTTCTTTGTAATTTATTACATAAATAATAAATTCAAAATAAATATTCTGCTCATGGTTGAATGTATATGGATTTCTCTAGAAGGGAATCAACAAAAATATCGGTATCTTAATTGCGAGCATCACAACATGGAGTTTGGACTGGTTGTCCAATTTTAACACTCCCCTCTCAACTAGGAGAACTCCATCCATCGGTGCAATCAAACATGTTGCGTCATCATGTACTTGCTTTGTTTGGCCTCTTTATTTTGTGTGAGAAGTGAGTCGATCACAAAGACATCATCCCGGTGCTCATTCGGCGCGAGGAGAGTCACGAAAAACTACCATCGAATCACAAAGAGTCTCCAACCAACCCGAAGTTGGTTCATCTGACCCGAAGTCAGGCAGAGGTCCAAGACCTCACTAAACTTGATCCCAGATCAAGTGGTTGGACCGTGCCATCCTAGATAGAGAGTACGGTAATCTCTGATGTGTCCATCAGTCTTTGCTACTAGTCTCTAGCCTTTCCCTCCTCATTGGCCAAATGAGAGGTACTTCCCATGAGCCCTGAACTCAATGGGTAGGATGCATACGGGGCACAGAAAATGAGAGATGAACCAACTCAAAATCACAACGGTGGGGTCCAAGCACACCACCAAGGTTGGCAAGCCTAGCCTTGTGGTTGCTCATAGCTCAGACCAAGAAGCTCTCCCAAGCCCCCGAGCTCCCCCGGAGCTCAGCGGGCTCCCAACCTGACCCACATCATAGGGTCGTTCCACGATACTGGGTTCTCACGGAAGGTTAGGAACTTGACCTTCCCCGGGGGCTTAGTGAAGGCTGTGGCGACCCTGCTCATCGGTTCCTATGTGGTTGAACTTACGGCGCCTCGGTGTGCCATATCGGGATAAGTGGTGCTGATATCAATGTGCTTGGATTGGTGGTAGGAACACGGTTCTGGTCTGCAAATCCCACTGCCGAGACATGACGGTATCACGGTGGTATCTAGCACATGTCCAAACAACTCACTAAAGAGATTTCGCAACCAAACTGCTTCACAACAGGCCATACTTGCTGCAATGTATTCGGCCTCTGCGGTGCTCAAAGCCACCGACTTCTGCTTCCTACTCATCCATGAAATCGAAGCAGAACCAAGATTGAACCAACATCCCGATGTGCTCTTACGATCCACCACACTGCCAGCCCAGTCGGCATCAGTATATCCACGGAGTGTCATGCTCCCGGCAGTGTATCTCAGCCCATGGTTTATCGTGCCCTGAAGATATCTCAAAAGATTCTTGGCACCAACCCAGTGAAAATGATGAGGCTCAACCATCTGTTGACTCAAAGTATTCACTGCAAAACATATGTCCAGACGGGTGTTCACTAAGAACATCAAAGCTCCTATGAGTTGACGATACTCAGTAGGATTTGCCAAGATAGGCCCTGCAGCGCTGCCACTCAACTTCTTAAAGTTGAGTTCCATTGGTGTCGACAAGTCTTGCGATCCACCATGCAAATCTTTCGAAGTTTCACAATGTATTTTCCTTGAGAAAGGAAAATCTCTCTGGAGTCTGCCGGACCTCCGAGGCCTAGGAAATAGTGCATCGAGTCTAGGTCTTTCATCTCGAACTCAATGACTGACTCCCTCTTACATTGATGAATGAGAGGATCCAACACCATGGAAGAGGTCATCCCATCCTGACACAGAATGAGAGGCTTTCCACTGTACAACCTTGAAGTAAGGTTCGGATCGACGACATTACTTGATGAAGCCCAACTTCATCAAGTAGCTTATCCATCCTCTGTTGACTGCAGGTGCTTGCTTCCAACCCATGAGGCTTTTAGCTAGCTTTCTCGGTTATGAGTGTCCGATCTTGAACTTGAATCAGTTTGTATTCTACGCACCTCTTCTTTTATTGCACCATGCGAAAACGGTCTTGACACCATTCGATGAAGACTCCATCCTTGCGTAGCAGCAAGGGCTATGATTGATCGAATGGTGGTATGTCGTGCCACAGGTGCAAATATGTCATCATAGTCAATTCCTTCCTTTTGAGAGAAGCCACGGGCAACAAACCTTGCCTTGAACTTTTCAGCACTCCCATCAGATCCATGTTTGATCTTGTAGAGCCATTTCGCGGTGACAACAGATTTGTCCTTCGGTCTCGGAACCACATCCCAGACATCATTCTTCATTATGGACTCATATTCTTCGTGCATAGCATCCTTCCAAACTTGATGCTTAACGGCTTCCTCAAAAGATCCAGGTTCAGATTGTACAATAGTACTCATGGCGGCTAGATACCCTTGGTATCTACACGGCTTCTTGCTTTCTCGGAATGTCCCCCTTGGGGCAGCATGACCCTCAGCATCTTCGAGGGTGTCCCTGAGCCATGATGGTCTCTTTCCCAGTGAAGGAGATGGATCAATAGGGTCCATTGGTCTTTCAATATCAGGCATTGTCTCATCCTGCGGTTCTTCTTGATTTCCAGGCCTTTCTTCATGATTTTCTTCAGATCTTGGAAGATCTACTACTTTCTTCAGGGAAGCATCTTCGTCAAAAGTGACATCATGGCTTATCTCTACTTCCCTTTGACCAGGTACATAGACTCTATAGGCCTTAGAAGTTTCACTGTAGCCCACAAACATTCCTTTCTTCCCAGAAGCATCCAGCTTACTTCTCTTTTCTTTTGGCACATGAAAATAAACAGGACATCCAAAAATTATAAAATGTGAGACATCAGGTTTCTTACCAGTGAAAACCTCTTCGGGAGTTTTGGAGTCCAAAGCGGAATGAGGGCATCGGTTTTGAATGTATACGGTATTTACGTGACTTCTCCCCATGAAACTTGAGCAGACCTGGTCACTGTATGGCACGGCAGGCCACAATAGTCTATTCTTTTGTTCGGCAACAAAGCAACACCAAGTCTGCTTTCTAGGGAGTATAGCGTTAGTCTCCCTCTTAATGTCATCTTCTCTGCAAAAGTCCTTGAACTCATTTGACTCATATTCGGTGCCATTGTCGGTCCTCAAAATCTTGATTTTCTTCCCTGTCATATTTTCCACCAAGGCTTTGAAGGTACGGAACCACATGAAAGCCTCATCCTTCTTCTTCAAGAAGTATATCCAGGTTTTGCGAGAGAAGTCATCAGTGAATGTCATGTAGTAGGAACATCCTCCCAGGGATGTCATGGGCAACATACCAGATAGATCAGAATGGACCAGTTGCAGAATATCAGATGTCTTTGTGACACTTGAGGGGAAAGGTCCCCTTGTATGCTTTCCTTCGACACAACCCTTACATACACCTTCATGATTATTTCCAAAGTCAGGCATCCCTGTCACCACCTTCCTTGCTTCGGGAAGGGCCTTGTAATGAAGGTGTCCAAACCTTCAGTGCCATAGTTCGGTTTGTCGGATAGTATCACATGTCATTGCTCCCAGCGGACTTCCTCCAACTTGGTAGAGTGTGCCAACTCTAAACCCAATCGAGATAGCTTCCTTGAAGCTCTTCTTCCACATGAGCACCTTTCCATCAGTGAATGTTACATTGAACCCTTTGTCTTCCATGGCTGATATAGACACAAGGTTCTTCTTCAAATTTGGTACATAGAGTACATCTTGCAAATGTAGGACTTGTCCTTGAGACAAGTGGAGGGTCACAGTCCCTGTCCCTTTCACGGGATATGTGGCATTATCTCCAAGGATAATTTCCAAATTAGTATCCTTCTCAACCATGTCAGAGAGTGCTTCCTCGAATCCAGTGATGTGTCTTGAGGCACCACTATCTATCATCTAGACATCCATAGTGTCGGGCGGAGATGCAGCAGAGAGAGCAGATACAAGAATATACTCATTTCTTTTATCAACAGCATTAGACTCCTCATACCTGGAGTTTCTAGACCTTTTAGAAGGTTGATTGTTTCCACCAGAGGGAGCCTTCCTCTTTCCTTTGGATCTGTCATTTCTTTGATTCCCATTCCTCCGGTTGTTGTTGTTGTCATCACTATCGGGAGAATCCTTCTTGAAGGGCATTCTCTAGCATAGTGACCAGGCCTATGACAAGTGAAACACTTACCCTTCTTTTCTTGGACCCTTGTTCTTCCTTTGTGCTTAGGACCACCAGAGTTCTTCTTTCTAGAATGAGCAGCATAGGCAACATTTCTGTCATTTTCGAATTCCTTCATTCTTGTCTCTTCTTGCATACATCTAGACAGTAGCTCGTCAAAGTTAGGAATTGTATTATTATTGAGAATGGTAGTAGTGAATACTTGCCATTCATATGGGAGTCCTCCAAGTGCGGTGAGTACCATCTCACGATCGGCTATTGTCTCCCCAATAGCCAGCAGATTGTTCCTGATTTCGGTCAATTTCAAAAAGTATACTTGAACAGACTCATCCCGACCTTTCTTCAGATTCTTCAATTGATTCTTGAGGAATAGCACTTGGTTTACATTGTTTACTTTGAACATAAGGATCAATTTATCATACATCTCCTTGGATGTGCCTAGCTCAGATATATAGGCAACCAGACTTTTATGTATGGATTCCCTGATCATCAGCTTTGCTTTGATCTCCCCCTTCTTATACTTGTTTTTAGCAGCAGTAGTAGCATTGGATGGAGGTTCTTGTATCTTACCTAGTACATGATCCATGAGATCATGGTCTTCCAATTTGAGATCTAATATCATCTTCCAAGCATGGAAGTCATCCCTTCCAGTTAGCTTGTCATTCTCCTTGAATTCATAACTTGTGGAACCCATTTTCTTAGATGGTGATTGCTAAAGTTAGGGCTTGTCTTCACCTTCGCTCTGATACCATGTAAATTTTTGAAGATGTTCTATGCTTGATGCAACTTTACTTTTATTACAGCAATCACCCAAACAGTGAAGTAAAATGCTGATAGAACATACCAGTGGATCTATAGAAGACAAACTAGAAACAGGAAAAATGTGATAGTGCGTTACGGCGGTCAACAGGATGCTTCAACCAGCAAAGTCTCCTTGATCAGCCAACCCAGAATGTGTCACAGCAATCCTCAAATCAGTTACCCAGTCAACTCAAGTCAACTCCAGAAAAGTCAACGCTGTCCAGAAAAGTCAACGCAGGGCAGCAACATAAAAGTCAACGCAGCTCCAACTTCGGTCAACCTTTTGACCTCGGTTCTTGTGCCAATGTGTACGGCCTCCTAAAATCGAAGTCTCCAATAAATTTCAGCCTCTTTGGACCATGCGTTGACCAAAGTCAACGCTGGTCAAACTTCCTAGGAAACCCTAGCTGCAGCAATTGCGTCCTTCTTCTTGGCTGTAGTAACTCGTCCTTCTTCCCACGTGTGAGCTGAAATCGTCCTCCAAGGAGCTCGTACTAAATCAGAGAAGAGAAGAAGATGTGTGATGAGTGAGTGTGAAATGCTCTCCAACTTTGACTGTATTTATATACATCATTGAGGTGTGTGACACATCTGCTGGGGGTGTAAAACCTTAAGGCCGACCTACACATATAATTTATTATAAATAATAAATTCAAAATAAATGTTCTGCTCATCGGATTAAGATATATTTTATATGGATTTTACACCTCTCTGAAAGAGGAATCCAACAAAAATATCAGTATCTTAATCTGAGCATCACAACATGGAGTTTGGACCTAGTTGTCCAATTTTAACAACTTTCCACCTATTTCTGCCATCTAGGGCCACATGTGTTGCCTCGTTTTTTGGGGTCCACCTTTTGTTTGGCACTAGGAAATATAAGATCCGATTTTTTTCATAAGTGATTTACCTATTTCACTCCTAGAGGCCCAAGTGTCTTGGTACATCCAGATGGGTTGGGATGGCTGGATGAATTCAGATCGACTGTCATCCACCCAGTACTCATTGCCGCTGAACCCCCAGATCGTTAGATATTCTTTGACCCATCAGAACTTGGACTAGGTTTTTCTAAAATCCATCACTTCAAACTCAATTTGTCTCTTCATTCCTAGGGAGTTAGACTAATTTCCATATACCATTGGAAATATTTATAACAGGGATGTCTAACCAAGCACTTTTCATGGTATTTTGAACAAGTTACTTGTACGAAAAATGCCTTCTCAGCTATATTTGTATGGAAATCTCTCGCAACTATTTTAAAACTCAAAACTATAGGCCTGTGTTGTAGCCGCTACAACACCACCCAAAATTTTGGGTATATTTAAAATTTCGGGTTCCCCCTCTGCTCGCTTAGGCGTTAAAGTCTTCCACACGACCTGTAATCATTTGCATCCCGTCGACCTATCCCCAATCCCTCATGAGTTGCCTCGCCATCATGATCCGATGTCATCGTTGCAATCGCACCATATGTGGGAAGGATCATCCAGTGTGCGCCCGAACACTCTTGTCGCAGTCGCGCCAAGTGTAGCGAGGCTGCCATGCATATGTTAAATAGAAACCTTTTGTGTATTGACGAGTAAAAGTCGTCCTGCTGTAGGTCATTAAGCATATTGCTTGAACACTTCTCTTAAGCTTGTTAATTTCATGTGTTTCATCTGTGGTCATCATTATTGAAGAGTAATTATGATGTTGTAATATTCCACACAGGGGTCTAAAGTCATCGTTTTTGTTTGTGCAATTAATTAATGTTGCCCCATTATTATTATTATTCAAATCATGAATACATGTAACCTGGGTTATTTTATTGCAGGAAGAACCTCTCTGTTTGCACATAAGAGCCAAGGTTTTCCCCAGCAAACAAGGAGACCATTTTCAAAACAAGTAGATGCTGGCGAAACTCCAAGGAACTCACTGATCTACCCAAGGTCGCAGGTCGCAAATCTGCTGAGGTCGCAGGTCGCAAATCTGCTGAGGTCGCAGGTCGCAAATCTGCTGAGGTCGCAGGTCGCAAATCGGCTGAGGTCGCAGGTCGCAAATCTGCTGAGGTCGCAGGTCACAAATCTGCTGAGGTCGCAGGTCGCAAATCTGCTGAGGTCGCAGGTCGCAAATCTGCTTAGGTCGCAGGTCGCAGGTCGCAAATTTGCCTAAGTCGCAGGTCGCAAGTTTACCAAGGTCGCAGGTTGCAACATCTGCTGAGGTCACTGGTCGCAAATCCAATGAGGTCGCAGGTCGCATATTCACTGAGGTCGCAGGTCGCACATTGCCTTGGGTCGCAAGAAAGCCCAACCGTCGGGAAGCTGAAAAGTCAAGAACCCCAGAGGGCAAGCTTTGCCCTATAAATACTTCCTCCGGGAACTTGTAAAGGGCTTTTCTTTTTTGGAAACTCAAGAGCTACATGGCATTTTATTGAAAGATTATACACTTGAGCATATGAATATAGATTCTTGTTAAAACACCCTATGGTTATGATGTGTTTTGCTGTGCGAACACTGTGTGTATTCCTTGTACAGTTTCAGAACGTCCTATGATTAATGAAGCTGCACTCTTCATGTCATCATTTATGCGTCATGGCTATCTGTGTTGTATCAATGATGTTCATTTTATCATCTGTTCTATTAATGAATGTTAATGAACTATTTTGTTAGCATTTCGTTTTATCTTTCAGGAAGTAAAGGGGTATCTTATCATCAAGAACTATTTCTTTTGTGATCAGATTACCTTATAAGCATTACCCCCCAAAAGATGTGTTGCTAATGACATCTCTTGAGGTGTACGTGCTTTATATATAATCTTGCTACGCATAGTGTTTGATTCGTGTTTAATACATCAATCCTGTATTCTGTATCATGTGAATAAGTGTATGTTCGTAGGTTCAAACAGGTTCTTTTGAGACCGAAGGGAAGTCGTCTTAAGTGGTAGCCGGACCCACACCCCGGACGGGATCCCTACTCCAAACGGTTTAAGGTCTAATTGGGACTTTCTACCGGGGAGATCCCCTACTGTTGGCCGGACAAATTTTCCCGTCAACAGCCTGCCAGCCTATTAACACATTATGTTAAATTGTACACAGTTGA